>OZ007570.1:60782431-61044931 GCA_963931925.1 Onchidella celtica | reverse complement strand
CCTCTTAAGTTTAATTTTCAATTCAGTTTAGTCTACCAGGACATTCACAGGACTGTGAATTCACTGTGTCAGTTTGACGCAAAGCAACTTTGTTTCTAAATTCTGGGATAAATATTTTGTTTTTACATAAATCAATGAATCGGCTGTTCCGACACTTGAACCGCTGCATCATTTGTTGATATCTTAACAGTTTTACATTTACTCTTATTTCTTTAACAAAGGATTCAAAATCCACATCTAAGTATTGTTTCATTTGCTAAAATCTCACTCCCACAAAGTGAATTGGTTGACTCTGGAACATTTGTATAACATCCCACTTTTCAGTAAGTAAATTGATATGATTATAAAATTTGCGAAACTGCGCATTCCCTGCTCAAGGAAGTTGATTCATTAATTGTTCTTTTCAAGCTACCACACCCACACGCATGAAAACCCACACCCACCTAGACACATATGCCCACATGAAACGTTCACTCCCCTTAAATGTATCTTTCTGTTCTTTTTAGATGTGTATTATTTATTTAACCTATTTCCTCTGACATCTGTAGCTTTGTCTCCGCCATCTCTGCCGTCTCTTAGTTCTACGCATTTTCGTTTTCCTATCCTCTATTCTGGACTGTCAATCATACTTCTACCCACACAAGTACCCGCTCCCCACTCCCACCCCCCACCCACCCATTCTCACTACCCTGGGTATGGACACCCCACTCAGGTTTACCAACAACAAAGTCCATCACCCCACCCTCAACCCTCCCCCTCGCCCACGGGTCAACCCACTCGTCCGGTCCGTAAACACTCGCCCACAATGACCACATAACTAACCCAGCTGGCTATTACTCTCAATGCATGCATGACGCTTGCAGTTTGACATTCTTGGTGCGCAGATCTTGGTGCGCATTAATCACTTGAGGGAGGGCACTACACAATACCACCTGTGAATGGGGCGCATTTCTCGCGCCATAAGGGATTTGTGACGAAATGTCCGGTCGGATTTGTTCTCTGTCGCCCTCACACGAACTTGAACTGTGCGTCTTTGTGTAGCTGCCTGGTGGTGCAATCTGTTCACCGTTGGGCTGGCCACTCACAGAGGGCGCTCTCTTTGCGCAGACTGGACATACTGCAGTGAAAGTCTCTGCTTGACTTGAAACCGCTTTCACCAGCGGAAGATTTAAGCAAATATGGGTTAAGATACGCAAACACGAGTGAAGATTTGCAAATACTTTCTTATCAATGAGCAGTTGTTGAAGTGTGAGGGCAGTTTTGTAACGGTTAATCAGTCTGTAAACAAGAGGTCCTTCACTGGTGATATGGGGCAAATTTTGAAATTCTTGAACTATGACATGACTCAAACAAATGGCGTCTCTCTTTGTGGGCTAGGAAGTCTTGGAGAGGAGGAAGAAGAAGATGAACAAAAAAAAAAAGTGAAATGCAGAGAAATGATGGATGATGATGAACTGTATCAAGTGTTGGTTGGGCAGTGCTGCAGATGTTTTGGTATGATAATTATTGTATACATTTTTATTCCAGACAGCGAAAGCTTCGATTGTCAAGACTCCAAAAGGTTATAATTAGGATAGCAAAGATGATGCAATGTGAAATACTGTGCCTGAGTTTTCTCCAACTTTTATGTCTAAAAAAAACTAGATGTCATGACTTTCCATCCAAACGATCGTTGGTAAAATAAAGAAAAAAATGTATTTGCAAGCCCTGCGGGTGTAAACAATACACGGGTCGTCGATACAAAAAGTCAAAAAGTTTGACAAACCTGACTACCAGACGTCTTCTTTTTGTGACGTTTTCTCTTGACTGCTCACACCCGCGGGGCTCCACATACTACACTTTTTTGGTTTTGCCAATAATCGGCTTACATCTAGCCCAACCGCCACTCACTGCCTAACGGTTTTCATGCAACCATCCTCGTCTTGCTGTTAGTAAAATGTTTTATCCTGTTCAGGTAATATTTGGTTGGCATATTTTTTGCACTGTGGTGAAATTGAATGCCTCAAGGGACAAAGGCATCAAACTGTCACGTATTTCGGGTCATACAAAACACCGACCGGAAAATCTGGGAAGATCAGTCTACAAAAAACGGTTAAACTTCAAAACTTGTTCTCGCTTAGAGTAACATAATAATATCCACATTTTCATTGGTTCCACGGGGCTATTGAATTAAATGATGGTCTAATTACAAAGCCAAATTGAGGAACTTCGTCTATTGCAGTCTACATTTTTAAAAAAAAATGAATTTAGGTGACCCCCCCCCCCCCTTCACCCCATGTTTTTAGATTATGTGATTGTATCAAAAGTTCTCCGCCTAAGTTTTACAACTTGTTTTTATTTAAATAGATTTTAATGAAATTTATATTATAAGAGGGTAGAACATGCCACAGACGAACAACACCTGCTTTCCTATAGGAGTTGTTGAATTAAGAATTGAGTGGGTTCATTCAACGGCACAGAACTCGCGTGCGCTTGTGGGAATTTTTCTGATTCACTGATTGAGTGATTCTCACAATGGCAGCTGAGCATTACATGTCGGTGCTCATCACATTTTTGGGGTGGCATATTATGAAAATATCAATCTCAAATTTTACAGGGCGCCGTTTTGAATTATGTACCTGTAATTGTTTCATTTGCACAGTTATAAACAATACCCCCCCCCCCCCCAAATCCTTTCCCTCTAAAAGAAAATAAAACAAGCACAATTTCAACCTATAGGCATGAATTATGATGCAGATTTATAACTAGAACCTATCGACAGTGAGAAAGATGTATTTTTAAATAGGTTCACAATACACCTGTGCCCCAAAAACTTCATTTACACGGTGACAACGAGTTTTTAATCAGCTGCATTTGCTTGGCTGAACGAATGAAAGAAACAGTTGTTTATAATAGAATAAATACTGTAGAGGTAGGAATCTCAGGTGTTTCATTCAATCCACGGTACCGAGATGCCCGCTCGTGTCTGTCATCTTCAAACTAATTCTGCTAACAGGCAAGTAAGAGAATGTACCGCACGGTATGCACTAGTGCACTAAGACTACACTCACAAGACATATCAGTTTCAACTAATGACTTGAAAAGTTGCCATGTAATCTCCCTTCTGCCCCCGCCCCTATCGGGTTGTATTATTTTTGCCAAAAGATCAAGACACACACGTACATAAATAATGTTTCCATGAATAGAACTTGTACATACAACTTCCAAAGTACACCACCTCCCCCGGCGATGAAGTCAGTAAAACAGTAGTTCCTGTATATCAACATTCAACCGTAGCTCTCACAGAAAACGCTAATTAGTTGAATAGTTTCTAAGTGTTACTCAGTAATTGCTTTGATTTTACCTTTCCACTATGTATTTATCTGTCTGTCTAACTGTCAGTCTTTCGTTTGTTCGCGGTGATTGTCTGTCGATATGTCCTGGAGGCTTTTCTTTCGGGCTTTCCTCTTCGCCCTTCCCCCCCCCCCCCCATCTAAAGCTAAATAAAGTTAATTTGTAACTTTGATGTCTTTCAGCGGCTGGTCTGTTGTGTGATGGAAACAGACCAAATACACCAATGTAGGCCATGTTCACTCCTTGTCATCCTTTTGAAAAGTAAGTTGATAATGAGGAGGTTAAGCGAGTTGAACGTTAACAGTCTTTGGGCATATATACATATCCACCACAATCTAGATTAATACACATGTTCGTGTATTTCAAATATCCATTCAAGAGCCAGTCAGAGAATGTACTTCCTATACAAATTAAGATCCTTTAATGCTGATAAAACATTGCTTTTCCTGTTCTATAAAGCCTCCATCAAAAGCATACTTAAATATCGTATTACAATTTACAGCAAAGGGTGGCAATGCCAGATAACATGACAAGAACAAGATTAACAACGCAGACATCTAGAAAACATGCAATATCACAAATACGACAGTTTTCAGTTTTGATCATCCTGTACTCAAATGTGTAAAGAAATTTATATCCATCTTAAATGACACTGACAGTCACCATCTCCTGTTTCATCAAATTTCTAAATCACCAGGAACAACAGTATAATACACATGAAAACAAATAGTTAAAGACACAAGATCGTTTTCACCATCTGCAATTCGCCCCAACAGGACATTATAGCAGCAGATGTGTGCCATAGTTCACTAAGGTGGCATGCAATAATTATTACTTCTTATAACAGACCTGTTATTGAATCATGCTATGTTTATATAATGATGCGTAGGAACGCGTGTACCATGCAATGTGCTCATTATGCTCTGCGAAAGTGAATTTTTCCTTTAGGGGATAATAAAATGATTCATATTTTATCTTATCTCATCTTTCTTAAATGTTCTCTGTCTTTCCTATCTGGGTTTCGTTTTTGGCAAATGCAGTTTTTTTTCTATACCACAGCGCCTCTGCTATTCCACCAGCAAGTGTGTTTGTCTGAGTGTGTATGTGGTAAAAGAGAAACGCTGACTGGCAAAGAAGGATGGCCTTTGATTTGAAGTGTGCATAATTCCCTGCACGTTCGACTTGGCCAACTTGTGTTATCGAGCTGATCTACCGTAATTAACTTTCATTTTGAAGCCAGAATGTTATTTGTTACTTCACATTTCACCGGCTCCTCTTAACTCATTCCATGTTTTGTCTAGTCCAATAAGTGTCTTGCACGTGCTGACACCGCGCGCTTTCGTCACATCCGCTTCAAATACAGGGCCGATAACCAGCGTAAGAAAACCTTGAGCTATACAATAAACAGTGGCATTTCGCCGCTTGGCAAAAGGAATTTAAAGAGGAAACTTCGATTCTGGGTAAAAATGTCAAAGATCCTCCATAATTATGTGTCCCAATTTCGTTATTCAGCCTGAACTTGACCTCCTAACCTCTTAATGGTCTTGAAATCTGTAGACAGATCCTTTTGAGATTGGCGGGGAAGGGGTAAACGGGGTTGTCGCAATTCCATGCAAATGAATTTTTTTTGTCTGTCTGTCTGTTTGTTTGTTGGTTGGTTGGTTGACTGAAGTTAAGGGCGTGTGGTATTTTACATTATAAGCCATTGCTGAACAGTAAACACAGCTCAGTATTTTCTCTATTTGGCTTTGTAAAGAAAATACGCCCCCCCTAACAAAATAATTATATGTGTTTTTGTTTGTTTCACAGCGCACTTACCGTACCGTAAACTCAGTGTCTTCACTCAATACACAGCGACACTCACCTTGAAGGATTAATTTTTCTATCCACTGAGAGAAAACGTGCCATAAACTGGAGCAGAAAAGAAACGTGAAGTGTCTCTGAGGTGTCAGTGTTTGGCGTTTACAATTCCCGGTGTCCAATGGCTGTTGGAATTTTTCTCATGACCAGTGGCGTACATTTTTGTGCCGCAAAGATAAGACCTGATTGATTGATTGATGAATGAATTGATTGATAGATGGGTGGCTTGATCGATCGATTGAATGATTGATTGATTGATTTAACTCCTGAATGGCGTAAGTACTGATTACTTTTTGGAATGGCTGTGAAATAATAATTGCAAAGTTTGTTTTCACCAGTGGGCTTTTCTTTACGTTTGTCTCTCTCCAGAAAATGTTATTTATTCTATGCAGCGTAGACAGATTAAGTATGGTTCCCACAAGAGACCTGCTCAGGTTTGTCTTTAACCACTTTGTGAAGTTTAAGATACAATGTTCTATTTTACTGCTATTGTTTCGAACAGGATTCGAATTTGAACCCTTCGCACCCAGATCAGGTATTCTACTGCACTAAATTAGGAGGATAATAATCAAAACATTTCTGCTAATGTTGTTTCTGTTGTTAGGGGGAGTAATGGTGATGACGATGATGATGATGATAAGGATGGCAATGATTGTGGTAATGATGATGATGAATATTAGGACGAGGAGGGCGATGACGATGATGGTGATGGTGATGATGATGATGATGGTCATGGCGGTGATGGTGATGATGATAATGATGGTGGTGGTGGTGGTGATGATGATGATGATGATGATGATGATAGTGGTGATGATGATGATGATGATAATGATAGTGGTGATGATGATGATGATGATGATGATGATGATGATGATGATGATGATGATAATGATAATGATAGTGGTGATGATGATGATGTTGATGATGATGATGATAATGATAGTGGTGATGATGATGATGATGATGATGATGATAATGATAGTGGTGATGATGATGATGATAGTGGTGATGATGATGATGATGATGATAGTGGTGATAATGATGATGATGATGATGATGATAGTGGTGGTGGTGATGATGATGATGATGATGATGATGATGATGATGGTAGTGGCGATGATGATGATGCTGATGATGATGATGATGATAATGATAGTGGTGATGATGATGATGATAGTGGTGATGATGATGATGATAGTGGTGATGATGATGATGATGATGATGATAGTGGTGATGGTGATGATGATGATAGTGATGATGATGATGATGATAGTGATGATGATGATGGTGATGATGATGATAGTGGTGATGGTGATGGTGATGATGATGATAGTGGTGATGATGATGATGATAGTGGTGATGATGATGGTGATGATGATATTGGTGATGATGATGATGATAGTGGTGATGATGATGATGATAGTGGTGATGATAGTGGTGATGATAGTGGTGATGGTGATGATGATGGTAGTGATGATGATGATGATGATGATGATGATGATGATGATGATGATGATGATAGTGGTGATGGTGATGATGATGATGATAGTGGTGATGATGATGATGATAGTGGTGATGATGATGATGATGATAGTGGTGATGATGATGATGATAGTGGTGATGATGATGATGATAGTGGTGATGATGATGATGATAGTGGTGATGATGATGATGATGAAAGTGGTGATGGTGATGATGATGATAGTGATGATGATGATGATGATGATGGTGATGATGATGATGGTGATGATGATGATGATGATGATGATGATGATGATGATGATGATGATGATGATGATGATGATGATGATGATGATGATGATGATGATGGTGATGATGATGACCACGGTAAGGATGACGGCTCCATTTTTCCATCCATTTCTTTTTTCACACAATCGTTACAAATGGACATTTTATAATAGATTGTGTCCTGACCAGAAAATACTTGGAGCAGAACTTGTATATTTTAGTAGATACATTTGAATTTGTCACGATGCATAAATAATATCAATTTCTTACGGAAACTGACAGGTTTATCCCTCAGGAGATATTTCTGAACATGTCCAGGAAGAAGGTGATTGTGATGACAGGTCTGGAGTTCCGCTCCCGCAGAGCGTCATTGTCTAGCCCTCTTTGTCGTCGTGGTCCTTCTTATTTTATTGCATTTCCTTGCCTAGAACCAGTGACAGTTATCTGTTGATCAGAGTTTATGTGATAATGATAGTGGAGATGACAGTAATGGTTTTGCCCCGAAAAAAGACCCATACCCCTCCACCCCCCGAAAAAATGTTCGAAAAATTTTCTTTTCAACTTGAAGAAATTGAATATACATGTAATTTTGTAATGCCAAACCGTTTGACGGGTTTTTATAGCTCTCAAATTTTGTCTTAAAAGTGTCGTTTTGTAATGGTTTTAGTGATGAGGAAAAGGGTGATATTTTAAGCATAATTATATGCAATGTCTCCATCATCATACTCACCAATCATGACCAGAAGTGTTTTCCTCTTGCCAATATGATATAATTTTGTGAAGCTTTTTTTTTTTTTTGTAGTTGTAAGCATGAACAAAACATCAAATTGGTCTGTAACATAGATCCACCTGTTCTTCATGTTGCCTTGACGAAGAACTACACACTGCCTGTTACAGTAATATCCTTTTGTTTTCGGTGAACTCTGAATTTTTTTTTTACCCCCTTTATACCGCTGTTAGATTGAACGTGGTCTAATTTAATTACAAAGCCGAAAAGAGGAAATATGAAGTTGTGTTCACTGCTCACCTATAGCTTAGTATGTAAAATAATAATTATTGTACCCGAACAACTTCAGTTGGATAACCTAATATAAAGTTCGTTTTTTTTTTCTTGTATTTTTTTTTTCAAATGATATTGTTTTCTGTATGATAATGACGACAATGATGGTGAGGAGAAGAAGGCAGGAGATATTGATACGGGACTCCCGAAATATTTATTGTTAATGCCTGACGCTAATAATAATAATACAGATAAAGAGGAAAGCCCGGGGGCCACGCCCACATGAAACAGTAAACCTTCGGCTGGACAGAGAGTTTTAATCACTCTAAGCCGTAATGCGCGCCAGAAACACCTTCTCAGCTGGGGGGGGGGTCAGTCCAATAGATTGACCTGGTCAGCGACCCTCGACCCCGGCACGTGCTGCCACAGATCAGAGGTCAGCCGGGTTTTGTTGTGGGAGGGACCGGGTGTCCTGCAAGCGTCCACTCTGGCCTGGTCAGTCCCGAAACTTGAGATGGCTGGACAGTGGCCAGACCAACACCTGGTCTTCTCATTCTGCCTGAGCCGCATTCTCCGTTCCTCCGTCTTCTTTTTCTATTTATGTTTCCCCCCTCTTTTATGTTCCTACCACTGTCTCTACACTCTCTTTTATAACTCTGTAATTAAATTCTTGCTATCCAGTTCCTTCCCTTTCTCTCTTTCATGTTTCCTAGAGTGTGTGTCTTCCTGCCAATAACATTCCATATTGTTGTTATTATTAATATTATCATTGTCATTATTGATTTTCTTTTTACTTTTCCCTTTCTCCCACATTTTCCCCCCGATCCTTACGTGTTTATTTCTTTCTAGTCCTTTCTCTCCCGTTTTTGTTTCTGTCTGTCTATTCTCGATCTATTCTATTCTCATAATAACCATTTCATTCAGTTTTTTTTTTCGTATTTGTGGAAAGAAAATGTCAGACGGGTCTCGTTCAGTATTAACATAACGTTCACCTTTATTTTAATCAAATGTTGTTTAGTTCTGGGAGCTTTGATATTTCTGTCAAAGACAATATTATTATTATTAATCATAAATCAATCGCAGCTTATCCATATCCCCAGGATCAGTCCTCCGCGCACCCCCACCCCCAAATGTTCATATCTATCTCTCCTTTTTTCCATGGAGAAATTATTTTGTGGTGTTCATCCTCCACATCTCCCCTGCTCTTACATTCCTATCGTGATGTTTTTAGTTCACTGTTTCTTTGTCGTGTTTTCTTTTCTCTTTTTAATCTTTCTTGTTCTTCTTTGCTTTTGTCTCTCATTTTTGTTCCAGGCTGCCAACTTTTGGCATTACTTGTTTCCTTCATTCCATTTTTTATATCTCCCCCCTCCCCTCTCTTTCCACCCCAGCCTCTCTCTCTCTCTCTCTCTCTCTCTCTCTCTCTCTCTCTCTCTCTCTCTCCTCTCTCTCTCTCTTTTAATCTCTCTCTCTCTCTTTCTTTTTTCTCTCCCCATCCCTCTCTACTCTTCTCCCTCTCTCTCTCTCTCTCTCTCTCTTTTAATCTCTCTCTCTCTTTCTTTTTTCTCTCCCCATCCCTCTCTTCTCTTCTCCCTCTCTCTTTCTCCCTCGCCCTTTTCCTTTTTCATTATTCTCTCTCTCTATATATTTCTCTCTCTCACTCTCTCTCTCTCTCTCTCTTTCTCTCTCTCACTCCACACCCCCGCCACCCCCCTTGCCTTTTGTTCTATCTCACACCTCTCATAATTCTTTTTTGGTTTCGTTTTGTTCTTTTGTCTGTCTTCCTGTCTGTTATTCCTTCTCCTTCTCCCTCCAATCTCGTCTGTATGTACACACGCGTGTCTGTCTATTTGTACAGCCTCCACCCACCCATCCACCCACCCACCCCGCTAGTCAGCAGCCAGCATAACCCCACTTGAAGAATGTTTGGCAGTGGGACAAGACAGAACTACAGACAATTGACTGGGGCTCTCTGCTTCCTGCAACTCTTGTAGACACATACACGCTTATAGCACAATAGATGGCATTGCGAGAATGCCAACTGTATTTATGCAAGGATATAGAATGCAGAACGGTGCATAATCATAGGCAGGTCTGACAGTTATAGCTTTATTTCTGTATCCAGAAAACATATTATATTTTTATAAATTTCTCCATTCGCTGATTCATCTATATCTCTCTCTCTCTCTCTCTCTCTCTCTATCTATCTATCTATCTATCTATCTATCTATCTATCTATCTATCTATCTATCTATCTATCTATCTATCTATCTATCTATCTATCTATCTATCTATCTATCTATCTATCTATCTATCTATCTATCTATCTATCTATCTATCTATCTATCTATCTATCTATCTATCTATCTATCTATGTCCGTCTGTCCGTCCGCCTGTCAGTCTGCCTGTCTGTCTGCCTGTCTGTCTATCTGTTTGTCTATCTACTCTATTTTTCTGTGTGTTTGTGTTTTCGTTTAAAAACTCATAACTCATCGACGAAACAAATCAATGTAACTGTTAAACGGTGTAACATGATTGCCTGATTAAAGTGAGCATTTTATCTCAAAACAGCAAAAAAGAAACAAACAAATTAGACAATGTGTGACTGTGACGTAACGTAATTAGCATTTTGTACTGTATCGAGTATACTGTAAAATTATTTCGCTGATCAAAGGGCCGAATTGTCGAGCCAACGGCGTATCCTGCAGGATTGGCAGAAAATTAAGCTTAGAATATACTGAGATGTCTCAATGGAGCTAAAGGGTGAACATGTAAACAGCTAAACCTCAGTGACTACGAGATCAAAAACTATGAAACTGTGTATCCTGCCTTGGTTTTTAACGATAAGTTACGTGGACACGTCCATTCTGATCAAAATTCAGACTTTAATATTTTCTATCTTTAATCTTTGGAACCTCAAAAAAGAGACGCCTTTTCGTGTAGTGTAATGGAAAAGTGTGATCGGAAATTTCTGGTGGAAAACCAACTTTAAACAGGCCTTCAACGGCGTATTCTCTGAGTCAACGTGCCAGCTACTTTACTTAAAGGCCTAATAAAGCAAGCAACATCGTGCACGTTCCCATACGTTCCCGGTCAGAGATCCGCCCCTGGACAACTTTCATACTCATTAACCCAATAATTTGGTGCTGTAAACTGTAACATGACTTGGTCGGGTCCATAAGTTGATAATTAACAACGGCTAAATAAAGAAATATCTATATTCGTGGAAATGCTTCCAGCAAAAACTCATTCCCACAACGTCCATGCCAAAGTGAAAACACAGGCAAAAGTTCATTGAAACCCAGCAGTCAGTTCTCCTGAGACTCGGCCATAACTTGGTGCAAGACAAGATTTACGGACTGTAGGATTTTTTTTTTCTTTCATTTCCTTAATTGATCAATGATTTTGATTGGAATTAAAATGTTTAATTTTTCTCTCATTTTTTTTTTTCTGTACGTTTTCCTGTTGAGCTCCGTCTGATTCTACTGCTGCAGAAGTTGCTGTCATTCATAATATTTTAATTTTGTCGCCGTCATTGATGAATTTTTCGTTTTTTGTTTGTTTGTTTGTCTTTAAATGTGGTGGTTTCTGCAATGTTTATGAGCTTGGTAGTTATTATCATCATTATCAACATTACCATCATCACATTATCATTATCATCACATTATCATTATCATCACATTATCATCATCATCAACATTATCATCATCATCATTATCAACATTACCATCATCACATTATCATCATCATCACATTATCATTATCATCACATTATCATTATCATCACATTATCATCATCATTATCAACATTACCATCATCACATTACCATCATCATCACATTATCATTATCATCACATTATCATTATCATCATCATCATTATCATCATCACCACATTATCATTATCATCATCAGCATCATCATTATCATCATCACCACATTATCATTATCATCATCATCATCATCATTATCATCATCACCACATTATCATTATCAGCATCAGCATCATCATCATCATTCATTATCATCATCATCACATTATCATTATCATCATCATCATTCATTATCATAAACATCAACACCATCATCAACAGCATCATCAACATCAAAATTATCATCAATCTTCTCCTCTCCACCTCCCTCATGACCGACTATTTCTCCCATCACCTCAAAGTCCTCACATTCCTCACCTTGGCAGGTTTCTATGGGCTATCCAGATGTCCGGATCACCAGCTGCTGTCCTGCGGCACGAGCACAGACAATCCTGGTGTGTGTGTGTGTTGGAAAGACAGAATAATCTCAAAACAGACTTTGAAAGGAAACACCAGAAGCATTTGGCGTTGTTCCCGGCTTGATTCTCTGTTGTGATGATCCAAAGAAACTATGAGTAGTACAAAATTATAAGTAAGATACAAAGATCAAGCACATTAATGTTACTTCTTCAAAAACTGTTTGTAAAACAGAACTTGAGAGGCGCGAACGAATCTTTTACCTATTAAGGTAGTATACATTTTTTTTGTCCATTACATCAATTTGCAAACACAAGTACATACACTTGTATACACTATACACACTCATTTTCTCAGACATTGACAAAACTTCATCTCAAACGAACGTCATAAATCTCTTGACATAAAGACACATTCTCGTTTCACAAATACACACACTCTCTTTCTCTCTCTCTCTCTCAACGTCATTCTCACCCCTCCCCCCCCCCCCGAAAAAAAAAAATCACCCATATGTACACAGACGCATGCATACTTTATTCAAACATACACGTACTCTCGACTCACACAGATATAACACAGCTACCCTGATCTCTCACATACATATTATACGCATGTACAATGTCTTCACACCCGGTCCCATCTCACCCTCACACACACATACCCCAATGCAAACATAAAGAAGATTCAAAAGTCTGAAATCGGCGAAAAAAAAAAAAAGGTTTGCTGTGTTGGTCGATACACGTGAAGTAACAATGCTTGCTCTTAATATACAAAACTGGGAAGATCTCACTTTCTCTATCAACTTCTTCAGGCTAACACATTTTGTAAACTCCAGCACTGAGACAATGACCTACTGGATATTTCAGATTATTTTTCCAATACAAGTACTCAGAACTGTCGAATGCGCCAGCACCACTCAGACTAGAAAAGCGACCAATACCCCCCAAATGACCAATATTGCCAAATGACCCATCCTTCCGAATGACCAGTATTCCTGAAGTGATAATAACCCCCTCCTACACCCCCCTCCCCCAATAAAACAGCAATAAATACTTCCAAACGACTAATACTGTCATGTGGCCAATTTTCCCAAATGACCAACAATCTGTAAGAACCATTATCCCCATGTAATAACTAGTCCCAAATGACCACTATCGTCGAACGACCAGTATTCTCAAATGAGCAAAGCAAGAAGCAAGGAGCAAAATAGATTCTAATCTCCTTCTTATTCATTTCTATTTCAAACCACTTGAAGTTTGATGCTGGGCGTGACATTTACCGCCACAACTGTAGTTTGTCAGACCCTGATGAATCACAGCAGACATTGTTTACAATTTTGTTGTTGTTGTTAAATAAATATAACATACCACATTACAAAGCAAACTGAAGATTCGAGAACTACATTATTTTACTGGGGATTCACTTGAAAAGGGCAGATGAAAGATGTTAAGAAAAATTTTGAGGGCAGTCTGTCTGCCGATCCGGACATACTGGCTCAGGTTACTTGCCTTGTGCCCGGCAGGCGGTTGACAGACAGCCGGTACCTGGCCTGACCACGCCCCTCTGACCACCTGCCGCTCGCGAGCCCGGAACGTGCCATCGACATGGCCTGCATTCTTAAGCAGCTCCAGTTGTTGTCTGGCTTTCAAAGCCGCGCAGAAAAGGATGCGGAGAAAGCAAAAGAGGAAGACATTCTCCAAGATTTTTTTGTATTTTGCCAAGCGGCGGGTGTTATGTTGAGTATGATGTTTTATTGGGATTATGAAAACAATGAGAGCGTATTGTGTGGCCTGGCTGGACGGTAAGCGCCTGGGACGGCTGGGGTGATGGATGTTCCAGTGTTTGTGAGATCGTCATTTGGATCACTTTGATCCCTCGTGATTTGGCTCGCGAAATGACAACAGATCGGGGCAGCCCCGTATTGTGAGCTCGAGAGAAGGAGGTGAGGATCACGTCACGTGACATAATTGACTAACGAGATGATACTGATGAAGGTGACGACATTAGCACCGGAGACACGCGATAGAGATGTAAGGCAGCTCTAGATTAGTAGTGAGGTCACGACTGTGCGACACCTCGCCCTGAACCACACGCTCTCGCCGAACTCTCAGTCTCGATTGCCGTCAAGTAGCTTTCTCATCTGTAAGCGCCGTCTGCTACCAGTTACATCATATCCGGTGTCGCCGGTTGTTGCAGAAAATGGCCGCTGTTGTCAAGGGATTCAGGAGGCGCACGTGACCGACATACCGGAAGTGGCTGAGGAAGAGGTACAGACTTTTAAAAAGTTTAAGAAACTACCTTTGGGAGGGAAAATTGCGGGATAAATCTTGTGGAGAAAAGAAAACGATACTTCAGTATTTATTTCACGCCCAACTTGACATTTTGAAGTCTGGCTCCAGCCGGACGTCCTGACCTTTAATGTCGATGTCACTCATTTGTTTCACTCGATAGTCTTGTCCTGTCTGTGTCACGCTGATTACCTGGTCGTCTTAGGGAGGGTCAGCCAGCAGCTGGACTCAGCGAGCTTGAGGTTTTGAAATGTTCAAACAAAACAAAGACGAAATAAGTTAGTAAATGGCTCAGAAACGCTGGTTCTAGGAAAACCTTGCTAAGTTTCTGTTTAATACATGTACATTCCATTATGAAAAACAACAACAGCTTTAGTTTACATATTGAGACCATGACGACACAGACGCTTGCTATGATAAAGAAGGTGATGATGGAAGATTTGACGGGTGTGTCTGAAAAAACTATCATTATTAACACTAATAGACTTACTGCTACATCACAATTTCAAGCAGATATATACAGATGTGACAACGTTGATTTTCGACCACCGGTGTGAAAAGAAAGGTCAAGGACGTAATTTCCAGTCACACTTTTCGGTTCTATCCGACGAAAATGCGTCTCCGTATTTGCGGTTAAAAAAAAAAATCATATAAATAATAGTAAAGACTGCTTTTCCTTCAAAATTCTCTCGACAAAAATTGATGCAGTACACCAAGTTTCGTAATTTTTGATGGCGTAGTCGCGAAGTTTTAGCTGCTTACAGATTCACCCTATAGCTCAGTTATAGTAAGATGCAGTATCATCTGTCAATCATTCACAAAATCAGCAACTTAGTCAATCATGCATTCGCTAATGTATTAAATCACCCTTCAGGCACTCAATCGGCCATTTTTTCTTCAAACATATTTCATCTGAGCTAAGAATGATTCCTGTGGTGCGAAATATGATGACAGTCTACTCTTTTCAATACGAGGTTACATTCATATCAGCTAGGAAGAGAAATCCTTTACGGAGGTTGCACGAGTTTGCTAGAGAAAGGACATTGCACTGTTATCAGGGAGAGTTCAAATTTGGAAAAAGCACGTCGACACGACAGCGGCCACATTGTGCTAGAAAGTAACAAGACAACAGACAAAATGTAGCGGAGTGATGGTAGGATAGACGGAGAAACTACCAAAAGAGCCCGCCAAACGCCGTCTAATGTAGACTAATTATGAAGCCAAATAGAGAAAATACTGAGATGATGTGTTCACTGCTCATCTAGAGCTTAAGGACAAGGTGGTCTAGAGGCAAGGTGCTCGCCTCTCATGCCAAGCGTCCCGGGTTCAAAACCCGGTCGGTGCAGGCATGTTGGAAGCTTTGGATTTTTCTCATATTTTCGTGTCCCTGATCCTATTGGGGGGTAGGATCGAGTACCTAGTCTTCTCGGATAAGGAAGAAAAAATTCGGAGGGCCCGTGTGCACGTTGCACACATTAAAAATACCTTGGCAGTTGGAAATCGAGAAGAGCAGGCCTCACAGGCCGCTGCCCGGGCGAAAATCAAATAAAAATTCATCTCACCCCCCCCTCCCCCACATCTCCCACTCCCCTCCCCCCCCCCCCAAAAAAAATAAATAAAATTGCCGACCGGCGCTGCACTGTGGCGATGACCTGCCTGCTTCAGTTGTAACTGGGCTGCAATGACACAAAGGCAAATTTCCCAACTGGGGTTAAAGTAGTATACAAATGCAAATACAAATTACTCAATGAAATGCAGTGCTCCACTAACAACAGCCCATTTCAGAAAGCAAACACTAAGAACTCGTGGTCATCCAAGGCGGGTAAAAACCAGGCGCTCATTTTTCAAATCAAGCAACAAAGTGCGCGCCAAACAGCTCAGCAAGTCCTTATATGACGAGTTCCTTATTCAGAAGCGAAAAGATGCGACTTGAAGGAGGTCAGATTCAGTAGAGACAGGTCACAGTAACAATGCACTAATATATTTAACTCACGTTCTTGGCTGCTTTAATTCTCGCCTATTATTTTTCTGTGTCCTGGACAGACCAAAAACACGCGATTAGATGGAAAATCTGGTCGGTGAGACTGAAAGGGGAGTAACACTGACACCTGATAGAGAGGGAAGGCTTGCGTGGTGTGTGTAATTAGCCTGATCATTGTCTCCCCTTACTTGCCAGTGAGATCACGTGTCCAGGCGGTTACCATCTTGTTTCGGTCCTCATTCACCATCGACCGTTCAATACAAGTTTCCCCGCCACCGCTGTCCCCCTGCTGGCTGTACAAGACAATACTCCTCTAAACATGGTCAGAGTTTCCTTTCCTTCCATTGTCTTGTCCTCAAGTCCCCGGGTGTATCTTTATTGGCTCTTCAGCTTGAAGTCTTCAACATCTCTGGGACACCACGATAATTGCTATAATTCTGTAGCAAAAACAATGCAAAAACTCTATTATAAACCGTAGACAACACTGAAACATTACAGCGGTTTTCGTTTCATTAGAAAAAACTTGTTCATGGCTCTTTGTTTGTCTTAAAGATTCTGAGCTTCAGGATGGGAAGGACATAGTGCGACCACATTACCCCTGGGTATGGTTTATTCAGTGCACTGTTTTCTACATGGCCTTACTGAATTGTTGATTTTTACTTTACAAAGATCATCATTTGACTGAAATTCCCCCCCCCCCCCCACAACCCCCCGTTTTTTTCCTACTTTTGTTTTTAAATTTATTTAGCTTCATGGAAATCTTCAACATCAGAGTAAAGTCGAGCCCCTAACTTAATTTTACCACCTTTCAATACTATAATGATACGCTCTTATAGAATCTTTTGCTAGCATTATATAGATGGGCGATTTTGTGCTATTAGCTGTACAAGTTGTTTGAGACAGTTTTTTTATATCAGTCATTTTGCTATGCGCTACCAGGGGTTATCCGTTGTTGTTTTTTGCCTTGTTTATGAGGCCTTTAAACGACTGTTAATTTAACATCCATAGACGTGGTGATTGGTGGCCGCCTTTGGCCGGGTCTTCATCTACCTTATCATCTGCTACATTCTGTCTATCATCTTTGCTTCTTTCTAACTCAGTATGGCCGTTACTGTGTCAATGTGCTTTCCCCAGACTCAGACTGAAAAACACTCGTACACACCTACCTTAGGAAACTGACTAATTACAATTAATGACGTGTCTGGGTGCTCCATGTCTGTGCTCCATGTACCTCTCCCCTCCCTTCCCCCAACCTCACCCCCTTCCCCGAACTCACCCACTCGCGTGCATACCCTGAAATCCGCCTCTGCCAGACACAGAAGTCCAGGAACTGAAGATATTACACGTGTCATTCTTCATTACCGAAGTGTCTAAAGCCTGTCACCCCGGGCGCCGCCATTAACACCAACCTCATCCCCCCCCCCCACACACACAATAGTGCTCACGCTCAACTTCAAAGACACGTGCTTCTGTGGATGTGCGTTCGGGGGTCGGGCTAGGGGGTGAGTTCAAAATGGAAACGATCAGAAAGAATAAGTTAATGTTTAGAACAATTTCTTCAACTGTTTGTTGCTTTGATTAAATTTCCCAGTGTTTCCAATGTTTGCGCTATTTCCCGTAACTCAAAATTTGGCTTCTAAGTTCATTTATTCACACGAGTTCTTGTAACTAACACACCCAACCACATACCCGATGTACTCAGTGCTTCACCCAGATCTTATATTATTTATTTATACCCAGAACCGCATAAAACCGTCAGAATATTCCAGACGCCCGACAGTTTCCCAGACTTGCGGGCACACAAAATGAATTTATATTCCTCAGACAATATTTGCCGTGCTTCTCCAATTGAAGATATAAATCTCTCTCTATCTTTCTCTCTTCCCCCTCTCCCTCTGAATCTCTCTCTCTCTCTCTCGCTCTCTCTCTCTCTCTCTCTCCCTCCCTCCTTCACTGTCTCCCTCAGACAATACTTGCGTGCTATTTTAGCTGAAGACACAAATCTCTCTCCCTCTCTCTGTGTCTCTGTCGCTCTCTCTGTAATGGTCAGATGCCAACCCACAATATCATAACTTCCCACTCTCTCGCCTCCTCACTACAGAAAAAAAAATTTTGTATTCCTCCGTCTGCGTTAATCCATCCGTCTCATTTCTCCCCTCGCCCACCCTAACCCCCCCCCCCAAACCCCCTTGAGTATTCAAACCATGTCACAGGCCATTTCCAAACATTTTCCCAAATAATGATCTCCCACCCCACCCCCCCCCCTCCCCACAAACCTCTCCCTTTTTTTCTAAAAAAATCTCCACATTCATTATCACTTGCTCGACCACATGTGGACGCTTGAGAATCAATCAGTGGTCAGTTGCTCTGTCCCCCCCCCCCCCCGGTTCCTTTTTAACCCCAATCCACGTTTATTTTCCCGGGGGAATTTTAATATTCTGCCTTCATCAAATAATCGACAGGCCCCAAGATTGTCACATTGCACCCGTCTGACGGCCCGTCACGTGACATTAATGACAAACACCCCCCACCCCCCCCCCGGTGTTGACCGCTCGGTTGGACATAGCCATACATGGGCGTATCCTAGCAGGGGGGCCCTGAAACTGTGCTCGCGGAAAAGGACCCAGCCTTATATGGGAGTATCATGACCACAGCCGAATTAGGACCCCGGGAAGTTAAGTTCAAGCTCGATGGCCCCGTCATACCCAGAAATTATCAAAATTCACTGTAAATCACCAGATTTTAATTATACACATCGAAGTTCGTTTATTGCATGTGATCGGAACTGAGAAGCTTTGCGTAAATAAAAAGGACCTACATGTATATCTGAAGTAAATACATGTCTATGTGAATAAGTGCAAGCAAAACTAGAAGGCAGGCTGAGAGAAAGACAGGCAGACACACAGAAAGACAAATAGATAGACAGACAGACAGGTAGATAGATAGATAGATAGATAGATAGATAGATAGATAGATAGATAGATAGATAGATAGATAGATAGATAGATAGATAGATAGACAGACAGAATGACAGACAGATAGGTAGACAGGTAGACAGACAGATAGACAGACTGACAGACAGACAGACTGACAGACAGACTGACAGACAGACAGACAGACAGATAGACAGATAGACAGATAGACAGACAGATAGATAGATAGATAGATAGATAGATAGATAGATAGATAGATAGATAGATTTACGAGACCACCTAGTAGATGTACAAGTGCCGATGCGTGTGGTAGTCTAAAGTTTGCATAACGTACAACTTTTTCACGGTAGACAAAAGAAAACTTCACGTCATGTCTACCACTGAGACTGTAGCAAATCAAATACAGCTGAGGATGATGTCTGTAACGAGGACAGCCAACAGAATAATTTGAGTGAATATAAACCCTTCTGAAAACCAGATGCGATGAGCAAAAATGGTAACCATTACAAATTACCACTGAGCTTTGAGTGGCTTTCATAAAAACACGAATGTATAATTAAATGAACAGAGTATCCGGGTTATTGTCCGCAAAATGTTGCCTGTCAAGTTGATGTTTGTTCCACAGCTCGGGCCAAACTTCAGGACTGTGTAAACAAAATCACGATAGATGAAATAATGAAGATCAAAGGCACGGGTAATATTGCTATTGACAAACAGTGATATTGCAACATTTCACACTAGAGAACGGCCACCCTGTGCAGTACAACCACATATAATATAAATTGTTATCTCTCATATCGGAGAACAATCATCCTGTATATGACGGCCACATCGAAATCTCCTTTCGGGGAAACATGCCTTCTGTAGCCACAAGGAATTCTTACATAGGTCAGCACCAACTTAAGACGGTCACCCAACGTTTCCTCGGAGATCTGCCCGCGGAAGGGCAGTAAAAAGCTCTTTCAAAAATTTCAAAGGCTTTATCAACATGGACTAAAACAATGTATCTGAAGGACATGGTCCTTGCTGGACCAAACAGTGCTGGTTAGAAATTTAGACTTATCTTTTCCAGATCTTGGTTTCATGGGAATCTCGGCCTAATGCTGTTGCACCCCCCCCCCCCACCCCTGCATTTGATTCTGTCTGGTGAGCTTGTTAAATTATCTGTCGTGCAGCGATGAAATCTATTTCATACAGATGGGGCAAAGCCAGAACATTTCTGATCTGCCGGTTCCAGTATAGCTATCACTCTCTTTGCAAATCTCGGACGGTGATTTTTTTAAAGAGTGAAGATTGAACAAACACGTACCAAATGTTCCTGAAAGTAAAAACAACACTAGAAAATGTTTTGAATGTATCGTGTTATACCTTGTCAGTGGCTGTATGTCCTTTGTGACATGGCACGTTAGGTTATCAGATACCAACATGCCCAACCGTGGTTTTGTTTTTGTAGTTCTTGTCTGTCTAGTCATGTTGTAAGATATTGATGGCTCTTGAAGTGCCGAAAATTTAAATTTGAAGAGAGGCAAGGCGACAGACAGATAGACAGAGAGGCAGAACGACTAGAGAAAAGCGTGAGAGACGAGAGAACATAGAAGAGATAAGAGGAAAGAGAGAGAGAGAGAGACAGCGAGATAGATAGAGATAGAGAGAAAGAGAGAGAGAGTGTGTGGAGAGAGACGGACAGACAAAAAAAAAAAACGACAGAGAGGCAGAAGAGAGATTAGATAGGGGAGAGACGCAGCTAGAGAGAAGAGAAAAAGGTGTGACGGAAAGACAGAGAGAAAGAGACAGACAGACAGACAGACAGAGAAATTTATTAAACTATGGATTGCGCCCTTGGCTCTACGCCGTGCAGGAACTGTCGTGATCAGTTCAATTTTAAAAAGTAACCGTGAGCGTCCAGTCATGAAGCAATGCAAACAGCAACAAGAACCTATTGCTTCTCTCGAAAAGATATAATATACAAGTTACAACTTTCTTTTCGGACGCCGCTGATATCATTAATTCGTGGGGATCTCAGCAAAAATGATTGTCACATACACACCGTAGCAACTTTCAAGCCGATTCAAAGCAAAATAAAGGTTTTTCCTCTCCCATCACAATGGTGAGGAACAACCTAGCCAGCACTTTTTTTTTCATTATTTCCTAAATGTAATTGTTTCTGAAATCAGCGGTTTCCATTCCGGGCAATTCCCACAACGCCCGTGTCTATCAAACTCTTATCTGTTCTGGCAAATACAATAATTATAATCATATCCTATCAGACAGGCTTGTTGTACGAACCTTTGTGGTGCTGGGTACGATCTGATTTCCTGCACTGGATGCTAAAAGTCCATTAATTTAGATAGTTCCTTGCGAACGCTCGGTGTTGTTGTTGGTTGCTGGAGGTGATGTGTATAGTGAGTTGGTTATATCAAGGTTGGACATGGCGGGAAACGAATGGAAAGAAGCGTGGGTGGAATAGGTAGGAGAGAGAAAGGGAGAGATGGAAGGAGGCAGGGCGACAGACAGATAGACAGAAAGTCTAGAGAACAGTGTGAGAGACGAGAGAACATAGAAGAGACGAGAGGAAAGAGAGAAAGAGAGAGAGAAAGAGAACGAGAGAGAAAGAGAGAAGAGAGAGAGAACGAAAGAGAGAAAGAAGTCTAAGATAAGAGGGGCAAAGAAAAGAGCTGAGGAACAAAGGCAGTACAAAGAGAGAGAGAGGGGGAGAAAGAGAGAGAGAGAGAGAGAAAGAGATCAAAAAACCAACGTTACTGACTTGGCAAAAGAGAGAAATAAGGATAGCAACATGAACTCATAGAGAGAGAGAGAGAGAGAGAGAGAGAGAGAGAGAGAGAGAGAGAGAGAGAGAGAGAGAGAGAGAGAGAGAGGACATTACATAGTAAAAGAAAGGACAAGTCAGGGTATCAAAAACGAAGTGAGAGAGGCAGAAAAGAGTTCAAAAGAATGAACTCAGTCATCAGAAAACAGAACTCAAACAATGACCACTGACTGAGCAGTCCTGTCCATTACTTGACCAGTCCATCATTTGGTCAGCAGCGGAAGGTGACAGAATGACCAGGGGGGCCGAGGGGCAGATAACCAGGTTACTGGTCTTGGGGTTCAATCATTAACTCCCTTGACGACTGGGACCTCTCTGCCCTCCCAGTCCTCCATGCTGAAACCGTGTCAGGTGATATCCTGGTCATGTGACGCCCTCCAGGCGGAGAGACGCATCACCACCCCCACCCCCACCCCCTAGCTTGCCCGACACACACACCCACACACACAGAGTTCGAGATATTTCTCTCCTCTCCTCCCTCACCCGTCCACCCCCCCCCCCCCAAATCCTCCCCATGGACCTTTGTAGTCCACGGTAAGAAGACATCAAACTCCCTTCATTACAAAATCAAATATTCTAATATAAATTAAGTTACGCCTTATAGTAATTCTGGCATGCACGCAAAGACAGACATATAGACAGACAGAAAGATAGACGCAAATATGGACTGATAGACATTAATACAGACTGACAGACGCAAAGACAAACGGATAGACAGACATACAGACAGCCAAAAAGACTGACAAAAAAAACCGACAGACAGACTCAAAGACAGGCAAATAGAGAGAAGACAGATAGACTGACGGAAAGATAGACAAATAAAGAGACGGATGAGCAATGGTAAACTTCACTCTCTTTTGTTATCACCATTTTCCATCAACCGAAAGTCAGAATGACCCCGTCTAGACCCCTTCCAGTTGTCTAATTAACCACCTAATCTCATTCAACCCCTCCCCTCCCCATTTTCATTCCCCTCCCCAATTTAAATACATCTTCGATCTTTGGGAAATGATCGATGATTTTCAAACTTCCTCGGGGGTAGCCCTTAAGTAACCCCGGGTGGCATGGACGTTTGAGTTTGATTGAAATGAGGTTGACGGAATAAAATTATCTGAAAGCCGTTTCATGAATTGACGTAATATGTAAAACAACAACATACTATAAACAATAAAAGTGAGCGTAGAAAACTAATTTAAAAAAAAAAGACTCATTGTTTGTAATGGTAGTACATTTCCTGCGATAGAAATGTTCGTTTTCCATAAGCTGGGCACCGCCACACACCCACACACCCACACACTCACACCACACACACACACACATACACACACACACCCACACACACATACACACTCACACCACACACACACGCACCACATCACACACACCCGCACCCACACACACACACCACACCCACACCTATACCAACACACCACATCACTCACACACACACACCCGCACCCACACACACCACACCCACACCTATACCCACCCACCCACACACCACACCCACACCGACACACCTACCCACCCACACACACACCACACCCACACACCCATACCGACACACACACCCACCCACACACACACAAGCACACACACACACACCTTCCGAGCGTATGTACTTTTTGGGTGCCCTTAAGGGGAAACACGAACATTGGTTCTCTGTCTTCTACATTCAATCTTCCTGCAACTTCATGACATCACATCGAGAGCCGGCTGGTAAACTATCGTAACTCAGTTTTACAAATATTCCAGGGGAAGCAATAAAACTGAGTAACTGTCTTTATCAGAGATAATGGTGACGATATCTTATTATAAATAATAGTGGCGGGGAGTAATTCGTTGTGGTGCAGTTTTTACCTTTTTTTTTTTTTTGCTCAAAGCTACAGCCTAAATGACAGATTCAACAATGATAAAGTTAATTTTCCAAAGTGTCAACTAATCCAGTCCAGTCGCTTTTGTATCGACCGATTATGTTGATTCAAGTTTCAGGTATTTTTTAGTAAACAAAGTGTAAAAAATGTAAAATACAATGATCTTTGTTTTGGCTCCCTATAGTAGGCCCATCGCACCGGAAACGATGTATTAATACGCGTTCACGTCGGTGCGCGCAATTTCCATACCAGAAATGAGTGCGTAGTGCTCTGGTGCGTATGAAATCTGCAGTAGGACTGTAGAATGTGGAAAGCTTTCTAGACCAAAAAGAGAGAGAGAGAGAGAGAGGATGGTGCGGTGGGTTCACAGGTTTATCCCGGATAATGCCGGGAACTTTATCTAGTTATATAAAAAAAAAAAAATAGTGGCGGGAGTAATTCATTGTGGTGCAGTTTTGACCTTTATTTTTTCCCTCGAGGCTAGAGGGTAAATGACAGTTTTAAAAATTATAAAGTTGATTTTCTTAAGTGTCAACTAATCCAGCCCAATCGCTTTTGTATCGACTGGTTGTGTTGATTCAACTTTCAGATATTTTTAAATAAAAAGTTGTAAAAAATATAAAATACAATAATCTACGTTTTGGCTCCCTATAATAAGCCCTCCAGACTGGAAACGATGTATTAATACGCGTTCAATTCGGTGCGCGAAATTTCCCTACCAGACATGAGTGCGTAGTCCTCTGGTGTGCATGAAATCTGTAGTAAGACTGTAGATTATGGGAAGCTTTCTAGACCCAAAAAAAAGAGAGATGGAACGCTGGGTTCACAGGTCTATCCCGGATAATGCCGGGAATTTCATCTAGTTTCTTTGAAAAAACAAAACTTGATTCCACCTGTGAATGTTGGTGGGGGACCGTAGACTCATTAAAAAACCCGCATTAAGAAACTACTGAGTTGTGTTCACTGTTGAGCTCCAGCCTGCTAGTTAAAGTACTACGGTCCATTAACAACGGCCATTTAATTTTTGGTTTTCAGAATTTAATTCCCAAACTTACAATACAACCTTAAAACACAAACTGTGGGCTGCCATGGGCTACAAGCATGGTGTGAGATCTTTGTTGTCGCAGGATCTGTGGTCTTGGCATGTACACCTTCTGGGCTACAGGCATGGTTTGAGATCTTTGTTGTCGGAATATCTGTGGTCTTGGCATGTACACCTTCTGGGCTACAAGCATAGTTTGAGATCTTTGTTGTCGGAATATCTGTGGTCTTGGCATGTACACCTTCTGGGCTACAGGCATGCCAAAGAACGCAGTTTTAGTATTATTATTTTTTCCATTAAATTTGAGTTACGACAGTTTACTACGCGACTCTCGAAATGGGATGTCTCAGCTAGACAGAGGAAATTCTATTTTCTCTTTGGAGAGAATTATTGCAATACCATTTCCGTTTTCATCATCTTTCCTAGCTCACCCTTCTCTCACCCCCCCCCCCTCCCCTACTCTTCTCTGGATAGGTGGTGGTGTGTGTGGAGCGGGAAGGGGGGGGGGGATGGGCACTGTTTGCTAAGAAAGTTCTAGAAATGACCACACAATTTCGAGGTTGTGCCGTCTGTTGTCTCTCATCTTGTATGCTGGACACGAGCTTCTGTCCGCATGGCCAGCCTGCAGGGACGGCTGACCTTTAGTTCTCATTTCGCTCTCTTTCTCTCTCTCTCTCTCTCTTCTTTCTCTCTCTCTTTCTTCCGCTTTCTCCTTAATTTCCCCTATCCAGTCTCAGTCTCTCCCTCTCTCTGTTTTCATTCTTTCGCCCTTTTTCTTTTCTCTCTCTACACATTTTCTTTCTGTCTGTCTGACCTGTTTACCTTCACATTTAATTCTCCGCCACAGTCTTTCTCTCTACACATTTTCTTTCTGTCTGTCTGACCTGTTTACCTTCACATTTAATTCTCCGCCACAGTCTTTCTCTCTACACATTTTCTTTCTGTCTGTCTGACCTGTTTACCTTCACATTTAATTCTCCGCCACAGTCTTTCCCTCTCTCTCTCTCTCTCTCTCTCTCTCTCTCTCTCTCTCTCTCTCCCTCTCTCTCCTTTCTCTCTCTCTTTCTCTCTCTTTCTCTTTCCCTCTCTCTTTCTCTCTCTTTCTCTTTCTCTCTCTCTTTCTCTCTCTCTCCTTTCCCTCTCTCTCCATCTCTCTCTCTCCTTACTCTGTGTTATTTCATCTTTTTCTCTCTCCTTCTCTCTCCATCTCGCACTTTTCATATTCCCCCCTCTCTCTATGTCTCTTTCTCTTCCTCCCCCTCTCTGTCTCTCACCGTCCCTCCATCTCTTACTCTCATTAGGAGGAAAAGACTGTAGGTGTGAAAAAAAACACAAAAAAAAATAATCGTATAATTAGATTTGATACATTGCATTTTGCAAGTATTTGTAGTGTGCCCAGTTTTGCTCAGTTTAGGCAAATGGATAAAAGTTTTATAATCTTACATGAAAAAGTGCCCGGCGTTATTTCTGCAGTAAGAAACTGTCTTTGCATGTCAAACGCACTCCCTCCAAAGAGGCAGTTTTGTGGGGTTTTTTCATCTGCTAAAGCGAGCAATGGTCGAGGAGACGTCAAGGGCGGTAACACTTGCTGAGTTATTTTCTAAATATTTTTGTTATTATTTCCCTTACACGTTTCAACCAACGGAATGAGGACCTCAAATTTCCCTGTCGCAGTAGCTGTTTCAACAAGATTCAGGAATTGGAGACAGCACCAGTCACTTCTTTGTAAATTCGTTCCAACTATGACCCCAACCATATTGTAAATTTGATATGTAAGCTGAAAAAAACAACAGTCTTTTTATTTCTGTCAGAGTCAGTGACATAGTAAAAAGGTTATAGAAAGGTAATAGAAGAGTATACCCTTTTCTTATCCAGAGAACCATTTTTCTTCCTTTTGTTCAAAATGTTTTTTATATAGTTGTTATTGTTGTTGTTACTGTTTTTGTTGTAGATTTTGAAAAACTTCTACTATAGTCCTAAATGTTATGACGTAACCATCGGCAATACCATTAATTTTTCTTCCCTTAAATTTGCTGGTGAGTGACCACTGACCATCATTTCGGTTTGTTTTTAGTTTATCTAGTTTGCTGTGTGCTCTTGGGGTCTGTAAAGACCCAGACTTTTAATACATCATTTTATCCTTTAAATTAGGCCTGACATCTCTCGAGGTACTAATCAGTAGTGCTTGGTTTTTTTCTAGGAAACAGAAACAGATCAATCTGGGTCGCCCAGACCATGATTTGAGTAGTGTTTTTTTGTTGTTGTTGTTTTTTTTTTGTATTTCAGAGTCTGGGTCTCAAAGACCCCATGAGGTACCCATCGGAAGACTGAACCAGGGAGATTGAAAAAAGGTTAACATAACATTGACTTGAAACTGTAATTACAATCTTAACAAACGTAAGTCACGCCGATGTGTCCTCACATGATTGATTTTGTTTAAAGTGCAAGTTACTTTAGGAATCACCTTCTTGGGTTTGCTTTCGTTTGGTTTCACTCTGATAATACTAATGAGGATCATTTATACAGCCCCAAATCCAAGAAATTACTTTAGGCACTTTACGGAAAGTCTTGTTCTCTCCATCGCAACTCACAATACCATTGCATTTCATTGCACACATCCATCCTGTCATTTATGCCCAGCAACCACTCAATATTTTATTGAGATTTCTTATGAGATTTAGCCAAACAATTAACCGTGTATCTGCACGGCGGATGTAAACACCACAGCTTTCGTTTCAAGGAAAATAAAACTAAGTTCATACGTTTGATAAATCAGAGACAGGTTCAAGTGTAGCCGAGGACGGGAAAGCTCTATTGACATAAAAAACAACAAAAAAACGTCAAATCCCCACAGCCGCACTGTTAACTCGAGATTTGATTTGATCTTTGAACTTCCTGGTGCGTGTCCATGTTTGTGGCTTGGTGTGTGTATGCGGTGTGTGTGTGCGTACGTTCGTGTGTCTGTGTGTTAGTGTGTGTGTATGTGTGTGCGTGTATGTGCGGTTATTGTGGGTGGCATTCTCTCTCCCAGCCTGCTATTGCCCTGTTCTGTACTAATAATCATAACAGCCATAGTCCCCAAGCTAAACAGAAAAAAAATGTATACAGATATTTCTGTGGTATTATTAATATTCAAAAGAGCAAGTAATTCAGCCCAATCTTTGCACACTCTCACGTCACAGCTGTCTGATCTAACAGTTTTGACAGCGCTCATCCCAGTCTCTTTATCTTTCTGGACGCCACAATGAAACTTCAATCTATAACCGACATCAAATCATGCAACTTACACCATCATTGTTCCATCCAAATTGAAGGGCGAGCAAGAAAGAGAGAGTGAGAGAGTGAGAGAGAGAGAGAGAAAGAGAGAGAAAGAGAGAGAGAAAGAGAGAGAGAGAGAAAGAGAGAGAGAAAGAAAAAAAAGAGAGAGAGAGAGAGAGAGAGAAAGAGAGAGAGAGAGAGAGAGAGAGAGAGAGAGAGAGAGAGAGAGAGGTGTGAGAAAGACAGTTATAAAACCAAAAGTACCATTGCTGCCTCCACTGTTTTTAAAGAGCACCAACTTCAGGTACAGGCCAGTTGTTTCAATGCTCCGATTAATTTTGAACCATTTTGTATAGAGAGTTTTATTTCTTCTTTGTTGTTAACTTTCTTACTCCTCTACCCCTTCACCCCCCTCACCCCCCCTCCCCACCCCCCGGGAAAAAAATCCCCCCTTATCTCTTACTTCCATCTCCCCGTGGTGAGCGGGGCGACAACAGACTTTTTCTTAACATGAAAAAAACAAAACAAAACAGCTTTACGGAAGAGAAGCCACGATTTAACAAGAACTGTGATTTGTTACTCAACTTCAAGTTTTGTTTATTGTAGGCCTGACGCCAATTCCAAATACACAGAAGAATCATGTAAGCAATCTTTGCAAACAATAAAAACAAACAATTAAACAAACAAAACGCACGGCCATTCACTCTCTCCGCGCCCTGCTGCCTGCTACAATTTACTTACAACAGTACACAATAAAATACAACCTGTAATTGCCAACAACAGTCATAATCCCCCCCCCCCCCCCAACCGATCTTTTCTCACCTTTATCTGTTGTGAATTTACTATAATTGAAAATATCACTATGATTTATTTTTATCCAAACAGTTTAGGCCGTTCTGATACGTAAGTCTATGACGTTTTTGATATGTTTTGTTGGAAGGTTTTTCAATGTAGTTTGACTGTAGTCGAAAGTGCCCATTTTTTAACATGTTCTTCCTGACCACTGGCTTTTTCAGAGTCACGAATTTTTGTGCATAAAACATTGTTCTTCACAAACGCAGCCTTTCCGATACAGGAATAGTGACCGGCGTTCAGAGTCAGGGGAAATAACCCCAGAATTGGAGTAAATAAATATATCTGCTGTTATCTTTCTTGGCTGTCTTAAAAACAAAAAATCCCACTCACTCACTCACTCACTCACTCACCCACTCACTCACTCACTCACTCACTCACTCACTCACTCACTCACTCACTCACTCACTCAATCACTCACTCACTCACCCACTCACCCACTCACCCACTCACCCACTCACCCACTCACCCACTCACTCACTCACCCATTCACTCACTCACTCACTCACTAACTCACTCACTCAGTCACTCACTCACTCACGCAAGGAGTTAAACAGAACCAGTGTAGCATTCCAGCTTATTAAGTCTATGACCGAACCTGAGGTGTTACTATGATGACCTCTGACACTGGCCAGATATACCGCAAATATGCCCACAGCGGTCAACTCCAGCCAGTTAAATCCAATAAATGCGGGCTCCATAAAATGTGAAACAGCTTCCAGTCTTTGGCTCCTTTCCATTTTTCCTCTGATTCTTAAACACTTCAAGCAGGTACTACTGTTATTAGAATTAATAGTAATAATAATATAATAGTAATAATAATAATAATAATAATAATAACATTGATAGTAATAATAGTAATATGCATTTATGTAGCCCTTCATCACATAATGTAAACTCGAAGGGCTTCAGAGCTATTCTGCCAGTCACAATCAATTCACAAATACAAAGAGCATACTAAAACCTGATTGTGACAACTGCCAGAAACAGATGTGGCTGCATTCCATCTATTGAACTGGTGTGTTTTAAGATGTTTCTTGAACATTTCACGATTCTGTACATCTCTTAAGTTTTGAGTTAGCGAATTCCAGGTCTCCGGGCCATAAGAAGAAATGATCGTTCACCGATTGATATAGATGGAACTTTAAATTTTGTTCTGTCAGCTGAAGATCGTAGTTGGCGTGATGGAACAGACAGATTCAGTAATTCCATAATATAGGATGATGCTTTATGACCATACATCTGTGACATAATATGGCCACTTTATACAATATACGTTTTTCAGCTGACAAACAGTGCAAAAACTCCAGGGTAGGTGCTGTCATTTCAGTGCGTTTTTCTTTAACACTAATCTTGCAGTGTTGTTATGGACGGATTGGAGTTTGTTATTCATCTTGTCCATGGATATTGCAGTCAAGGGAGAATTGCAACAGTCTGAACTTGGACAAAACCAGCGAATTTACCACGAGAGCTGCAATCTTTGTAAAGATGGAATGCCAGTCTGATCTTGCTAATTTTCTTCCTGAGTTCAAGCTACATTGTACGAATAAGATGACTTGATTAGACACTGACAAATCAGAAAGCTAAATCGCCTCCAAGATTTTTAGTAAAATTAATGGAAAAAGTTCCACCAATGTCCATTTACATACGTTCTACCGACTTCTTTGCGGATCCTGGCATTGCCTGCTGCGATTTCCCCTATTTTCTTCTTCTTTCAGTGTAAATCTATTCTTATTCATCCAGTTCTTCGTAAATGCTAGACAATTCTCCGCATCTGGTGACAGGCTATTACTATTATTTTTATCATTAATTAACAGTCATTTCCTCCTGCATGGAAAGGTCTCATTTGGGTGGTGTACAAGTGACCAGAACTTATAAAAACTCGATCAAATTGGTCATAAATAGTTAAACCTGAACATTTTTGGAACCTATAGCAGATGATGGAAAAGAAAAGAGTAATCTGGAAGAATGAAAAACCAAGATTGTGGATTCACCTAATTAGTTAAAACTGTCTTTTCTGCATTATACAAAAGTTTAGCTTATTCGAAATTCTCCTGGTGATTTCAGTGTCGTGAGCTAAATTCCCGCTCTGCCCCCATGCACAGTTGGGGTTTGGGTCTCTTGGCTGTGGGAAAAATAAACGGGGCTAGCGATGCACGTGCGATGGTGAGCGGCACGGCAGGCAGGAGTTGGGTGTACCAAGGTAGATTCTCTATGTGTGTGTGTGTGTATGTGTGCGCTTGGAGCACTGAGATAAACCAGTGCTCACGGGGCTGTTAGTTCGCGTGCTCAAGTCAAACAGGGTCGGTGTGTTGTACGCTGAGAGTCGAGTTACTCACTCATGCGCTGTGTTTTCTCGTGGTTTATTTTTTTTTAATAGTCGGTAAGTTCAAACTGACATTGTACAGATAATATCTATAAATTGCACAGTATTTACACACGTAAGCGACGCGTGTTTTAATACAACACATTTAGTTTACTATCTGTGGAAAGAAAGCATCTCGCTCCATCTATCTGCCTGAGAACAGCAAATGCAGTGACATCTGATATCTGGCTTGCATTTTTTAGAGAAATTTCCAGTTTTCTTGCATATCGAAAGAAAAGTCTTCGGTCTCTATTGTAAACTGTGTAAATTCTGTGAGAAAGAATTATGTTACTTTGCACTGTGTTTCTGACCGTCAGGGAACTCATCATTTCATTGAAGAAACACAGCCTGGTGTTGATTAACTTGAAAAGTACTTGTGCTTGAAGGTGAACAACTGTCTGCTGGGACAGCACTCAGATATACTGAAGCATTGGAGTAAAAGGTAAACACATTATAATTAGAGAACTCCAGATAATATGAAAGACGTTTACTTCACTCACTGATCAACGGCCCTGAGAGTAAACATGTCATTTTCGTCCAAACTCTCGTCCAGCGCTCTCGCAGCAGCTGACAGCCTGCCGTGATATCGGTTCAAACAGCAGAGCCAGTTTGGCAACAGCATGTTTACTGTAAAAAAAAAACTGTGTTTACGGTAAACATATGATATCAAATAATAGCAGAGATATGGGATTTGTATGGTGTTTACGTTTCATTATCATCTTAAAGGGTAAACTGTCGGTTGCCCCAGACGGAAACATGTGACGTATCGTTGAGACATAATGCAGAAAGGAAAAAATGTTGTTTTCACATCACATTCCACACTTTGAAAAAAGCTAATGTCAGCTATTTGGTATTTTCATTGGTTGAGATAGACATCTTTGCTTTGTTTGTTGGTTGGTCTGTCGTGGTGGAGTTTTATTTCCTTTGTGAACCCAATGGAACCCATCAGCAGAGACACGATTTGGGATAACGTCGGGACACCGACGACAGAGGGCCAGAAACATACCGCCAGAAAATAATTAAGTTGGACAGCTAGCAGACAAAAGGGGGATTCAAACCTAGGACCTCCCTGTGCCTGGGCCAAGCCTGCAGTGGACAACTCCACTTGTCAGATAAAAAGCTGATCGTTTTCAAAATTCATATCCAATGCCTGCCACTTCCAGGGTCAAAATGTTTTCGAATGAAGCAAAAGATGGATGAATCCATTATTAAATCTAAACTATGAAGAATGATCTTCATTTATTTAATTTTACTGGAGCCTGGCAAGGAGTGGACACTGGACTCATCCGATCATGTAATAACACAAGTTATTGACATTCTGTATTGCACTATATGGTGACCTGAGCTTTACACGTGCTCTGACCTGTAGCAAGGTAACATTTGAGACTGTGGTAGAAGGGTGTAGCTGCTAAATTTTGTCCAGAATCGTATTGGATAATTCATAAACCATTTCAACATTATAATCTCATCCAAGGTATTTTCCCATCCGAGTTCCTGTTTTTTGCTTTTCACAATTTAGAGAGTGTTAAGGTCTTTGTTTTGGGAGGGTCCCTGCCCTAGGCATTTACACTTCCCTGCCCTAGGCATTTACACTTCCCTGCCCTAGGCATTTACACTTCCCTGCCCTAGGCATTTACACTTCCCTGCCCTAGGCATTTACACTTCCCTGCCCTAGGCATTTACACTTCCCTGCCCTAGGCATTTACACTTCCCTGCCCTAGGCATTTACACTTCCCTGCCCTAGGCATTTACACTTCCCTGCCCTAGGCATTTACACTTCCCTGCCCTAGGCATTTACACTTCCCTGCCCTAGGCATTTACAATTCCCTGCCCTAGGCATTTACACTTCCCTGCCCTAGGCATTTACACCTCCCTGCCCTAGGCATTTACACTTCCCTGCCCTAGGCATTTACACTTCCCTGCCCTAGGCATTTACACTTCCCTGCCCTAGGCATTTACACTTCCCTGCCCTACGCATTTACACTTCCCTGCCCTAGGCATTTACACTTCCCTGCCCTAGGCATTTACACTTCCCTGCCCTAGGCATTTACACTTCCCTGCCCTAGGCATTTACACTTCCCTGCCCTACACATTTACACTTCCCTGCCCTAGGCATTTACACTTCCCTGCCCTAGGCATTTACACTTCCCTGCCCTACACATTTACACTTCCCTGCCCTAGGCATTTACACTTCCCTGCCCTAGGCATTTACACTTCCCTGCCCTACACATTTACACTTCCCTGCCCTAGGCATTTACACTTCCCTGCCCTACACATTTACACTTCCATGCCCTCGGCATTTACACTTCCCTGCCCTAGGCATTTACACTTCCCTGCCCTACACATTTACACTTCCCTGCCCTAGGCATTTACACTTCCCTGCCCTACACATTTACACTTCCCTGCCCTAGGCATTTACACTTCCCTGCCCTAGGCATTTACACTTCCCTGCCCTAGGCATTTACACTTCCCTGCCCTAGGCATTTACACTTCCCTGCCCTAGGCATTTACACTTCCCTGCCCTACACATTTACACTTCCCTGCCCTACACATTTACACTTCCCTGCCCTACACATTTACACTTCCCTGCCCTACACATTTACACTTCCCTGCCCTACACATTTACACTTCCCTGCCCTAGGCATTTACACTTCCCTGCCCTAGGCATTTACACTTCCCTGCCCTAGGCAGTTACACTTCCCTGCCCTACACATTTACACTTCCCTGCCCTAGGCATTTACACTTCCCTGCCCTAGGCATTTACACTTCCCTGCCCTACACATTTACACTTCCCTGCCCTAGGCATTTACACTTCCCTGCAATACACATTTACACTTCCCTGCCCTAGGCATTTACACTTCCCTGCCCTACACATTTACACTTCCCTGCCCTAGGCATTTACACTTCCCTGCCCTACGCATTTACACTTCCCTGCCCTACACATTTACACTTCCCTGCCCTAGGCATTTACACTTCCCTGCCCTACACATTTACACTTCCCTGCCCTAGGCATTTACACTTCCCTGCCCTACACATTTACACTTCCCTGCCCTAGGCATTTACACTTCCCTGCCCTACACATTTACACTTCCCTGCCCTAGGCATTTACACTTCCCTGCCCTACACATTTACACTTCCCTGCCCTAGGCATTTACACTTCCCTGCCCTAGGCATTTACACTTCCCTGCCCTACACATTTACACTTCCCTGCCCTACACATTTACACTTCCCTGCCCTAGGCATTTACACTTCCCTGCCCTAGGCATTTACACTTCCCTGCCCTACACATTTACACTTCCCTGCCCTAGGCATTTACACTTCCCTGCCCTACACATTTACACTTCCCTGCCCTAGGCATTTACACTTCCCTGCCCTACACATTTACACTTCCCTGCCCTAGGCATTTACACTTCCCTGCCCTACACATTTACACTTCCCTGCCCTAGGCATTTACACTTCCCCGCCCTAGCCATTTACACTTCCCTGCCCTACACATTTACACTTCCCTGCCCTACACATTTACACTTCCCTGCCCTAGGCATTTACACTTCCCTGCCCTACACATTTACACTTCCCTGCCCTAGGCATTTACACTTCCCTGCCCTAGGCATTTACACTTCCCTGCCCTACACATTTACACTTCCCTGCCCTAGGCATTTACACTTCCCTGCCCTACACATTTACACTTCCCTGCCCTACACATTTACACTTCCCTGCCCTACACATTTACACTTCCCTGCCCTAGGCATTTACACTTCCCTGCCCTACACATTTACACTTCCCTGCCCTACACATTTACACTTCCCTGCCCTACACATTTACACTTCCCTGCCCTACACATTTACACTTCCCTGCCCTACACATTTACACTTCCCTGCCCTACACATTTACACTTCCCTGCCCTACACATTTACACTTCCCTGCCCTACACATTTACACTTCCCTGCCCTAGGCATTTACACTTCCCTGCCCTACACATTTACACTTCCCTGCCCTACACATTTACACTTCCCTGCCCTAGGCATTTACACTTCCCTGCCCTACACATTTACACTTCCCTGCCCTAGGCATTTACACTTCCCTGCCCTACACATTTACACTTCCCTGCCCTACACATTTACACTTCCCTGCCCTAGGCATTTACACTTCCCTGCCCTACACATTTACACTTCCCTGCCCTAGGCATTTACACTTCCCTGCCCTACACATTTACACTTCCCTGCCCTAGGCATTTACACTTCCCTGCCCTACACATTTACACTTCCCTGCCCTAGGCATTTACACTTCCCTGCCCTACACATTTACACTTCCCTGCCCTACACATTTACACTTCCCTGCCCTACACATTTACACTTCCCTGCCCTAGGCATTTACACTTCCCTGCCCTACACATTTACACTTCCCTGCCCTAGGCATTTACACTTCCCTGCCCTAGGCATTTACACTTCCCTGCCCTAGGCATTTACACTTCCCTGCCCTAGGCATTTACACTTCCCTGCCCTAGGCATTTACACTTCTATTTTTCTTATTGTTTGTTTTTCTTGTTCTTGTTGTCGTGTGTTTTTGTGGCAGGGATTACTTTTCTTTTTTTTTTCTTTTTCAATTTTACCCGGGCAAACCGGCCTTGTTAGGCCTGCTCGTCTCTACTTTCCGCTGCCAAAGTATCTTCAACGCGTGCAGCGTGCACTCGGGCCCTCGGAGTTGTTGTTTTTTTCCTTTTAAACCGAGAAGACTGGGTGTCCGATACTACTTACCTTAGTTCAGGGACAGGAATTTTCACCCAAAATTCCAACATGCCTGCGCCGACAGGGAGTAGAACCCGGTACCTTCGGCATGAGAGGAGGGCACCTTGTCTCTAGGGTTCCCAACCGGGGGTGCTCACCCCCTGGGGTTGTGAGACGATATTTCAGACCGTGCGACGACGTGGATTTGGAAAAATTAAAATTAGAGTGTACATTGTGTAATTCGTTGCTGTCAGAATCGTTTGATGGATATTTTGCTACTGGAGACCTGACGATTTCTGAAGAATGGACCGTCAATCTATATTCCTAGAATTTGGAGAAATTGGCAGATGATGACGGGCTGAAGAAAGGTCTTCTGGATTTGCTGACAAGTCGGGATCTTAAAAGGAAATTTGAAAGGAAGACCTTGAAGGAGTATTGGTGTTCCGCTATGGATATGTTTCCAAGGCTTTGAAGGAGTATTGTGCTCAGCTATGGATATGTTTCCAAGACTTTGGAGGAGTATTGGTGTTCAGCTATGGATATGTTTCCAAGACTTTGGAGGAGTATTAGTGTTCAGCTATGGATATGTTTCCAAGACTTTGGATGAGTATTGTTCAGCTATGGATAATTTATGTTTCCAAGACTTTGGAGGAGTATTGGTGTTCAGCTATGGATATGTTTCCAAGACTTTGAAAGAGTATTGGTGTTCAGCTATGGATATATTTCCAAGACTTTGGAGGAGTAGTGGTGTTCAGCTATGGATATGTTTCCAAGACTTTGGAGGAGTATTGGTGTTCAGCAATGGATATGTTTCCAAGACTTTGGAAGAGTACTGGTGTTCGGCAGTGGATATATTTCCAAGACTTTGAAGGAGTATTGGTGTTCAGCTATGGATATGTTTCCAAGACTTTGAAGAAGTGGTGATGTTCAACTATGGATATGTTTCCAAGACTTTGAAAGAGTACTGGTGTTCGGCAGTGGATATATTCCCAAGACGTTGTGAAAACGCACATGGTGTCCTTATCCCATTGGCGACGACATACTTCTGTGAGTCAGGATTCAGCTCTCTTTTGCCAATCAAGACAAAATCGAGAAATCGCCTAAATCCACAAAAGCAGACCTGCGGATCACCATCGGTAAAAAAGTGCCACGTTTCGACAAAATCATAAACAAGAAACAGGAATGAAAAAGTCATTAAATTCAAATTTACTGTTAGTTCGTATTTAAATTTGTTATATTATTATCAGTTTATTGCTATTTCTTTATTTTCATGTCATTAAAAAATTAGCTTAAATGAATTTGTTGCTCAAATTGAGAAAATATTCGCTTTCTTCATCTGCGAAGCAGATATTAATTTTGTAATGGGTGCAAGAATATATCAGAAGTTTTCTATGGGTGCGGGGTATAGAAAAGGTTGGGAACCGCTGTGGTCTAGCCCAACGTGTCACGAGTAAGAAAGAGAAACACTTTGGCTAAAATCACATTCGCTCCCTCTCCAGCAACGACCTACCATCACAGTCTTATATTTATTAACTGTAGAAGTTCAGAACTGCATTGATGACAAACAACTTTTGGCATCTTAGATAAAATGAAGAAGACATCGTCGTTCTCATGTTGTCCTTTCTGACATGTTCATGTAACTTTCGCTGTTCTCTCATGTTACTTGCTACAGATTTTGCTTACAGGTAAATTTAATAATCATTGCTTTCCCGCCCTTAAATGCCTGAGGTTGAATTTGCGTTTGGGTTAAACGGCACGTTGCACGATAACGAAGGGCAAGTATAAACAAAAGATCCAAAGTAACCCTTAAGTCGGTGTCTCATTAAATACTATGCAGGCATTTCTTTACCTGTTTCCTCCTCGTTAGATGTGTTCATGAATCTGGTTAGCGTCCGAAGATGCTCGCTAAACTCCTGGTTGCTGAAGGTCTGTGAAATTGTATCATAGGAAAATCTAACACATCCACGGCTATTTGGATTACAGAGGGCAGATGGAGTCGAGGCGGGGTCATTGTGGTGCTATTGACATCACCGTTTACGTCCACAATCCTGTATCCACTCACGTGGCAGCTTTTTGAAAGATTAGTATGGTCCTACTAAGAGCCTTGAAAACTTGGATCACGTCCAGTGTGTATGTTGGGGTTAGGGGTGTATTGTCTACTGTGTGTGCAATATTATATCCTTGCATATCTTCACCTCCTGTACAGTGACTTCGTGACTAAGACTTCTTAACGAAAGAGGTTTAAGTGCTTAGTGACCATGAGTAGCCAATTGTAAAGAAAGTCATAGTGATTTCAATGAATTGTCAACATCTATCTATCTATCTATCTATCTATCTATCTATCTATCTGTCTGTCTGTCTGTCTGTCTGTCTGTCTGTCTGTCTGTCTGTCTGTGTGTCTGTCTGTCTGTCTGTCTGTCTGTATGTCTGTCCGTCCGTCCGTCCGTCCGTCCGTCCGTCCGTCCGTCCGTCTGTCTGTCTGTCTGTCTGTCTGTCTGTTTCTTTCTCTTTCCTTCCTCTCATACATCCCGCCCTCCCATACTGATACACCTGTAATTACATGTATAATGAACCGCCAGCACAGGTTGTGTTTCACAGATCAAAGTTACCCAATGGCTATACTGAGCTTTGGCCAACAGCTGGTTCTAGTTATGTAGTCCATATCGTAACAGTGAGATCAAGGTCTCCCCAATTTCAATTGCTAATTTAACAGTCGGGAGTTTCGAGTTGCAGGTGGAGCGGAAAGGCTAACAGCGATTGAACTCCTTTCTTTTTTCTTTTTTTTTTCTGGTTTAGCCAGGGCTGGGAATACATTGTCAGATCTTGGAACTGAAGGGAAAATGTATATTTGCTGTCCTGTGCAAGGCTGAAATGACTATTTACAGTTCTTCCCAGTGCAATACAGCAAATAATGCTTGGACAATACCCCGATGAAAAATTTTTCTCTACCAACTTGCGACAAGTTTGATTAACGTGCGCCGTTGTGCGGTATATTCCTACATCTGCATTGGTTACAAACTCAGGACTGTGGCGTGAATGAAAGTCTGTTCAGCAGTTGTGGGTCTGTTTTTATCCTTATTTCTCCGAAACATTTCTCCTTTTCACAATACTCGTGGTTTCCAGCCAGAGTACAACTTTCTCCGGACACCTGGAGAAACTGGCGGATACATTAGGTCATAGCCCCGCCTAGTTGTCGTTTCCGGATCTGATATTGAGGACAAGTAAAGGTTATCTAAGCGAGAGAGAGAGAGAGAGAGAGATAGTGGCGGAGAATTAAATGTGAAGGTGAACAGGTCACCCATAGTTCCATACGTGATTCTGGATCAATTCAGGTGGTTTTTTTGCCATCATTTGTCCTGAGCTGGTTATACGTCACAGATGCGAGCAGAACTAGTTTGGCGTTCCGATTATTGTTGGAGCCGCTGGTCTGTACAGGTGAAACATTATGTTAGGCGGAGCGCATGACGAAATGGGTTGGGGAGGTTTGGAATTACCAGGCTAATTCAGTAGAGATATGGCACAGACACGGGGGAATAGAACCAGCTGTGCTTGATTGTAATCATCCCATGGAGAAACAATTTTTACCGTATCATTGTCGTCAATGTGTAAGAACAAGAGGTATCCTTTGTTGGCCAAACGCCTAACGAAGATAAGTAAGAGAAACCAAGAGCTGCCCGTATCGCACAATGTTCTTTTACACAATCGATACTCCTGACTGTTAAAAAAATGTTTCTCATAATCATCGCTACATTGCCATTATTGCTGCACTCAGTGATGTCAATGCACAGACTCCCCCTCCCCCTCCCAGCCCCCATTGCTTCCTCAAAGTCGCTGCCATTTCCATGCTGGGTACATTTTCAAGGCCTCAACTGTTGATTATTTCACACTTTTTAAAAAATAATTTGGGCTTCTCAAAGATTCCCATATCCCTGCCATACATTTTCTATTTCCTTAGCCAAAGAAATTTCAATCATCGGAAAGTTTGTGAATAGCAGTCATTTATTTTATTGTTCTCAACCCGAGATTTTCATTGTTTTTTACCATTTGGCTTCGTTGTTTATTCACAGCTGAACCTCTGTGGCAGCCAGGACGGGGGAGGGTGATTTAATACAAGATAGTACAACCGCTATCTCCTTCAGAAAGAATGACCAGATCTCTCCCAACCATGTGGCTATTTCATGTCCTACAGGTATCAAATCGGAACTGTTAAACTAATATCCTTTGTAAAAACAAGACAGCCCTGCAGCAACATTTCTCTTCAGCGTCTTGGTACCAGCTAGCAGGTGTATATCTCGGACTTAGTCTCCAGACTCCTTTCTAGAAGTGATCCAATGTTACAAAGTGACGTCTGTGCTTCTATATTATAACATTGGGGACTGATCTTTGCCTTCATGTGAATCGTGGCATTCTGTAACCAAATGTGTCACTCTGCTGGTGGATTCTATGGCATGAATGTGGCCACCGAAATATACCATTGATCAAGTCACAGTTTTGTCATCCACCATATGGCAGGTTAATAAAGGATCAACATCAATGGTAAGAACGGTGTACATCTAGTACTCCACGCTGGCTGGCGCACCATCTGCCAATTGTATAGCTACTATCTCACAAGGGATGTGAGAGCACGAAATTTTATTGGTCAAGAATTTCATGCTATTCTGGTCACCATGGGTCAGAAAATGGTGAAAAAAGAGCTCGAGCGAGGTGAAATCTTCTACAACGATCAAAGATTCGATGAAGCCGTGGAAGAATGGAAAAAAGCTTTGAAGAGGTTGAAAAAACCTCAGGAAAAATTCCATCTATGTGCCAAAATTTGTTCAGCCTTGTGTGACATTGGCAAGTATCGTGAGGCTCTGACGTATGCAGGACAACAGTGTGAACTAGCGAATCTCCTAAACGATGTGGTGTATAAATCAGAGGCGTATTTCTTCATCGCGTTGTGTAATGAGAAATCCTGTGAATTCAGCAAAGCCATCTCTTACTGCAAACGCTGCCAACAAACCAATCCGGACAAATCCCCTATATCCGGACATGTCCATTTGTGTATAGGTAACGCCTACGCTGGCACCAGTGAGTATCTGAAAGCCTGGAATAGTTATGTGCATGCCATGGACGATGCCAAGTTGGGGGGTGACAGGGTCTTGGAGATACAGACCTCTGCCAAAATGGGAGCTTTATTTTGGTAAGTACGTAATATAATCATGTAATAAGTACTGTGGCACGTTTGAATAAAAGAACTTGCCATTTTACATCACCCCCCTCCCCCCCCTCCCCCCCCCTCCCCCCTCCCATCCCAGTCATTAACGAGACTTGCATTTCACTTACTGTTTGCCACTAACGACTCAGAAAGGTAAATAAGTAAGTGCACACTGTACTGATCATGTAGTCAGCGCATTCAGTGTCTCTAATGACGTATTATTCTGATTCAGTAAAACCGATACTGCTAGACAGCTTTGTGATATAACTGAATATATCATATATGTAAAATATCTACATTCTCCTAGCTCAAAAGAATGAATTCTTTTCAGCCTTGCCTATCACTTAATCACGGGCCAAATATGAAATGTATAACTACATTTGTTAAAGATTGATCCCATCCAAAAGTCATGCTTTCACTCAGTGAGAGATAATTATGTTACATTTTCTGTCGGCGTCCGCGTTGTTTGATGTGGAGTGGACCCTGCTTTTTGTAACGGGCGAATTTGTTATACTTTAACCCGAACTCTAAATGTTTCTATGTGTTCAGCTCTCTAGGAGACTACGAGAGTTGCCTGGCCTATTGTAACAACTCCCTGGATCTGTTAGGTGACCTAATGGACGATGACCCCAGTCTTAAGTATAAACGCCAGGTGACTGTCTGTATGGCTACTGCCTTCAGGAAGCTGGGCAAGTTCTCAGAGGCCATGGACAGCTGTGAGGTAAGACAGAACAGTCCTAATTTCAACATGATCTTAGATTAACTCCCATGTCGGGAGATAAGAGAGAACATTCTACGTTAAGCATGATTTGGTCAAGACAACCTTTCAACAAAGTTTTAGATCATCCGAGAGCAACACAATAAATACACATGAACGCAAACAAAGAAAGATCCAGAAGATGCAATGCCCCTATCTCTATGAATGCCCCTCAACAAGGCAATTTGTGCCACATTTCACTGAGCCATGAGGGAGGTTCCTTACCACGTCACTTCATGTATGCCTCTTATTGATTTTTTTTTTTAAAGATGTGACACGTTTACGTAATGGTGCGTAAGGTATGTCTACCATGTTTGTATTCTTAAACCCTCTGAGAAAGAGAATTTCCCTCAAAGTATAACATTAAAGTGACTCTAAATCTTATCTGATCTTATCTTGAGAACCCTCGTGCTGTGAGCTAAACCAGAACATTTCCTGATTGCACCACTGTATGAGACCCTTTACAAGGCGTAGTAAGAGAGACCAAGTCTAGTTTCAACACGATTTGAGAACCCTCTTGAAAAGAATCATTCCCATAATAAAATTTATTGTCGTCGTTCACGACAAAGGCAACAATGCACCATGGACATTTAGCGGATGTCCTGTCAAGTTAACTATCAGTGGCCTGGCGTCACCAGCGGCCAGCTGGGTTCAGCCACACTGTACTAGGAGAACTGCTGACGTCCGACCTAACAGACTATACTACTACTGTGTCCATCGCCTTACCACTTTACACACAGAGTGCACTGATCATTTTGCTTGATCAAATTGCTTTTTCAAATATACATCTCAAAGTAGTTTGGAAAGACAACTGGACTGAAATTGATGTGTTGTGTCCCAGTTTAACGGACAGTAAGAGGCCAAGATTGATCGGGGTATCGGGGCATTTGTGGAAATACGAGGATATTCGAGGGCTATTTCTGTATCGGTGTGGCAACATGGCGCGGCCCGTGCTTAGTGTTGTGTGTCACAAAAATTTAGGGTCTTGTCAACGAGATAGGCTGTGTGTGTTTTCGTGGGTCCCAGTGCTTATGTGTGTGTCTGTGTGTGTGTGTGTGTGTGTGTGAGAGAGAGAGAGAGTGGGTTCAGACTGAGGCTAAACGGTTGTTACTCGAAACCGGTATGTTTGATCGGTCTACTCACGATGGGGGACGGAATGTGATAGAACGGTGGGTCTAGATATGGAATGGTAGATGTGACGGTTTGAACCCAGGTCTGACCTTGCAAACTGCGGGCTGTATAGAAGAAGAGAAGGGGTGGAGTTGGTGTAATACGACAATCTGTTGGTGGTTAAGGAGGGCGGACACTTGGACTGAGGGCGGGAGAGTGGGTGGGTGGACTGTTTACACCGAGTTTGTGTGTATGAGCCACAGGTAATGACATAGATTGGAACAGGGAGAATGATACCGCCGGTAGGTGGCCAAGGTTATCATGTACCTTTGTCTATGAGTCATGTCCTCGCCTCCCATCCACCCCTCACCCTCACCCTCCCCTCATCCCTCCTGGCTGTGTTTACGGCGTTCCCATGGCTATGTCTGTCACCAGCTAAAAATAGCAGCCGGGCTGATGAAACGCGTACGCCTCGTATCCCCGTGTGTATGGTAATTAAAGGAGGCCAGGTTTAACAGACGGGCTCAGAGCTAAATGTAGACCAGGTGCCGGGCATATCGGCTCTTTAACACGAACTTACAACGTACCGGTATCTGCCACACAGTCGTAACAATTGTGCATTTGGAATCCTGGAAACTTGAAATTCCTTGTCCCGATATAATTTTCCACTGAGTGTTGCTGGAGGCGCGTAGGCTAATTACGGTACCAAGCCCAAATAGAGAAAATACTGAGTTCTGTTCATTGTTCAGGAATGGCTTATAATGTAAGATACTACGTGCCCGTAACAATAGCCTTTTTTCATTACTTATGTTACGCGTAATGGCAATTGTTTGGTAATCGGTACTCGAAATAATATGAAATCATTACTAAGTGCTCTAGTTTCCTAAGGCATTTCTCCAGAAATGACAACCCGGATAAAATCAAACTAACATTTTTTTGCCAATTAGCAAATCGGCGCCACGGACTCAGTGGGATCCAGACCAAGTTGTCTAACTGTGTTTGAAGGAGGGCTACAAGTGCAAATTTTATTTCCTCTGGAGCCATTCAGTTTTAGCTGTGAAACTCATGGCGGTAGGGCAGAATAACAAAAGTTACGCAGCTACATGCAGATCTATGATAATAAGAAGTTTCCCGAGTGAATGCGGCAAATCTAATAATAGGTTTGTTTGTTTTGTTTTGTTTTCTAAATAATTTTTTTCAGAAAAATAGAGGAAACTTCATGAGTTGGCCAGACCGTGTAAAAGTCGCTGGCAAACTGGATTGTGGCCAGCGCACTGTACGTTGGATAAGCCTGGTCCAGACAATCAATCTAACTTGTATCCAGACAGTTCTAGACGTTTCAAGCATGGATTACTTTGTCACTACCCACTCCCACAAACCCTATTTACAGTTAATTAGGATGAAACAAAAATTACATAGCCGTTTTCTACAATCCAATATCATCTTTAATCGCTAAACCCATATGATAGTCCTGACATAAATTATATCAGACAACAATAGACAACATTTCAGTTTAACCCCTCCCAGACCGAGGAAGAGTTTTACGACTTGGTCTAAAATCAATTAAAATAAACCTGTGACTGTGAGGGAAACTGAAGATAACAAGAATTTACAGACGGAGATATTTTTCATTTTGGCTCCTGCAGTTGTTATGTCAATCCCGCGTGTGTCATCCGACACACATGAACTAAATAATTCAACAGATGGGAACCAAGGGGCTACATAGGATCTCATCATTATTAATTTTGCGAGATAACTATCCTGATATTTGATGCCATGACCAATTATTGGATGAAAATTGTTGTTTTCCTACCAGCATGTTCAGGGACTTTGCATCCAAACTGACACATGACTTTCTCCCCCTTTCAAACTCCAGATTCTTCTGCTGACGCACCTGTTTAACGCACATATTTTAAGATACTACTCACTTCTATTGATGTATGTGTCTCATTCATGATTTCCGGACAATTAAACAGTTTCACTGACCACTGTGATTTACACACATTTCCAGGACGCCATGCAACTCGCCATGAGATACGGAGATAGACCCGTCCAAGCCCGCTGTTTGTTTCTCTTCGCCAACATCCACCGCAAACGGAACGACATCGAGGTACCATTAGTTTAGTGGATGATGGTGTCGGTTCTGATGTTGAAGACAGTTGTCAAAATAATGAATTTTATATAAAGTCAATACATGAACTTTGATGAAACTTAGACTGTTGTTTGGGGATTGTAGCATTTTATAGACATTTATTAGGTAAATGTAACATTTCACAGGTTTTTTTTAGGGGACTGTAACATTTCAGAGGCTTTTGTTAGGGGACTGTAAGATTTCAGAGGCTTTTGTTGGGGGACTGTAAGATTTCACAGGCTTTTGTTAGGGGACTGTAAGATTTCACAGACTTTTTTTTAGAGGACTAACATTTCACAGGCTTTTGTTAGGGGACTGTAAGATTTCACAAGCTTTTGTTAGGGGACTGTAACATTTCACAGGCTTTTGTTAGGTAAATGTAGCATTTCACAGACCTTTGTTAGGGGACTGTAACATTTCACAGGCTTTTGTCAGGTAAATGTAATAGTTAACAAATCCAAAATAGAGAAAATATATGAGTTGTGTGCACTGTTCAGCTATGTCTAAGGCCCGGGGTGCAATTTTGATCGGCCGACGAATTGGTTGGAAACTTCTTGACTTTGAGTTTCAATGACATCTCAAGTAGTTGGCCGATGTGCGAGGTCTCCTCGAAACTCTGTGATTGTCCATATGTCACCATCCGACGAATTGGCCTATCAATGTCGGCTAGCGAAGTGCGCACCCAGCCTTACATAACGATCAGACTTTTTGCCCATTTGCACATGCACATGTCACACAACTAGTCATTGATCAGGCTGGTTCCCAGAACTTTGGAGTGATGGTGAACATGCTTGAACATATAGGCAACAGGTATGAATACACTACGGAAGTCAATATAGGTAAGCAGAAGCGGTCCCCCATCAGCAGTCTTTACGTGTCCTATAGGTTTGTTTTTAGTGTGGTTATAATGATGACGTAAGACACTGCTGGGTGATATTGATGACGTAAGACACTGCTGGGTGATATTGATGACGTAAGACACTGCTGGGTGATAATGATGACGTAGCACACTGCTGGGTGACAATGATGACGTAGGACACTGCTAGGTGACAATCATGACGTAGGACAATGCTAGGTGATAATGATGACGTAGGACACTGCTAGGTGACAATGATGACGTAGGACACTGCTAGGTGACAATGATGACGTAGGACACTGCTAGGTGACAATGATGACGTAGGACACTGCTAGGTGACAATGATGACGTAGGACACTGCTAGGTGATAATGATGACGTAGGACACTGCTAGGTGACAATGATGACGTAGGACACTGCTAGGTGACAATGATGGCGTAGGACACTGCTAGGTGACAATGATGACGTAGGACACTGCTAGGTGATAATGATGACGTAGGTCACTGCTAGGTGATAATGATGACGTAGGACACTGCTAGGTGATAATGATACCCAATATTTTGAAAACCAGTATTTTGCTACTCTCATCACCCGTCTTGTAAAAGCGTACGACTTTTTCGACATCAAGGTGAACTTTTGAGAGCGATGACGATGGTGCTGTTGATAGTGAACAACTTTCTTTTCTCGACTTCTGCACTAGAAATCACCGACAACGCTGTGACTGCGGTCTGTTTGTCTTGATTCACTTGACAGATGAAAATTATCTTTCATAATGCAGTATTACTGATGATAGTAGAAAGTGGATTCTGAGAGCACAGTCATAGAAGACTATGTACGCAATTTATAATGGTGGGGGAAAGAACAGGAGGTTTTGATAATAAAAAAAAAACAAACTATACTGCGTTGTTTTCTCACAAGATGCGTTCCCCCCTCCTTATTCTTTTACCCCCTATAGAGGGCCAGCCCAAGATATGAGTCCGCCTCCAGTATTATGTCAGAGATTGGAGACAGATTAGGCCAAGTTCTGGTGCTAGGGGGGATGGCTAAGACCGCCGCTTGTGTACGAGACTACCAGAAGGTGAGTCAGTGTTTGACGAGTGTTGACTGAGACTGTTTATTCTTTGAGATGTTTGTTTGTGTCTGTCACATGTTGTTGTTGTCGCCATAGCTTTTCTTTTTGTATTGTTTTTTAATTGGTAAATTTGATTCCTGCACAAACTGCTGAAACTATTGAATGTCATCTTTCATCACCTCCGTGGATGAGAGCGCCCAAGCAAAATGTGGGAGATTTTTGGTTTGATCTATGTTTTTCCTTTTTTCATTTTGTTTATTTTCTTAACAATTTTCTTCCCTGTCTTTGTTAATGATAATGGCCACACCTTGTCCTCTTCTGTAGGAATGTGGTAAGAAAATGATGATGATGATGACTGTGATGATGATGATGGTGATGATGATGCTGATAACTGCGTGGGTTTTTATAGGAATTGAAATAGAAATCGCCGGCTTTTGAAACAATCTAGTAGACGGAGAGGTCCTATTTCTGCTACATAGCCATGCTGTAGGAATGATTTCACCTCTTTTCAAATATAACGTCTACTTGGGTGTCACTGAAGGTTAGACGTGATATCCATACCAGTCAGACCAGTAGTTGCTTTAAATGATTACTCGAAAAGCCACCTGCATTAGAATCCGGTAGCCGTGATAATATTGTATCACGAACTGAGCAGGCATCCACTAGAGCATCGCACAAAAATTGCGAATCCAACACACAAAGTATCGATGTTTCACAGTACGCGCACGATGTTCGGAAACGGTGGGATGTGTGACCTGATTCGGCGCTGGACACATAGTAATCTCCATAACTGACAGGTTTTGACATCAGGCCAGAGATCTCACTGATTCCCCAGATTTTTTGGTGAACATTCGGCATCATGAAGTACTTTGTGAGCTTAGAATCGATACGCGAAAAGTCAAAGGAGTAAGGTGATCTGTCAGAGAATGGTGAATAACCCAGTCTGCAAACAGGGCTAAAATGCATTCGGCAGTTGTTGTTTTTTTTACTTTTTAATGAAACAAACGAAATTTGTGACAAGGGTAAATAAACCCAGCCGAAAAATAAGAGATATGAAATGTCAGAACAAGAATGATATGCAGGCAGAGTAAGGTGGTGGCGAGAGAGACGAAGAGAGAAAAATGAAGAGAAGAAAACAACAGAGATAAACTGCCGATAATTTACGAGGCAAGCGTGTTTATATTTCCTTCCACAAAATAATTCCTGCTGGGCGCGAGCGAGCTGTGTTGTCTCAGCGGTGTGTCGGAGCTCGAGAAGTTCTGCCTTGTTTAGTCTGCAGTAGTAGCAGTCCAAACCTGACAGAGCCAATTTTGATATCTTCTGTAAATGGCTGACCATTTCCCGTCGCATCTGTAATATTAAGAATGAAATTAAGACATTCTCTGGACATTGATTTGACACTGATCTCTGTTTCTATTTGTTCCATAAAGATACTTTAAAAATACTAGAAACAGCACACTCTTTTTACCTACACATAGCACTTTTTTTAATACTGCACATGGGAAATGGTCACAAAACAGGCCAGAGACGCCATTTTTTGTCTCAGTAAAAAGTGGGCATGGCATTACTATCTTCACAACGAAATCAAATCTTCTTCATACTTGCACCAGTGGACAATTCATTCAGTGAGCTCGACAATGGAAGACGAATTTTTTTACTTTTGCCCGAACAAAAGTGTCTGCCGACACATTCAAGCGTGACCGAGTCAAGTGATCTTGTTGCTGGGCATGGGTTGGTTCAGAAAGTCTTGGCAAAGTTGTGAGGCATGAATTCCTTCAGTAGTTCTTGCGGGGTTTTCCTCTCGCCTTGAACCTTGACCTTCTTGTGGTGTATGTTCGGTGAGCGGGACGTTGATTTGATACTGGTGCCAAGTGTCCGAACCATTTGACTGGACTCGACCCAATAGGCGATATCCTACTGTCATGAGGCGATCCCAGGGACTATTGTCATATCCATCTGAGAGGAAGAACCCCATTGAAATTTGGCGTCTTCCTCATAGTAAGTGATCCCAAAGACTTGGAATTGTCTCTGGTAGGAGACGAACCCAATATTCAGGCAGTGCATTATTCCAACGATTACAAAACAACTTACGAACAAATTGAGAATTACCCAGAGGACAATGGAAAGAATAATGCTTAACATCAGACTACAAGATAAAATTCCTCACTCTGAAATACGCAAACAAACAAACAAAAAAAAAAAGCTAACAGACACAGTAAAATTCATTCTACAACAGAAGAGGAATTGGGTCGGACTTGTGGGAAGGATGAATGACAACAGATGGAATAAACGCCGCATGCACTGAATGGCAACCATGGACAGGACAAAGAACACGAGGACGACTAGGAAGAAAATCGCAGAATGATATTAAAAAGAGAGGGGGAACAACATGGATGAGGAAGACATTAGACAAAGAGAAATGGAAGTCATTGTCGGAGGGCTACATGCTGCCGTGGATGGACAATGCCTAGGTAAAAGGTGAAAGAGATGAGCCTGCGTTACTTGAAATCATCTTAACAAGGATCCCAATAGTTAAGGCAAGACCCTGTGATTTGGCAACCAAGTTTGAGCTGAAAATGTCTAGTCAGCCGTTTTCTTCTGGCAAGGAAAGCAACAGGTTGCTCATAGAGATCCTTTCTACGGTTCTGTCTCAAGTGATCTTTCAATGAGCCAAAAACCTGCAGTCTTTCAACATTTAGTTTTATGCCACAGAAATGAAAGGACGATAACTCCCTCCTTCTCCAGTGTAAATTTGAGTTACCGAACATGAAAACAAAAAAAAATCTACATTTTTCTTTCTGAAGTCTATGTCTAGATGGTGCAAGTCTGGAGAAGGAAATAATTGCCTTGATGTTTGTGACTTTGAAGGAATGCAGCTGATTCTGTATACTTGAATCTGTCCTGGCACAAGGAGGCAACAAATCTCAGGAATAAATCTTTCAGCGTCTTACATGACCAACACTTTAAGAAAACACAGTATATGTCAAACTTGCAAGTCAGGGGTTATCTCTTTCAGAGAGAAGGTCAGCATAGGTAACTGTTGAGATTTTTCCAGCTGGAAACATAATATACTGCCATGGATTATTGCTAGTGGAATGCTTCTTTTGACCTAGCAAATTTTCATCATCAACATGTGATGATCATTTTGGTTCATGACCTATTCTGTCTTGGACAGGTTTCGCGATCTCTCCCGTGCACAAGTGGAACAGCTGCGCCAAGGGCGGCAACTCTCGCTCGTGTAGTCATTACCTCCCCTGGTTTGTCCGGGCTGCAGAATAGGAACATGCGAGTCTATTTTAAGAAGCACGTGCATGTACATCGTTTTCACGATCTTCCAAACCATCCTTACTTAAACATCGGTCTGGAGGGAGGCTCTTTCAGAAAATTACTTACATGAAGTAAAGCAGAAGCTTTTAAGGATAGCCATAGCAAAGATAAGATTGGGCTCTCACAACTTTATGGTGGAGAGGGGAAGGTGGCAGAGGCCTAAACTGGAGTATGTTATGAGATTATGTGAGAACTGTAATGAATTGGAGGACGAATTTCACGTGTTACTAACTTGCAAAAAATTCAAAGATATAAGGAAACAGTTCTTACCGTCTTGGCTACTTGTTAGACCAAGCATGTTTAAGCTTATACATTTTCTGTCGTCGATGCACGATAGAGAACTACATTCGTTTGCACTATTTTGCCATAAAGTTCTAAACGAATACAATAATGGCGCTTTGTGACTTCTCCTGGCGAAGTCTGAAAACTAAATTCACCTTCGAGTGAAAGAATAAATTATAGTGATATTTTCAATTGTAGTAAATTTACAACAGATAAAGGTGAGGAAAGATCGGTTAGGTAGCGGAGAGGGGGGGGGGGGTTGAAAATGATGACTGTTGCTGGCAATTACAAGCTGTATTTGATTGTATACTATAATAAGTAAGTGTATAAATGCTGCAGGGAGCGGAGAGAGTGAACGACCATGCATTTTGTCTGTTTGTTTGTTTGTTTAATGTTTTCTAACATTGTTCACATGATTCTTGTGTGTTTTTGAATTGGCCGCCAGGCCAATAATAAACTAAACTTGAAACTTGAAACATAAAATGATGGAGAGGGGGAAGCGAAGTAGGACAGCTTCGACGGCTAACAAGTAAAACAAGAACTTTTTCACACAGTGCTTGAATCATTTTATTTTTTATTTTTTTAAGAGGTCGCGGGGAAAAACAAAACAGGGGAATTGGGGGGGGGGGGGGTATTGATTATTAAGGAAACCTGATATTTTTTTTATCTAAGCTGGAAACTTTGTAGGTGAAAGTAGACAAACGTTTAGAATGATGGTGATGTTATACGTATACCAGTCGTTAGTTCCTTTCTTTCTAATGTAAGGACTTTGTTTTTCCTCTCTGTCTATTTTGAGTTCGTTTGTTTCCGTTTTTGTCTTTGTCATTTTCCTTGTCTCTCATTCCTCTTCCCCTTCTCTCTCTCTCTCTCTCTCTCTCTCTCTCTCTCTCTCTCTCTCTCTCTCTCTCTCTTCCCCTTTCGCCAGCTATTTCCATCTCGCTTTCTCCTTTCTCCCTTTCACTCTCTCTTCCCCTTTCCCGTGCGCCTCTCTCTCCCTCTCTCTCTCTCTCTCTCTCTCTCTTTCTTACCTTTTCTGTTACATTTTAAAGAAATCCTTTTCTCTTTTTTTTTCGTAACTCAAGTTTTTCCACAATATTGTACACGAGAGGCGGGGGGGGGGGGAGGGGGTGTGAAAGGGGGCGATGACCTAGTCGTCCTCCATAGCGGCGATAAAAAGAGTTTAAACACTCGCCATTGTGTACATATTGGACATGTAACAGATCAATCAGCACTTGGAAATGAAAGACCAGACATGTATTTATAACTTGCTGTCAGTAGTTTCGATTTTCTGCTCATATCTGCCTAAAGGTGAAGAACACCGTTCTTCTGCTGAAACGAGGGAGAGAGCTGTGGTACCATCTGCCCTGTAACCCTAATGCTGCTCGATGGGGCAGAATTACAGTTACTGTGTCCTACCAATGATTTTAAACTGCTAATGGGTAAATTTATGTTTTTCATTTGGTGACAACATTGAACTGGCTCCCCATACAGATTTTTACAGTTTTGAAAAGAAATTTCATTGGCTGTTGCAGTATTTTGTTGATAAATGGACTAATTGAATTGACTATTGGCAGTAACAAGGGTAAATTGTGGTGAGAAACTGATATAGAGAGATCTATAGAAACAGAAGTGAAGCGTGCTGAAAGTGGACAATGAAGGAGAAAATGTACGCCTGAGAATGTTTTTTTTCTGCAATAGTTTAATTATTTGTATTCCCCAGGCTATAGAACTGAATGAGAAGGCGCTGGATCTGGCAACAAAGATTGGCTGTAAGGTGAGTTTGTTTTTGCCGCACTCCCTGATTTCTTGGTCAATTCGGGCCTGCCATAGATACAAAGATACACATGTTCTAAAGCAAAACAAAATTTGTTTCAAAAAGCTGATGAGCACCTGGGAAAATGGCAATGGAGACACTGGGTTGAGATATTTTTTATCATCTTTCTCATACACATACACCTGTACTTAATTACGTCAAAGATACTAGAAACGATAAGGTGAGATCTTCTTCTCACCACGAAAATAACCGTGCATGCAATTTGCGCGCTGATCGGGGGCGGGGCCCATGGCGCATAGTACGAAAAGAATGCTTGATATAATGGTAAATTTATGATGGGAATTTGTGACAGTGCTACTGTGGCTTTAAAAAAAAGCCATACTTTTTCCCACAGCGACTGAGGTTATAATTTCACAATAAGTGACGTCAATCAATGCCTCTAGAGATAGATAGCCTAACAGTGAACAGAATTCAATATTTTGCCTATTTGGCTTTGTAAAATACGACAGTTTTCACGACAACCGCGCGTTTGCCGCTAGGTTGCGGTGCGAAATCTGTGCACGCTAAAAGCACTAGCTGTCTTATCTTATCAATTCTAGTATCTTTGCTTACGTGTCGTTTGGAGATACTCCAAGATCATGACGTGTCCTTGGTTCTACCATGGTATTTCCCGGTTTTCAGGTCCGCAATGGCTGTGGTGGTCCCGGTACGTCTGTGTTTGTGCTTTCCGTTTCTCTGTCTCCTTCGCTCGTTTAAGGAGGTATCATACCAAGCCCCGTGAGACTGACACAGTCAGATGCTGCCAGCAAAATGTACACCCAAGAAATAATGGCAGAAGCTGACCAGGCCTAGACGATAGGTTTTTCCCGGATTTACTCAGAAAATATAGGAAATTATGGTTTGCACTTCTTGTCTGCCAGCATTTGACTGTGTCTGAGGGGTTTTAGTACGATATCTCCCTCGTTCAGTTTCGTTCGCCACCCTCTTTATGTATTGCTGCATGACTTTTTTTTTGTGATTACATACTATTATTGTTCCGTGTAATGCCCATGACTTTTACAGATGGAGATTTTACGAAGCCACGCACGTCTACAAGTGCTGAGTGACATCGGAAAGGACGTAGTCCGGGCAAGACGTCATGCCAACGTCATCAAAGTTCTGGTAGAGGAGATGGATTTGTTTTGTGGGGTGTGTGGGGAGGTCATAGGTCAAACTCCTGACCGACTGGAGCCCCTCAGCTGTGGCCATTTTGTTCATGCCAGGTAAATGGGCGAGAATGTGTGGAGGTGAGGGCGGGGAGGAGAGGACATAACAGTACATTGATATATAAAGAAGGGGCAGGGAAAAAACAAAATATGAGGGAAAAGTTAAGCTGTGTTTTCTAATGGCTTTGTTGTTTGATCGTGATAGAGCAAAGAGTGGAAAGGAGGAGGAGGAGGAGATGAGATTGGAGAGAAAAGAGGCAGAATGCAAAAGAGGTAGTCTTGAATTTTGAGTGGCGTTTCTCCCAGACTATACATGTATTTGTGAGTGGTGTTTCTCCCAGACTATACATGTATTTGTGAATGTTGTTTCACCCAGTTTATACCTGTGTTTTTGTGAGTGGCGTCTCTCCCAGGTTATACATGTATTTTTGTGAGTGGTGTTTCTCCCAGGTTATACATGTATTTTTGTGAGTGGTGTTTCTCCCAGGTTACACATGTATTTTTGTGAGTGGCGTCTCTCCCAGGTTACACATGTATTTTTGTGAGTGGCGTCTCTCCCAGGTTACACATGTATTTTTGTGAGTGGCGTCTCTCCCAGGTTACACATGTATTTTTGTGAGTGGCGTCTCTCCCAGGTTACACATGTATTTTTGTGAGTGGCGTCTCTCCCAGGTTACACATGTATTTTTGTGAGTGGCGTCTCTCCCAGGTTACACATGTATTTTTGTGAGTGGCGTCTCTCCCAGGTTACACATGTATTTTTGTGAGTGGCGTCTCTCCCAGGTTACACATGTATTTTTGTGAGTGGCGTCTTTCCCAGGTTATACATGTATTTTTGTGAGTGGCGTCTCTCCCAGGTTATACATGTATTTTTGTGAGTGGCGTCTCTCCCAGGTTATACATGTGTTTTTGTGAGTGGCATCTCTCCCAGGTTATACATATATTTGTTATATAGTTTAGAACAGCCCCGCCAGGAAATCCATTGCGTGGTATTGACGTCACGTTTGCACAAAGGAATGACATCAATCCTTCGTAGATCTGCTGGTTATGAAGTCTCATCAACGTTGGTTTGATGTAGGGCTCCTACTCCTACGGTAATCTTACCAACCCTTCCAAAATCCTGTACAAATCTTCGTCGGATTGACGATGGGATGTTGGTTGGGAGTATCTGAGAAAAGGACACTGTAATATAGTATCAATGTACAAATTAAAGTGATTTTTTAGAAAAGGACCAATAACTGAAGTTTAATGACTACCTGGTTTGACAAATTCTCCTGTGTCTCTGCTTTGTCTACAGATGCGCCGTCCACCTGGCCAGATCTACACTGGGCAGGGCAGGCAAGAGGCGTCCTTGTCCAGCTTGTCGGAGGCATTCATCGCTAAACCCTGCTGTGTCTGACACTTGACTTGGCACGTCACTATCTAGGTCAGACAGACGAATCAGTCATTAAAGTGGAAACCAGAGAGAACGCTATTATCTCCTCCATGTCGTGGATAGATGATCCAGATAAAAACATTTCTATCTTTTCCTCTGAAAGTGGAAAATTCTTCTTTATCTAGACAAACCGTGGCTTTAGTTCTTGTGTCTTCTTCAATTCCTGAAAAACTGTGGATCTTTTCGTATGTAGAAGAGATATAACAAATGCACATTCTGGAACTTGTTTAAAATGCGTTGCGGCACTTATCAAGTTGTTTCACAGTTCCAATTATTCGAACTCCTTGTCATAATAGTAAAGCCGCAAACGTTTCACATCAAATTTCTCAGTTGTTCAAAACAGTGAAACTTTGAACAAACAAAAACTAAGGTCACGAAAATGAGGATTGTAGATGAGACGACGAATATCACTGAGTCCGAATGAAGACATTTCATCCCACAGAACTTCTCCCAAGACGTATTACATGTAGTTGTCTTGTCTGATGACAATTTTACTTAAGTTAATCATGGGTTAAAGTGGAGTCTTTGTTTTATGCAGTCACACAACTGAATCATTGATTCAGCCGGTGAATTGGTACTTTCCACCACAGGAGTTTCAAATTGCCTCTTTTCATCAGTGTCACAGAGAGTAGTGCAGTTTACTCTTCTCACTGCAGCAGCTTCCCTATGATGATAGAGACAGCTATCTGACTACTTATCTCCCCAGTGACTTGGACCGTCTCACGAAAGCTGTTCTGTTTGTTAAGACAACAAACTATAATTTATATACATTGAGTTTTATTAACATAATCAACACAGATGCAGTTTTATCATATCAGCTTATCAAGCAACACTGTATATATATGTTCACATGATATAACGTGACCACTGTGAAATTCAACTCGAATTGTGAGCACCCTTGCTATGAAGGTGGTTCAGAGAAACTGTGAAGTGGTGAGACGCGTATCCATAGTCAAAGGCCAGAACAGCGGAAGCGAAAGAAAGAAGGAAAAACGAGTGACTCCGGCGGGGCTCAAACCGGCGACTTCTGCTGCGGCATCGACTGTCTTGCCAGGAAGAAGAAAACCCTCCCACTTAATCATTCGGCCACACCGTCTCTTAAGAAATAAAAAGAGACTATTGCGACCAAGCTGTCAAGTAGTGTCTCTTTCTAAGGCCCCGTGCGCACTATGTTAACATTAACCACCCGTTCAATGCAAGCAATCTTTGGCATGGTGCGCAGCACGGTAAACTCTTTGCCAAGCAAGCAAAAACCTGCGTTTGCACGCCGTGATGCAGGCAAAACGGGATAGTGCGCACGGAGCCTAACTTGAGATTTCTTGCGCTAGCACCGACATCCATGTCTCATCTCCCCCCCCCCCCCCTCCCCAGCTTCCGCTTACCTTTATATGCTGATGTGGAAGCCCAAGATTGTATTTGGTCCAAACTGACACGCCATCAGTACTACATTGATATAATATTTTTAAAAAAGAAAGAAAACTCTCCAGGGGCGTAACCAGAGCTTGGAACGAAATTTCAAATGTGGCCAAAAAAAAAAAAAAATCAAAAAAAAAAAAAAATGTAGAAAGGCTGCAATACATCACAATAGACTTGGCAATGAAGAAAGAAAAATGGAAGTTTCTGGTCCCTAGAGATTTTCCTCTGCCGTAAAAAAAAGTACGATTGAAACAGAACAGTTACAAAACAGAAATGAGAAAGATCAGCAATATGGCCGCCCAGCTGTTGTGAGACCCTCAATAAGAAAAAAGGCCTGCCGTTCTTGTAACTACATCAGTACTACAGCTAGGTAACAATGTAACAGAGAGGCAAAAACAAGAGATGATTGAATAACTCGTTTACGTTAGTTTGGCTAATATGAAGGTTCAACATGAGGTCTTTGTTTTCCCATGATTATCACTAACATGTGTCTGTGCTGAGATTCTATTTATTGCTTTTGCTTTATGTATAGGCTAATTTATGACAGTGTGTATGACCAGTGTGTGTGCACTGCAGTCTGTAAGAGATGTGTGATTTATTCTACACAATAATAATGTGCTCTGACAATCATTCATGCACTGAAAGTAAAGATACTAAATGCGATAAGATGGGACATCTGGAACGTATTGCCTACGCGGATTTCGCACCGCCACCAAGCGGCGAGTGCGTTGAAGTCATAAACCGTGGCGAATTTTACGAAGTCAGCGTAGAGAAAAAAATACTAAATTTTATCACTATATTCAGCTATCACAGTTGGTCTTGATTGAAGTGACTTATTTTGTAATTATAACTTCAATTGCTATACGAAAACTCTAGTCACGTGTTTCTTAGATACAAAACCTTAATTTATCATTATGTCAAGCACTCTTTTCACACACAGCACCCTAAGCTACGCCCACCACAGCGCACCTCTGTATGCACACTTGTTTTACAGGCACGAAGAAGGGACGGTTTCATCTTTTCTGTCTACCTGAGAGTGAGACGTAGGATACCGACACGGGTCAACTCCATATATTGTTTACGTCACATCGAGTGTCTATAGGTAGAATGCGCATGACGTCACAGAGTATTTTTGTTTTGTACTTCCGCCAAACAAGATGGCCGGTGGATCAGCTGATGAGTGTAATTTCGAGATGTGTCTAAGCGGTTAAAATGCCTGCTGGTTGCATTGCAGTTGACTGTTATGACAAGGGTGGAAAGGATGGATCCAAGCTGGCCAGATTCCCTACCATCCGTGTAAACAAGAGAAAGGAAGTGAACGAATTGACCGAATGTCTCCCATGTGCATATACACACGTGCCATTGTTTACAGTAGTGAACTTTTTTAAAACTCGCAGCCGATTGGTTCACGACGCCTTATGTGCTTACGGTGAAAATCAGCTAACGAATCAAAATCAATGCCACCATCGCCATGGTGAAGCGTGGGTCCGGACAGACAAGATGGTAGATATGCGCATTCTACCTATCAACAATGTCAACAATTATTCAAATTTGTGCGTCCATTTCCTTCATAAAACAGCGAAAAATAACTACTATTTACCATAATTCAGTAAGATTTACGCGCACTGTTTGCGGACATATATACTGAGAGAATTAATGGTTCGTTTCGGTATGTTGTTTCTTGGTATCCATTGTCTGTGTTGAAAATAAGCGGATTCAGAGTTCACACTCTGGGCCCACTTTGCTAAGTTTGCATAATTATGTCATGGCTGTCCTAGATTCATAGATGTATCATCTTACAGCACCGAAATATCTCCTGTTATACAGAGCATTTGGTTTGAACTTTGAATATAGGGGACTGATGAATTTGTGCTCTGGAAATTTCAGTATCACAGAAAAATCTTTAAGCAAAAGCTTCACCCTGCCTGTGATGACCAGTGCTTCAAACTGACCTGTGTAAGTAATGACCGATTGGTCGCTGCTGGTGACCGCTGGTGTCTGTGCAAGACAGTGGCAACAGAGAAAGTGGCTACAATAACCGCACTCCACCAGCACTAATTAGATATGGCATCATCTTACATGGTCATCAGTGACGAATTCTTATTTAGCCATAATACTTTTGACTTACGACGATGTAAGAATTCTTTACAAACTGACAACCAAAAGAATGAGCAAAGTTCTGTTGTGACTTTTGAGTGAAAGATATGGAATGATAATTTACGATCAAGGATTTTCTGTCTATAATTTAGCTTCTAGAGTGAGAATTTCAGTGTTCAAAATATCCGCTGTCTGATTTGGAGATATATTGATATTACACTTGTGGATATTATATTTACATCAGTGCATTGTTTTGTAACTTAATGATTGAATTCTGATAGAGAAAATAATCTGAACTATCCTAAAATGAAAACGATTTGGTACATCAAATGACTCTAGATACATCAATTATCCAAATAAACCGGACATTTAGACAAATAAAGCGACAAAAAAGCATGGTTAAATTAATGCAGATTGTACATGAAAGCATCCTGCAAAGTAAAGACTTAAATTGTTTTGTTGACAAAAAAGAGAAGTGAAATGTGAAAAAAGAATTTCAAGATCAGGCAAGAAAAGGGCAACAATCCTGTAAAACTTTGATCATACATGAGAACCTAGAGTTGTCGTTAATTTGTTGTATGAAAATACCTATTGTGCCAGTACATAATTTAATATATTACTATTATGTATTATTTATTTATTATCCTATAAATAATAATATTTATGCGCATTGAAGTTCCATTAGTCAAGCAATGTCTACGTAGTTCATGACGTAACAACACAAAAAACATGTATTATACTGTACAGTGTGTCGCACAGTTTGTAACTGAAATCAAATATTGAATTCCTGGGAAAATTTCTCGCTCCAGAGTTGTACTGCCTGTCTCTGACGTCATTTGAATAAACCATAATTTCTGGCACCCAAAAACTGAAGTCATTGTCTTTCTCTATTGCTGTTACTGAGTCAATGCTTAATTGTGATATGAATACTAACTGCAGTTTACGTTGTACATGTACTGAAATCTTTGAACTTGAGGTCTGAGTTGTTTACACTGTGTGCGAGCTCGTTAACTTGAGGTCTGAGTTGTTTACACTGTGTGCGAGCTCGTTAACTTGAGGTCTGAGTTGTTTACACTGTGTGCGAGCTGTTAACTTGAGGTCTGGGTTTTACACTACAGTGCACCGGGTCGATAATGGTAAATACATGTATGTATATTGCAACATTATCAATTTGTTGAAGAGATCCAGACACATGTGTTTAGTTTACACTCAAAGACAAGGGTGCTCAACCTTTATTGACATAGGATCTACTTTGACATTTCCCAGCCTTTGGAGATTTACCAGTCTGGTGAAGCCCTGAAACAAGAAATAAAAGAAACGGAACCTATGCTGGTGTGCCTATGGGCATTATTCACTTTAACATACAACTTAGAACATACAAAATGCAGTGAACCAAAAACATATTTTATTTTGATAACACATTTTTACCTTAGGCCTTAGTAAAGACAAATAAAATATATATTATTATAATATATACCTCGCGGGTGTGTCCTACATTCATCCCGCGATCGACTGCCAAGCATTTGAAGATCGACCGGTAGATCGTGATCGACTGGTTGAGCACCCCTGAAAGCTAACAAACAGAGAAAACAAGACTCAATGTATGAAGTGATCGATAGAGAAACATGTAGATTGTAGAGAGGAAACAAACTGAAAAAAAAAAATTAGATATAAAACAAAATAAACAAAACGCTGAGGTTTAAAAACATTTACCACAGATACAGGCAATCGGCGGCCCGCAGTGGATCGGGCCCTCCAGGCAATTTTGACCAGCCCTCGAGGTTGATTGAAAAGTATACACTGGTCCCTGAGTTATATCAAGAAAGATATATCAAAATGACTTATATCAGATGGTGAGAGTCTCTATCTCTATCTCTCTCTCTCTCTCTCTCTCTCTCTCTCTCTCTCTCTCTTTCTCTCTTTTTCACTCATACACACACAAACAAATACTCTCGCTCTCTCTATTCTCTCTTTCTCACTCATACACACACAAACAAACATGAGTACTCTCTCTCTCTCACTCTCTTTCTTTTTCTCACTCAAACACACACTCAACAAATACTCTCTCAAAAATGTATACTCAACATTTATATAATGGAAGCGCATATCCGTGCAACTTGTTGTACGGATATGGACAGTGCATATCCGTACAACGCACACAATTTGATGACGTAGAACACACACCGGAATACTATATTACTGACCTTGTTAATTTGAATGGTTTTTAAAAATATGAATCGGCTTAGTAGCAAAACAGTCCGACTTCTGCTCGGAGATTGCGTGATCTGCGCTAATAAGATATTTGAGTGCACGTTGATCACCAATGGCTACCCCAGCCCCTTTTCGCTTGATTGGTCAATCTGACTAACGCCCATTGATACAAACTGACTAGACCCTCACGCCCCCGGGTCCATCTGACTATTCCTTGTGTTGTCACTTTAAATTCGTGAACACCATACCAAGTTTTGTTTCAGCAAACCTTCACAAGTCGCGCTTTTGATAAACATGTTGTACGGATATGCACTGTCCATATCCATACAACATGTTGTACGAATATACACTTCCTTATAAAATACATAGGAAATCGTCCAATTTAGCCATTGAGGATATTAAAAAGAGTACACAGCGCACCAGAGTTTCGGGGCCTGGCGAGAAACGTCCTTTAAAAAGTTATAAATATGATGTAATATCAGACTGTATTGCATGTTCTTGAAAACGACAATGATATCAACAGCACAACTGGCCTGGACATCGCTTCTTATACCAAGTGAAAAGTCGAATTTCAGGAAGTTCATGTGGCAATGTTGTTTTGGAATCCAAACTATAAGCCACGTCGAAGATGAGCAGGTCTGGCTTTATCAAATATATAAAAGTGTCTGTTTGTGTGTTTACGTGCGTGTGAGTGAGAGAGAGAGAGAGAGGGAGCAGGGCGAGAGAGAGAGAAAAAAGAGACACACATTTGCTGCAGTTATAAAATTATAAAATGAGCATAATTGTCATTGTTATTTACAAATTTACCATAAACTTCATGACAGACCTGGTACCGCTTCTGTCATGTCTCTTCCTCTTTCTTTCGCTCATTCTTTTAATATAAACTCTCTCTCTCTCTCTTTCTTTCTCTCTCTCTCTCTCTTTCTGTCTCTCTCTCTCACTCTTTCTCTCCCCCTTCCTCTTTCTCTCTCTCCCTTTTCTTCCCCTTCTCTCTCTCTCATACAAACACACACTCACACACACAAAGGGACACATATTAGTATATACAAACACACATCTCACATATATACACGCACACATCCCATTTCTCTCATACATGTATTTCCTCATTGTTTCTTTCCTCATATGAGGTGACCCATCCCTAAAAATAGCCAGATTTTATAAGAAACCCTTTGTCCACCTACTAGAGTACGCCAAGTGCCTAGCCCCAACCCACCATTTCATAGTGAATCGCGAGATAGCCCCGCGCCTTGAATAAGCTCATGATGTTAATTGTTAATGTTATACAGGGGAATTAAACAAAGGTCGTGTACACATTAGGGAGAGACAACCCTGCACTCATGAATAAGTCTCTGACATTGACAAGTCCAGGCAAATCCAGTCACAAAATCATTAAGGCTTCAGTGATAAAACACATTATCTGATGGATACAAACGTAATCAAGAATTATCTTTGCTGTTAAATGTCAAAAGGGTCGAGTTCATTTTATCGCTTCCCGCCTAGCTTGACCTAACGGTGCATCGTATAGTTACACACATTCGCTCAATCAACTTTGCCAATAGGCAATGTTATATACCAGCATAATACGTTAATGTACCCTGTAAAATGCCAATCTTCAGTTTATTCACTTGTACAAAGATGTACTCCAGCATACCCTTGAAGGAACCATAAACTGTCTTAGTTCTTGTTTGTTCCCATTCCACTTTTTTGCACAGCTGAGAAATTTAAAGATTTGCGGCTTTATTATTATAATAAGGAGTTAGAATAAATTAGAGCTGTGAAACAGCTTGATAATAAGTGCCAAAACGCATTTTGAACGAGTGTCAAAGTGTGCATTTTGTATACCTCTTCTACCTACTAAAACATCTCCAGTTTTTCAGAAAATGGAGATAGAACAAACAAGAACTAAGGTCTGGGTAAACATATTGCATATAATAGACATCGGCAGACACCCGGGCAAGTGTTTGGTGTATACGGCGTTTTGTCTTACGACGCATCGCACCCAGGACCCTGACGATACACGCATACTGATATTGACCAGATCGAGAGCCGTGTTATCGTATCAGTCGGGTAGGTGAACGTACGCTGAATGTTCAATGATTTGTTAGCACACCAAGGGCTTGTACCTTTGACACAGCCACTGATTAAAGAACCCCACAGTTATCATTAGATGTGCCGCGTTTGATGACGTGGAACTTACCCCGGAAATGGTTTGCTGATGACTACACCCGATTGTTCATTAGGAAACTGCGAAGTTTTAAGCAAAAAATAACCGTTTCCACCGAGGACAATGTTTTGAATGTCCAGTTGAGCTTGTCGATTTCATTTAATGGTGAGTTGTGATTTTGTGTTCGTTAACTTGTGAATTTGCAGTATTCCCTGGAGTATGGCTTATGATCATTAATTTTCTAGGTGTCCAAAGTTGATCTTTGTTCGAAATCTGGTGATGTCCTGGTTTTCTTGACAAATACGGCTATTAAAAAGATATAAAGATAGATAGTGCAGTATAGTAGCTACTGAACATTCAGAGGACCAGGGTCGTGTATATATGCAAGGGATATTCTAATTACAAATTAATACTGTTTGTGTCATGTAACCTGCAGTATCGAATGAATATACCTGTATACTATGTAGATCCAGGGGTCGGTGTGGAACTTTGACGGAGCATTTTATCATACTTTCTGTATAAAAGATACCTTTCCCAATGAAAACATGGCTAACCTGTAAACTGCGGCTGATTTTAGAAAAATAAACTGGCATAATTATGTCATTAATAATTGTCCTTATGTAAAAAGTTCCAGTTCTTCCAAGTGCCAGGAATATTGGTTTGTACGACAGTTTCTCAAATTTGGATCTCATTGTAGCTTCAAATCATGCCTCTTGTTTTCTGTTACATTTTATCGTCATGTTTAAATTTAAAAGTAACATTTTTATTTTTTTGCTGACTGTCCGATCACAATAATTTGGGGGGGGGGGGGGGGGGGGGGGGGAGGGTGATGATATTCATTATACGTTAGAATTTAATTTGCCTTTGCTTTTCACATGAGGAAAACGATATACCAGATTATGGGAGGTTATCTTTTCTTCACCACAAACCAGCACATGTACAATCAATTTTTCCTCTCTTTCCCTCCCTCCTTCTCTCTTTCTCTTTCTCTCTCTCTCTCTCTCTCTCCCTTTCTCTCTCTTCAGAGTATGTGTATGTATGTTTGTGAGTGCGTGTGTGTCCAAATGTTAACCTTCATTTCCCCCCCCCCCCCCCGCCTCCCCCTTCTCTGCTCTTGTACATACTATTTTACGTGTGAATTATGCAAAATAAACAAATTACTCAGAGTTTGCAACATTTTTATATTATCCCCTTACATCACAATAAGTCGAGTTGCGATGAGAATGATTCCAGAGTTTTGGAGCCCTCCCAAAAAGGGCCTTTGAGGGCAGAACTTTCACCCTTAGCTCCATTATAGTATGATATATTATACACCTCATTAACTACTTTGAAATCTGCGTTTTGTCTTTTTTCATCTTCTTTTCCACTAACCCCGTTTGCCTGCCCAGTCCCAGCGATTATATTGTTATCTAATATGTAAACATATCTGTATATCCCTAGCAGCACGTCTCTGTTCGAATCGCCCACATAGCGCCAACAAGCTGAAAGAAGATAAAAATCATCAGTAAACTCTTTCTACGCCAGTGACTATGCAAGATAAAGACTGAAGTTCAAGAAGCAATAAAATCACTGAAGACGGCGAGATTATTTGTAAATAACTTAATCTCTTTGCCGGTAGTGACTTTTGGACTGCCTAGTATCGAGCATCCAGTTACGGGAAACGCATTTCCTCCCAACAAATATTAATAGTGCTGGAAGCACGAAGAAGGTCCCTATTCACGAGAACGACTCACCGACGTCCAGAAAGCATGGCCTTCACCTTGAAGAATCTCTCTAACTTGCGCTACCTGGCTCTGGGATTATTGACTCTGACCTTTGTGATGTCAGCATCTGGATTCCCCTGGAAGGACTGTGATCCCATCGCGAAAGTGAACGGAGTCTATGTACAAAACTGTTCAGATAAATGTGTGTAAAGTTACCATGGTTTGTCATTCCTTGAAATCTTTTTCCCAACAGATAGACGTGTGCACTTAGGGAGCTACTAGACAACGGGCAAACGCATAGATAAACAAAGGCACCTACACAAGAAATACAGACAGACAGATAGATAGATAGATAGAGAGATAGGACGGTTGACTGACTGACTGACTGATTGATTGATTGATTGATTGAATGAATGAATGATCTGATTGACTGACTGACTAACTGACTGATTGGTTTATTGATTGATTGACTGACTGATTGGTTGAACAATAAATAGATTCAACATCGAACAGTTCGAAATTGCCGTTCGCCAAATGTTTGTTTCTTCATGTTTCCTACTTGACGGCAAATCCTGAATCATTCAGTCAGACTGTGTCCACTCTCTTTGACATCGGTGTTAATGTACTTGAGGTTGCTGTTGTTCCCTTTCTTGTTGCTGTTGTTGTTATTATTATTGTTGTTAATGTTGATATTGCTGTTGTTGTTGATGATGATGATGATGATGTTGTTACTGCTGCTGCTAGCATTTGTTATTGTTATTTGGTTTATTTCTTGCCTAGATTTAATAGAACTCCCAGAACTATCTGACCAGGCCGAGGTGTTAGACTTTAGTGGAAACCGTTTTACTGAACTTCCCTTTATTGGCGAGTCCAAGGAGTGCTTTGAAGAGGCCAACTGTCATGTGATCAACACAACCAATCACTGTCGCCTTAATATCTCATTCAGTAGGTAAGTAGACTGGGTTGGTGGCATGATCAAACGGGACGACCTGTTTGTGTTTACATGTGTGAATGAGTACGTGGGTGAATGGATGGGTGGAGGTGTGAGTGAATTAGTAAGTGAATGTGTGCGTGAGTGAGTGAGTGAAATGGTGAATGAGTGGGTGCGTGAGTGAGTGAGTGTGTGAGTCAACGAGTGAATGAGTGAGTGAGTGGTAGGCTAGGTGAGTGAATCTTTGTATGATTGTGTTCGTGTATGTTTGTGTGTTCACGCTCGATCATCCATCCATAAAGTGATGTAAGGTAATTATAGTTACGCGTATTTTGGGGGCAAGGGGAGAAGCTGTGGAACTGAATGACAGAATTATCCGTACAAAATATGATTCTATTTGTCCTGGCCAATTTTTGGATTCAGCGTAACAAACCGGGTCTGTGATGGTGATAAATACCACCCTGCCCAGCAATAATACTATTAGCAATAATAATAATAATGATAATGAAAATGATAAAAATCTATGTTTGTGATTATTCTAGAATCACTCTCTTCTGTATGTCTGTCAGTTGGTAGTTGTAACTAACGGACGGGCGTGAGGATGTTTCTACGAAATAATAAGACTGCCGTGTTTGGGACTTGTATTTCGCATGGTGCAGGAAGGCAATATTGCTCATCGCATTTTCGCACTGTGTGTATTTATGCCATTTGTGTAATTAAATTCTGCCACATGAACTATGTAAGGCAAAGTTTGTTTTTTTTAATACATCCGGATGTTTTACCTTGTTCTTGTCAACTTCTGAAGTTTGGTGTGTGCACTAATTCGTCAAAATGAAAAGTGGCTTTTTGCAAGGTCGTTTGAGAACAATTAAGTTCAGCGTCTCCAATCTTAATATATTATTAAATGCCAAATTCTGACTGTGAGAGGCAGTTGGCGCATATTCACATTATAGAGGAACTGGGACCTCCAGTGTAATGATGAAAGGCTTTTTAACCGCTGGACATGGGCATATTTTAAAAGGTCTTGAAGTTTAAAACTATCCTTGATTTTGAGCCACAATTGGGTTGAACAGAAGAATGTTTTCTGACATTTTGAGCCGGAAAAAAAAAAAATGGCATTTTCTTTGAGTAGAATTAAAAAGTATGACAGGACAATTCATTCTGCGTCTCAGTGTACACATTGTTGATAGAAATTCAACTTTAAAGATAATATGTGTGGGTTGTCAATGTCAGTGACCCAGTTAGTGAGGTCAAATTTCAGTCCAACCATGGCGTTATTTCGAGTGCCAACGGCCACGGGATGTTTTGTTCCCTCGTGGAAGGGCCCCCAACGGCTACGTGGCCTTTTTTTGTCTACCTTTGTTTAAAAAAAAAAAATATTCTTTCAATTCAACCAGGTTTTTTTTCTTCCTTCTCCCAGAAGAAATTATTTGTTCACCTAAAAGTTTATTTTTTTTTAAACATTTTCTCTTTCATTTTTAATACTAAATTCCTTTTTTAAAAAAATCATTTTTGTTTGTTTTAAACTCGGGGCTTGTAACAAAAGAGCCATAAGACGCTGTTGTGAGGGAATTGTGGTCTGATTGCAAAGCTGAAGAAAGAAAACACAGTCGTGTTCACTGCTGATCTATAATTTACTGTGTAAGACGCTACCGTCTCCTAACAACAACATATAATAACCTTTTTATTTTTTTTTTGTAATCTCAGTCTGTGCTTGGTGTTTTTATCTTGTGTTGTCTCACGCCAGGAACGAGATCAACCGTTTTAACGAAAGTGCCTTTCACAACCTGCGATGTCTGAGGTCCCTGGACTTGTCCTTTAATGATATCAAGGCCGATGTTCTCACGGTCGCTACTTTCATGGAAGGTTGGTCATGGAAGACACTGATTTATCCGAAATAAGTTATTGTTTTCTAGATTGATATTTACACTTCAACATTTCACGTTGTTAGATAATTTTACAAGTTCAGATTTTATGGACGAAATGAAATTTGTCTGACTATGTCTATGTGAGTTTAGTCTAGCTACGTCTTCGGAAGTTATGCCTGGCTATGTCTATGTGAATTTAGTCTGGCTGCACATTCGTAAGTCTTGCTTAACTATGTCTATATGTGAGTTTAGTCTGGCTGCACATTCGTAAGTCTTGCTTAGCTCTGTCAATGTGTGTTTAGTCTGGCTGCACATTCGTAAGTCTTGCTTAACTATGTCTATATGTGAGTTTAGTCTGGCTGCACATTCGTAAGTCTTGCTTAGCTCTGTCAATGTGTGTTTAGTCTGGCTGCACATTCGTAAGTCTTGCTTAGCTCTGTCTATGTGAGTTTAGACTGGCTGCACATTCGTAAGTCTTGTTTAGCTCTGTCAATGTGAGTTTAGTCTGGCTGCACATTCGTAAGTCTTGCTTAGCTATGTCTATGTGAATTTAGACTGGCTGCACATTCGTAAGTCTTGCTTAGCTCTGTCTATGTGAGTTTAGTCTGGCTGCACATTCGTAAGTCTTGCTTAGCTCTGTCTATGTGAGTTTAGTCTGGCTACGTACGTTTTGTCTGGCTATGTAAAATTTGTCTGACTTTGCACTGGAGGGAAAGGAATTTGTTAAATGAGCAGTTATTACCATTATACGTGACCTAATGCCACTGTGAAATTAGTTATAACAGAAAGTTTTTTTTCATTTGGAGTAAACAGGCCCATGCACTGTTTGGTTGGGGTGGGGGGTGGGGGGTGGGGGCGGAGCTGGCAAAACATGACAACACACACCCCTACAAGCCTATACATTGATCACATACTCATCTACAAAAATCTACACCAACACATAACACGGTCAAACCTATACACACCACAACATATTGCTATAAACATGCATAAGAAGAAGTAATGATACAGTAAAACTAGAAATGGATTGAATGAATACAAAATGACTTGGCATGAACAAGACATCTTTTTTAAATTCCATCCTGAAATCTACAGGTCTGTTTCATGTGCAGTCACTGAGCCTGCGCGGTAACCCTTTGGGGTGTCTAGGCGATAACATCATCACACAACCTTTCATGCCTGAGCTACGTAAGCTGGATCTGTCCCAGTGTCAGCTGAAAGAGATCGGCAAGGATTCTGTTGACGACTTGGGCGAGCTGCGGGTGCTGGACCTGAGCTATAACAACCTGAAGACCATTCACAGTGACACTTTCAAGGTCAGTGCTGGTCACAGAATAAGAACCCTACAGACAGAGTACCTTGTTTACAGACACAACGCGAATGGACACGGGGGGGGGGGGGGGGAGTCGTTTTGTCGAGGACAAAAAATGGACAGAATACTAAAAAAAAAAAAAAGCAAGTTTGTAGCGAAATTAGAGACCTTGGAACTTGCACCAGTGCGACCATGCGCCCGTTCTGCAGTTAGTGGACAGGAAACTGGAAGAGTTAACATTTGATTTTTGCCCCAAAACAAAATGGTCGTTGATGCATTCAAGTGTGACGATATTGTGCGATTCCATTGAAAGGCATTGGTAGTGCCTTATCAATACAGTCATATTATTATAATGTTTGTGACCACAGCAGATGTTGATCCGCCCACTAACTATTTTTCTCTATTCATTTGCATTTAAAAGCACGGTGATGACCTGACTGTTAAAGGGCCAGCCTTACTGGTTTGTCCATAGATGGCAGGGAAGGCTAAACTGTTCAAAGGTTTTGTTATTTTAAAGTTTTAAATACGTGTGTTTACTCAAGGACGGATGTTGTCATTTAGTTACTGCCACACGTTAAACTCAAAATCTGAGTAGGTGTCAACTTTTCAAAATCAACAGACTCGTTGACTTTCAGTGGCCTGTCGAAATAGACAGAATGAGACCTCAAATGGTGGTGTTTTTTTTTTTTGGGCTCAGATTGAAATGCGAATTTTAATGCATTCATTTTGTGCATGACTCAGAAATTAGATATTGCTATTAAGTTTGCTCAGATTATTATGAAGTTACTTTTTCTGCAAGTCTAGTAATTGAAAAAGTAGATAAGATTAAATAGGAATTACATTTACAGAAATAGAAATATTCCTAGGTAAGAGAGAGATCAAACCTAGTGGGCTTCTGCCATGTATTCTAGTAGTGTCCTGTACTGAATACTTTGTAGTCGGCTGTTCTCGAACCCTTTAGGTTTTTTCATTATCAGCTGACAGTTTTGTCATTCAGTTACATCCGCTGGTATATAATCATGCAGTTTTCCACGTACATGTGCTTCCAGCAACTAAAAATACTGAATGAATAAGACAAAATATTAATGAATTATAGATTAAATAAAAGATCTGTTAAGATACACCGAAAGTATAGATAATAAATAATAGTGTACTGAATACTTTGTTGTCGGCTGTTCTCGAACCCTTTAGGTTTTTTTCATTACCAGCTGACGAGTTTGTAATTCAGCAAAAAAAAAAAGGTAAGGGAAAATAGTCCCAGTCTCAACAAATCATAAACTCAAACTCTGAACATTCAGAGAAATTAACTGTTTAAACAAAATCGAACTTGGGTACATGATGCAATAAGAAAAAAAAATAAAAAAATAACGATAATAACTGTCTTTTTCAAAAACTGGCCAAGAAGGAAAACTGCTGTGTATGAATTACTGGTAAAGATGCAATGACACAGAGACATCAAACAAGGTGTTTATGTTGTCTAAGCTATCAGTATCGTAATGACAATAGGAGCACCTGTATTTAATCTAACTTTACTTCATGCACTTTGGAATGTAATTGGTTTCGCATTTTTCACCTTTCGTCATTGCCCTTTTTTTTTTTTTTGCTTTTATTTCACTTTCATCCGCCATCTACATTTTCTCAATTAACACTCTGCAAGACACAACTTTTAATATGCCATAGACGATGATCACTTTCTAGATACTGGTGGCTGATTATCCGGTCATATCAAATGACATCAGTCTGATGAAACCCAAGTTGAGTTCGGGGTACCAAAACCTCTCATGGCACGCCAACAATTAAAAATCACTTGTCTGTACAGAATGGCTATTCCATTAAATGCTCCCTATGCTGCCATTCTATTTCGAAGATGTGGAAAACGTTATTCATGGTTCCATATTTCATCTTACTTATACATAATTTGGCTATTAGTATAATGTGATTTATAATATTTATCCTCTTACTTGTACATTCGTTATGGTCTTCTTTAACTATCCCAAAGAGTGCTGTCACTTCGTCCATGTCTAATTTATATCCTGTTTTCATGAAGATCATCTGGCCAATATGATACCAAAATTCTCTGACTTTCTTACAACGATAGAAGAAATGTTCTATATAGTCTCTTTCATTGCAGTATGCACAGTTTTCCGATGATTTTATTCCTATTCGTGTAAGTAGTATGTTGGTGGGATAGATATTATGTATTAATTTGAAGTGAAGAAGCCTAAGTCTACTTTCACGAGATGCATTTTTTGCTATCATAAAATATTTTGTTATATCTATATCCAACTTTCTTTTCCAAAAGCTCACTCCACAAATAGTGCCATCTTTCGTGTTTAAAAACGAATTTCGTATCTGCTTATTAGTTTTGGCAAAGAAAGATTCTACATGTTCAGGCAGCTTACGAGCTCTCTCTATGGCTTCCTTAATCATGTCCTTTGTGACCCTGTTTAGTAATTCCCTCTGGTTTTCTGTAAAGGCATTTGTCATTGCATTATATTCAAACAGTAGTCCTGGATAATTTCCTGTCTTTTCCTGTATTATCTCCCTTCTAATTACCCCTTCCTCATTCCATATGTCATGTACATATCTAACATTTGCTTCAACCCATTTTGGGAAAAAAAGGAGTTTTCTTTTATATTGAAACAATGTATTATTAAATAAAGGTTGATTTAATAAATCTTGTTTTGAAAGGTTATCCATATCGTATTCTACTACTTTTGTATCCTTGGCCTCTATCCAGGTACTAGCTACGGTTCTCCAGAATAAAGATGCGATAGTATTTATTTTTACCTTACGTTTGATGCTAAAATTACCTTCTACGAAGTATTTGCTCCCTCCCAATTGTGAGAAAAAGTGTTCCGAAGTATTTACACAGCCTTCATTCGTTGTATTACTTTTCGATGTCACCCATTTCATCCACTTCATTAGAAACACTTTCTGCTGATCCTTTAAACTAATCATACCTAAACCCCCTTTAGAGAATTCTTTGCAAATTACAGTTCTTTTTACCTTCTCAAATGCTTTCTTATTTGAATATTTTTTCTGCCAAATGAATTTAAATATCTTAGAATCTATTTCTTGCAATATATTTTGCGGTAAACTCAGGGACTGTATTAATAATAATAATAATAATGTATAGCATTTATATAGCGCATATCCATTTAAAATGCTCTATGCGCTTTACAGAAACAACATGTCAACCACAGAGCAGAATGGAGCTGCCTGCGAAGCGCTCAACACACTGCACTGCTTCTTTCTCTCTCCCTGTCTCGCTCACTCTCTCTCTCTATCTCAGAGCAAATTGTAACGCAGCCTGTTAGGCGCAGTTCACAACTCACAACAGTTCACAACTCACAGCAGTTCACAACTCACATCAGTTCACAACACACAACTCAAATAATATTTGAATATTTATTAATAACAATATATATTTAATAATGAATAATAATAAATTTTGTTGTTGCTGGTGGGTAAGGGGGGATGATATGGATAAATTTTAATCTATTATATAGCTCAACTGTGACAATAGAAGGCTCTTTACCACAGTTATTTTACCATAACATGATAAATTACGTCTTTTCCATCTTTGAATGATTTCTTCAATTTTTCTTATCCTTTCATTCCAGTTCTCTTCTACGCATGATATTTCTTGATCAGCATAAAAAAAATGCCCAGTATTTTCATATTATCTCCTTTCTTAAGCCACGATATTCCCATATCACTAGTTCCCACAATCCTATCACCTATTTCCATCCCCTTGCATTTGTTTTTATTTAATTTCAACCCTGAGAATTCCCCGAATCTTTCGATGTCCCTAAGAGCTTCTTTCAAATCATTAGTATGGTTTACCATCAATGTTACATCATCTGCATATTGGTATAATTTATTATCCAAGGTATTTTTCAATTGTATGCATTTTATATGCGGATTATATCTTACCTTAATGGCCATAATTTCTGCCACTAAAATAAAAAGTAGAGGGCTGACACAACAGCCTTGCCTCACTCCGTGTTCCGTTTTAAACCAGTTTGAGACCCAGCCTCCATTTTTTACACAGCTTTCAGTATTTCGTATCAATATTTTAATATATTGAATAAAGTTATTGCCAAAATTGAAAGCTTCAAGTGCATATATGATTGCTTTTTTATCAATACTATCGAACGCCTTTTGGAAATCTAGCGAGACTAAGATACCTGCCCCATCTTCCTCCTTCCTGACTAAGGTCATACAATCATCTATAGTACGAATCAAATTTGAGATCGATCTGCCTTTGATAAAACCCACCTGATTATTATGTATAAGTTTCTCCATAACCCTTTGAAGTTTCAGCGCTAACCATTTAGAGAAAATTTTATAATCTGTATTAGTAAGACTCACTGGTCTCCAATTATTTATATTATTTCTCTCTAAGTTGTTTCCCTTATGCAGCAGTTTAATTACGCCCCTTTTTTGCGTTGTTGTAAGCTCTCCCTTTATCACTGAGTCGGACAGACTTTCCCACAACAATGTCTTAAGTCGTCCCCAGAAACACTTATAGAAGGGAGTCGTCAGTCCATCACTTCCAGGTGCTGACTCATTATTAAGTTTAGATAGTGCGTATCCAGGTTCTTCTACTGTAATCTTATCTTCCATTATTTCTTTTTCGCTTTCATATGATTTGGCCTTTACTTCTGTTTGTACCAGAGGAATAGAACATCTCTCCTCCCCATTCTTTCTTCCACTCCTCTCCCTGGTCATCCGTAACATGCGTTTCTTGTAAACATGCGATATCGTACTTTCTGCATTTTTTCACCTAAAAAATAAAATGTGATTTGCGATGGACAAATAATGAAATTGTGAGTAAATATTCGATTTATGCTTAGCAAGGACCAGTGTTCCCTCTAAACTGCAATAGCTGTATTGATGTCTCTCTCAGCAAAATGTTGCTCAAAGGTTGAATAAAATATAAAAACCACAGACAAACTGTGGGGCCGCAGTGAGGCTTAAAGCAAAGTCAAACATTGGCAAAAAGAAAAAGCCTCCATGTAGGAAAGCCTCGCGTAAAAAATAACATCCAAACGAAACAATGAAATCCAAAGAAAAAGGGAAGACTAAAAAAAATAAAAAAATCCAACAATAATATTTTGATGATGTACCTTTAACAAGAAAAACAACAACAGAAAAACAAAAAGGAAAACTGATTTCGATATTATTTCTTGGGAGAGGCTTTGCTACATAAAACGTTTCCTCTTTGCCAATTTTTTACTTCAAAGTTTGAATGTCGCGCATTCGTTTTGAATTTATACTATTTTTGCTCGAAGCATCAAAAGTTCCGGTCAGTGGTTTGGAAAAATTAGAGGTAATGTTGGTGAGGACAATATTTGAAGTTGAACCCTACCATTTCCTGGTCCAGTCGGCAGTTTGTAGAGCAGTCCAACTTTCCTAGTGTTTTTTTGTCCGTGTTTTGTAGAAAACCCTCTTCTTACGGTATCATATTTCAAGAGCATGGCGGACCTTTCCGGTGCAGCATTAAATCATCACGGTGTAAAAAAGAAAAGGAAGCGCAAATTATCAATCAAGATGCAGAGCAAAGTATACTATAATGTCCGGGTGTAGGCTGGTCTATTCTGCTTGTATTATTATGATCATGGGACTGGGCAGTGGTGGATCTACCATAAAACTAATGAAGCTTAAGCTTCAGGGCCCCTTATTCTAGAGGAGACCTGAAGAAACTGTTTCTAATGAGAGAATTTTGAATGTTACCCTATTGTTGCTGGTTGCGAAGGGGCCCCATAACAGTTCAAGCCTCAGGGTCCCAGAAATGTTGGTCCGCCACTGGCATTGGGAAGTTTAGATTTAAGGGATATAACTTTATTCTCAGACTTGAGGTTGTTGATCCCAATGTGGACATTACGTGTGTCATTCCACCAGGGTTTGAACAAGTTGGAACATCTGGACTTGAGACACAACCAGCTGAGTTACTTCCCTGAGCATGTCTTCGGTGATCTGAAAAACCTGCAAGGTCTACATCTGACTGACAACAAAGTCACGGGGTTTCACACGGATGCTTTTTACAAGTAAACTTTACTTTTATGCCAGCTTGGTACAGGGGTGTGGGCTGAGAAGGGTGGGGATTGTAGTAGTGGATGCCGAGAAGGAAAGGGGGGCGTGGTGTGCACAATTCGAGGAGCAGGAATAACCATGGTCAAAGTAAAAGCTAGATTCTACAAAGCCCCGCCTTACAAACAGCAAAGGAGCGTTACAATAAACACAGAAGAATTATTAACCCTCTAGTGCCCAGACAATGTGCCTTATCCGAAAATTTAATATATTATATGCAAAATTTATGTAAAACGAATGAAAAACAGAAAGAAAAAAAAAAGACCATATTATCAAGTAAAACAATTCATTGAGAACTTAAAAATTGTCCAAAGTGTGGAACTTTAGGCACCAAGTGAAATGTTCCAAATATGGTATCCTGGGCACTAGAGGGTTAAAGAAAAAAAAAAAAGCAAGATTTCAGTCTGGGCAGACTTTCTCTCCTCGGGGAAAAAATTGAAACAAAAAAGTAAACATCCAAACAATTAATTGAATAAACAACGATGGTCACTGCGTCGTGTATCTATTGTGAGTCCATGGACAAGAGTCTGTCAGTCTCAGCAAAACATGAAGAGCTGAAATCCGTTGATTGAAATGGGGATACGATGAAAGATTATGATGACGATAATCGTTGCTAAAGAAGAGTAAGATAATAATAATGATGATAATAATAATGGAATATAGCGCTCAATCCCACCAACAACCAGCCTATAAGCGCCTTGCAATACTTATATTATCATATCTATGCGAACTCACCACGCACATTAATAGATTTATTAATGGGTAGAAACAATAAAAGTAAGAGAAGAAACGGTTAAATATAGCAAGAACAGAAGACAAAAGTCTAGGACGTGGTTTAAATCTCGAAAGAGAGTATCCAGAAATATTAGCGGTTTCTAGAAACTTTCTCCATTTGGATAACATTTTCCCCGATCTTTGTGTGTTGCAGAGACTCCAACTTGCTAGTGTTGGCCCTACAGAACAATCAGCTGACTTCCATACCTTATGCCGCTGTTGACAAACTGCCCAAGCTACGTACACTGGACTTGAGTCAGAACCCAATCAAGTCTGGTGAGTGAGCCTTTCCGAGCGAACGTCACATTCTTTCCAATCTTTCTCATAGCCTTAAACACGGAGAGTAAGATAGGATAAGATAAGATAAGAATCACTTTATTATTTGTTGTAAAAGTTGAGTAACAGCTGCAGATTTGCCCAAATATTTATCTATAAATAATTACTGTAATTCAGCTAGAGAGTGAACATGTGATCAACTAAAACTTCCTGACTACTCTATCAAAAATTACGAAACTTGTTGTATTGTCTCACTCTTTGACCATAGGTTACGTGGACCTATTCGTTTCGGACAAAAATCAGTCTTTAATATTATTTAACATTTTTTTTTTTTAGCCGCAAAAATAAAGACGCATTTTCGTCGAGTAGAATCAAAAAGCATGATAGGAAAATTCTTCCTTGACCTCTCTTTACACATTGGTTGTCGAAAATCAACGTTATCACATCCGTGTATTCCAACGTAAGTTCTGTTAGTCACTGCATTGAATCCAAAATCTGCTTTTTAAATTAGTATGTAGATATACAGTGGGGCTTCCCTCAAAGAATCTGCAAGATTTGCCTTGCGCGGGTCGCTAAGTATAAGTAATAGATTTGGCCATGTACTCGTTGAATTGAAAAGCTGTATTCTCAGTCACAACTAGCAAAAGCTGTAAACGCATGGCTATCTTTAGACATGACATCAATGCGAAGTTATCAATACTAATTTCAAGCATTCACGTACAGCTGATATACCATTGCAAAAACTGTGAATAAAGGTCGTTTTCTATGAAGAATATTTTTACGTATGTATTTTTGTTCACGCATGCGTCTTGCACAAGTCGTGCACACTTTTCGTTTTCAAGGTGTGTATTGCTACGTGCCCAATGCAAAGGCCTACAATGATATAGCATGATGAGTATTTTAAAATTGCGTTCGTTCATCTGCAGCCGCAGTTTCGGCTCGGAATGCGTGCGTAAAACGTATCAAAGCTAGGACCACGGAAAAAGGCTTTAAACGTGTGACATGACGTCACTCATTTTTGTTGTTGTTGTCGTTTTATAGCAATTTCGGAATGTTCGACTACATTTGTGAAATAACATAGTTCAAGTGATAACTTGTGTTTATGTCAAACATTAAAATGGAATATACATGATTAAAGTCAATGTATGTAGGGCCTAAATATCGAGAGGCAAGGGGGAAAGAAGGGGGGGGGGGGCCTGTAAACATTAAAACTCATATCTCCTGGGCCTCATTATTTAAAAAAAAGAAATCCGCAGGATTGCAACAGGACCTGGCACAAAGTTAAACTGGCAAAAATTATGGTAATAATTTAGTGGTTGTGTTTTTAATGTATTTTTCTAAGCCTTGCGTTAGGAGCAATGAAATGATAATCCAAAAAACCGGAAGAAAATTAGAAAAAAAAACGGAAGAAATTATATATATATACACCTTTTTTTTTAAAACTCTCGGTCGTATAGTGTAAAGTGCAGTATATTTGCGAAAACAAGAACCTCAAGTCATGGTCAAAGAAATCTACGCCAACGACAATGTCATGTTATGTTTACCTTATTGTTACATGTCATTGGCTCTGTTGTGCTCTCTTTAGTTTGCGTAGATCGTGCCTATCTATTCTAAAGTCTGTCTGTCTGCCATTTGGTTTTACCTCAACTGTTTTGTGAAGAACATACAGATTTTTTAGGTACAATATTTATTCTGATAATAACACGATTAATTCGTATAATTTGCTTCGACGTGACGGGAAATGCTGATTCCGGGGGCCGGCTTGTTCGGTCAAAATATATTACAAAATCTGAGGGGCTTTCAGTTGCGCGGGCGCCTGCAGTTGCCTGGGAGGCACAGCGTTAAGCTGGGTTCTCATGTGTACTGAAACGGAAACGGCCAAAAATCCATCATATAGTAAAAAGAAAGAGTGTTTCCACGTGTACGGAAACGGCTTGTGGAAACATTCTTCTATTTCACTACTTGAAGGGTTTTTGGCGTTTCCGTTGCCATTTCCGTTTCCGTATACACGAGAACCCGGCTTTAAGCGCGAACGGCCAGTCTGGCTGCCTGCTAGCATAGCAAAGGTTTTTGTTTCCAATTTGGCTGAGCCAATGGTTTGAAAACAAGACTCTTAATTTCACAATTGACATTCTTAAAAATCTTGACACAGGCACTCTACAATACCAGATTTTACAATAATGCCATCGCTTCTTTTATATTCCCTTCGTTGTGTGAATCAAAGAAACCATAAACACATGGGTTACGGCCAGGACGTTTCTTCCCCTGTTATGTCCCCTGATTTTTTCAATATAATGTTAAATAGGGAAATATTTAGGGCCTTAAAGATTATAAAAATAATATTTTAAAAGTAATTTGCCAACATGCTTCTAAATACACGTTAGTTCAGAGCGGCATTTGCATCGTCAATGCAAATTTAGTGCTTGCTTCGTACACAATTTTGTCCAACTTTACCTTCAGTCAGATTAGTCAGTTACAAGGAAGTCAGTCCAGTGGAGTGCCCGACAGGCTTGAGTGTGCCGCACGGGTGCAGTAAGATCTCTCGGCAGGCTTCCTGCGCAACTGAATAGGAGTTTTGAATTTGCAGTCCAGAGGACATGGATAGGCTCCTTTATCTGCTGTCAAATTGAAAAAAGGCTTCACGGAATTGGTAATTTTATCATTTCTCCGCAGTGGCTCCTGGTGCTGATACCAGTAATGTGAAGAATTTAGTGATGGATAACCTCCCTTACTTGACCGAACTGGAGTCTGGAGCGCTGTCTTCCTTCTCCAATCTGGTGTCTTTGTCTATCAGTGGAAACAAGGTCAGGACACAGAAAGTGAAGCTAAGGAGGAAATTGTAATAACATTTTAAAAAAAACAAAAAAAAAGGGTTCAATTTTATCTTTTTTTCACAAAAAGCTAGCGTGTAGATCGAGTAATATTTATTTGATACCGAAAAAAAAAATTGGAAAAAAAAATAATAAAAAACATGGGAAGGAAAAATGCTCTTCAGAATTAATGGATGGCCAGACAGGCTGCAGTTGTTGTGGCTCAAAGCTTATATTATACTTGTCTCTTTAGGGTGAAGATATTGGTTCAAAACCCATCTGTGCCTTAGTGGAGTGCCAGACAAACGCTGTTGCATATCAGTAAAATTGGACGGTCCAGGCGAGTCTTTTTAGTGGCAAACTTAAAACATGTCGATGTTCCAGTTGTCGAAGATCTTCGATTCATGTAGGCCCTTGCCTAATGATGTTGGCTTCAAATTGTAATCTATTCCAGCTATTGATTTGTAGAAGAATGTAATTTTAACCCTTGTCGCTAACTGGCCTTTATTTCATGAATAGGAAGACATGAAAGTGTGATATCGATTCATTTTTTCTTGTTGTTTCTCTGTACTTGACCCCTGTGCAGGCGCTCAAGCATATTCACCCTGCCTTGTTAGGGGCAACTACCACAACTTTGGAACACGTCCGACTTCAAAATAACGGGTTGTCCACCTTGCCTCATAACGCTTTGCCATGGCCACAGCTGAAGAGCTTGGAACTGGGAGGTAACTCTTGGTACTGTGACGTCAGACTATCATGGATGATCCACACACCTGCTATTCAGGACCCTGTCATGTAAGGCGTAAAGTGTTTTACACATGTACTTTTGTTAGTAGATCGAAATGCTTCCGGTTGGGAAAAAAAAGCCCCACATAACTTTTCCTGGCTTTACCTTTTTTTTTAATTTCAATCTTAGCGAGGATCTGATAGACAGATAGGTAGATCTATAGATAGATAGATGGATAGATGGTTGGATGGATGGATGGATGGATGGATAGATAAATAAATAGATAGATAGATAGATAGATAGATAGATAGATAGATAGATAGATGGATGGATGGATGGATGGATGGATGGATGGATGGGTGGGTGTGTGGGTGGATGGATGGATGGATGGATGGATGGATGGATGGATGGACAGATAGGTAGGTAGGTAGATATATTTGACATTAATTTTAAATAATGTTTCTTCCTTTCTGTAGATGTTCAGAGCCAATCAAATTACAAGGTCATGACATCAGGACGCTGGCAGACGCTGAGTTGATGCGGGAATTCCCGATTCAAGCTGCTGCCGCCATCATTCTGTTCTTCGTATTCCTTCCGTTAGTTGGAGTCTGCGCGTTGCTAGTATGGAAACGTCGACGTCACTTCCGGTGTATCAAAGCATCGGTCAAAGGTCGTTACGTCTCAGTGTACACGCGTGACATGGATTTGGAGGGTGAACAGCGGGTGGCTATAGAGTTGAAGGTCAATGTCAACAGGCTAAACGCGGTCAGTAATGGCTCTGCTGATGACACCAAACCCTTCATCAAAATGCAGGACAAGTCCGAAATGGGGGCACGCGATGATGAGGAAGAAATTTAATGGACTGTTTGCTGCCTCTTTTTTTTTTTCTCATATTGTTCATGAGAATAAGGAGATGAGTGTAAAGCATACATAAACATTTCTATTCTGGTTTTTGTTTTGTCTTTTCTTGTTTTGTTTTGTTTGTTTCTTGAGATATTAATATTCCTGATTTTCACAGGACTGTTGTACAGTTACCGCAGCGAAAATTACAAAACCGAATAGAGAAATATGATTTGTGTTCATCATTCAGCTACAGTTTTCTATGTAAATCCCACAGTCCCCAAACGAAAACCTTTTCAATTGTGGTATCTTCCCCATACGCTGTGGTCCATATCTTTTTTTTTTTCATGCAATTTCCATATTCATTGTTGTTCGTATTCTATTGTCGTTTCGTTGTTTATATTGCCGTTTCATTGGTCGTAAAGGTCCGTTCCTGGCGTTCGCTGATCTTTATTCTTTGTCAACGTTGGAAAATGTTCTTATCCATGGGTATCAGAGCTTGTCGCGTATTAATGTTAAACAGAGAGAGCGCGGGGAGTGAGAGGGAGGAAGAAGCGAGAGGAACAGAGAAAGAAAGAGAGAGAGAGAGAGAGAGTAAGGAGAAATTTGATGAAAACTGCGACAAAATGTCCGAATGAAAGAGAAATGAGACAGTAAGACAATGTGAGAGATAAGTAGTTTGTCTTACATACAGCAACGAAGAAAGTTTGCAAGACGTCCGATCTGCATGAAGGAAACCCACAAAAGTTTGGTAAGTCAAGCAGATTTAACCATTTATTTTTATTTCATTGCGCCTGTGTCTTCATGATACATTATAGAAAATAGGCGGTGCAGTCCGCTTGGGGGTGGATTTAGTTTGATTGGGATGTAGATGAGGGGTGGGGTGTGCGAGGTTTAAAGTGTTGATTGCGATGAAGGAGAAAATTAAATGATGAGATAGAGAGACAGAAATGATGGGATAGAGAGAACGTGTGAATGAAGCATTAAATTTACCCCCAGAGAGTAAGAGCGGTTATGGAGAATCTGAAACTTGAGGAAGTTCACAATAATTATTGAATAAACTGTATTAAAACCCAGCATGGCGTTACAAGTGTTTTTTCTTCAGTATGGGTTAAGTTACTTCACTGAAAGTAGAATGACTTTGCTGTGTTGTTTCTGTATTTATCCACACACTATTTTTGTTTGTTTGATTCTGTTTCCTCCTCTATTCCCATTTCTGATCACTTTATCGTTTGAAGTGTGCAGCTTTTTTGAGCAAATTTCTGTGGCTGAAAAAAAAATGAAATATTCAAAATGTCATTCCACTGAGGGAAAACATTTTTTAAACAGAAAATCCGTTTTTTTTTTTTCTATCATACTTGTGTTTTGTTTTTGTTTACTATTTTGTTTTATTACTTTGTTTTTATTTTGTCATCACAGAGACATAATTAATCACTATAAAACACAGTATCAATGTGACTATCAAGATCAATGTGTATTTGCCATGGCGGCGTGATTGTGATGTCAATTACACATTTAAAAACAATACAAAAACATTGTCAGTTAGGCACTACGAGATTTATTTTAAAATGATCATTGTGAAATAAAAATCACAAATTTTGAAAAGTTAAAAATTCAAAGAAAATACGCTAAAACAAGGGCAGCATCAATATTTTAACAATATCATGAGCTTATAAGAAGTGCGATATGCATGTATTTATATGACACAAAAATTATAATAGGGCACACTGAAGATTAGACAAAATTTATAAACTATGTTAAATTCAATGTTAAAACAAGTTTTTGTCGCCTGGGCACAAAGCCAAATAAGAGAAAATAGTTGTAGAGCTATTCACTGTTCAGACCAAGCTCACTTAGTAAAATGCGACGGTCCACTATCAACAGCCTATTGTTAATGATACTGTGGTGAAAAAAAAATGAGCTCTTTCTTTAATATAACTAGTAAACCACAATTAAAAAAAACAATCTGAAAATTAATTTAAACTGACATGTCAATGACGTCTATTGTTCAACATAATGTAATTCAGAATTTCAAGACTGAAAACCAAGTAAGGCCTATTGCCCTTGAGAGAGTTCGGGCCTACACTGGAGTTCATTGTGAGTTCAAGGTTAAAGGAACGACATCATAGAGATGAACTAATGGTACTACATGTTTCAAAATTATTCTGTCCGAATTGAACAATATCTGATCTTGTTGACATCACAAATAATAAAACTCAAGAAATGTCAAAATTATTGTAGAGGAAATTGCCCGGCGGCTGTTTGAAAGTCTAAAATTACTTTCAAAAGACTTGCTTATGTCAGTTGGATAGCTTTGAAAACGCACGTTCAACTTACCGCGGAATATAAAAACATTTTTTTTGTTTTTGTCCCATGTGATTTTGCAATGATACAATCTAAAATCCAAAGGACATGCATAATTATACAGCCTTATGTGGATGTCGTCTCAATGACAATGGTTAAAGGTAATGGATATTTATGGAAGATATTGTTCATGGATATTTATGGAAGATATTGTTCATGGATATTTATGGAATGAGTGAGGAAAGTACTTTTTTGTGTAAGTTGTAAGTGGAGGTTGTGTTTGGGGGGGGGGGGGGGAGGGGGGGCCGGATTGAATGATCTGTGCACCTAGGCAATAATCACAACATCACATAATAAAGAACAATTTATAATGACAACCTTGACCGGGGTGCGAGAATCTTTTTTACACTGCGTTGCCGGAAAGCCAAACAAAGCTCTACGTCACTACCCCACCGTTTGTGACGATAATTAAATATCGCATGCGCAGCAGGAGGCATTTCCCGCTCCGTCATCGGCCAACTATAATTTATAGGCAGAATGCGCATGACGTCACAGACTGCTTTTGTTTAGTTTTTCCGCCATCGCGATTGTTTGGCCGGTGGATCAGCTGATTAGTTTAGAGATACATCGAAGCGGTTTTGTTAATTAAAATGCCTGCTAGCTGCATTGTCGTTGATTGCTACGCGAGACAGGGGTGGAAAGGATGGATAAAAGTTGGTCAGATTCCCCATCATTCCTGTAAACAAAGGAAAGGAAGTGAAAGAATTGACCGAACGTCGTTCGACTGTGGTGTGGTTGACAAGCTACCAGCAGGAGTGGCTCCGAGCTCATCATACTTTTTTGGGACACAACATTGGTGAGTGAGTTCAATTTTTTAAAAAAGATTACGCTTAGCTAAGACTACTCATAATGTGTCACCTCACTGGCCGCCATTTTCTTTTAACTGCAGTTTGAAAACAGAGAGGAAGTATTATGTTTCTGCAAATTATGTCTGTTAGTATTCTTTTTGTGCCTGGTCTGTACAGAACCTAAGGGTGGGCTCGTCCTATTTTCCCGCTCCACCAAACAAGAGTCCGTTGTTAGTCCAGAAGCTACAATAATAAGGAAAGTCTAGAAACCCTAAAGTGGCTGTTTATGTTAGTTGTGTCCCTGTCCTGATCAATAACTGACTGATTAAGCAGAAAATGCAATGATAGTGAGGGATCGTTCTGAGCTCATAAGGGATAATATGTGACATCAAGGCGTGAACGTTTGACGGATAAAAAAGGGGGCTCTGTGGTCATGCTTCAAAGACAATGGTGATAAGAGAAAGGCAAGCAACTGCGTGTTTGGTATTTTTCTGTGTTGTAAGGACATTTTAAATGCTGGACCAGTGGGCAGTGCCCCTTTTATCACTAGAGTTGATTCAGTATACAGTAAAATTATGGTGCTGAAAACAAAAATAAATTCAATTCATTTTGCTGATCACGTTCGTTACCCTTGCATTTGGAGACCTTTTTTCCGAGCTTTTGGATAAGTGCCTGTGGGAGAATATAATAAAAACAAAATTACAAAATAATATGATTCACTTATTTTTCCTAAAACTTCGATTCTGAACATATTTGCGAATAGAAAAAAAAAATGTAAGGCTGCTGCATTTGTTTGCACCCTAAATAATAGAGCAATTTACAATCTGCAAATCGCGTTAGATAGATAGCAGTAGTCTTTATAAAACAACTGTTAAAACAGATAAAATGAAACATTCCAGTATTTCAGGATGGACAGTTTCCTACAATCTTCTAGCCCAGTTCAAGATATGATACAATAGCAATCATGTGGACAGAAAGAACAAAACTGGTAGAATGAGCCCCCCCCCCCCCTCTATACCCAGGCGAGTTACTCGCCTGTCATGCCAAAGGTACTGGGTTCAATTCCCGGTAGGCGAATGAATGTTGGAATTTTTTTCGGGGGACAAAATTTCTATCCCTGACCCTATGGTAGGTAGGATCGAGCACCTAGTCTTCCCGAATCAGGAGGAAAACTGGAAAGCCCTGTGTGCACGTAGCGCACGTTAACGATACCTTGGTAGTTAAGAGTCAAGAAGAGCAGGCCGAACAAGGCCGCTGCCAGGGCAAAATTCTAAAAAGCTAATCCCTAGCACAAACAACACACAGAAACAAGAACAAGAAACAAACAAGAAAAGTGAGGTGTAAATGTCCATGGCAACGGCCTCATGTAAATGTCCATGGCAACGGCCTCATGTAAATGTCCATGGCAACGGCCTCATGTAAATGTCCATGGCAACGGCCTCATGTAAATGTCCATGGCAACGGCCTCATGTAAATGTCCATGGCAACGGCCTCATGTAAATGTCCATGGCAACGGCCTCATGTAAATGTCCATGGCAACGGCCTCATGTAAATGTCCATGGCAACGGCCTCATGTAAATGTCCATGGCAACGGCCTCATACAATAAAGACTTCTATGCCCAGGGCCAATAAAATAATAATAATAATAATAATAATATATTGCATTTATATAGCGCCCAACCCCGCCGATGACAAGCTCTGGGCGCTTTAACAAACTCTTACACACACACACACACACGCATACACAAAAGAAATTCAAAAATATTTACTATTGTTGCTGCCGAAAAACACCTAGCCTAGTTTGTCTGAAAGAAATGGGTCTTCAGATGGCGTTTGAAAGAACCAATGTCATTAATTTCCCTGGTTGTCTTTGGAAGAGTGTTCCAGATGGTAGGGCCAAGAAATGAAAAGGACTTTTCTCCTACAGTGGACAGATTCATTTTAGGTACTTTCAATTTTGTAGTGTCAGATGATGATCTTAGTTGACGAGATGGAACATAGTAATCAGTTAAATCAACTAGGTACGATGGAGCAGTATTATTGACACATTTGTGACAAATGGATGACAATTTGTACATTATTCTTTTCTCGACTGGCAGCCAGTGCAAACTCTGCAGAAGTGGCAGTGCTGAATCTCTTTTCTTTTTCTTCAAAACAAGTCTCGCTGCATTGTTTTGAGCAATTTGGAGTTTTCTAATATTTTTTTGTGAAATTCCAGCCAAAAGGGAGTTGCAATGGTCAAGCTTTGAAAGTACAAAAGAATTTACTAAAACAGCTGCAGTTTCAGTTGAAATAAGATGTCTGATTTTACCAATTTTCCAGATTTCCATGTATAGAATACGAATGAGGTGACTAACCTGAGATGACATAGAAAGATTTGAATCAATGTAAACCCCTAGGTTTTTTACTTTTTTTGAAATTTCTATTGAATTAGTGCCAATTATCATGTCAGTTCTGTCCACTTCTTGCAGAACCCGCTCACGGCCTAATAAAATAACCTCAGTTTTATCCTCATTTAGTGCCAGTTTGTTTTGGTTCATCCAGCTTTTAATTTCTGTTATACAGTTTCCAGCCTGCTGCAGAAGGCTGTCAACATCGCATGGCAAGGCAGAACTGTAGAGCTGGGTATCATCAGCATAGAAATGATATTGTAAATTAAATTTCTTTATTTCATGTACAAGTGGAATAGTATAGATAGTAAACAAAATAGGACCAAGCACTGAGCCTTGTGGTACGCCATACTGAAGCGCATAAGAAAAAGATCTTATTTTGTTGGTTACAACAAATTGGTGGCGATTTGACAGGTAAGATTCGACCCATTTAAGGGCGACCCCTCTGATTCCAAACGATGTTTCTAGCCTTCTGAGCAGGATTTCGTGATCGATGGTGTCGAACGCTGCTGATAGATCCAACAAATTTAGCAGAGTAATATTTCCAGAATCTGCTTTTACTAATATGTCATTCATGATTCTTAATAGTGCAGTTTCAGTACTGTGGTTACTTCTGTAAGCAGATTGAAATGGTTCCAACAGGTCATTATTTCTCAAATGACACATTAGTTGTTGTAATATCACCTTTTCAAGGATTTTTGAAAGAAAAGGAAGGTTTGAGACGGGTCTATAATTTTTCAACATGTTTTGATCAAGAGTCGTTTTTTTCATAAGTGGTGTTACCCAGGCTGTTTTAAAATAATCAGGGACAGACCCACTTAAAATAGAGTTGTTTATTATTTTTGTAATAGTTGGAACCAGTTCATCGATACAAGATCTAACCAAAATTGTAGGAATAGGATCGAGGTCACAACATTTTGATGGCGATGCCATGATGATAGATTTTACAGATTTATTCGACACAACACCAAAAGTGTCTATAGGATTTCCCTGAAACTCATCAAAATGATCAATGGCATCAAAACTGTCAAGATTTTCTCGGATAGTTGTAACTTTTTTATCAAAATAATCAGCAAAAACATTGGGCAACAAATTGTTCTCGTAAATTGTGGGTAGAGGTGTTTCCTTTCTTTTCCCTGTGAGTTCATCACAAATACTAAAAAGTTCCTTACAAGATGTAGAATTTTGAAGTTTAGTGACATAGAAGTCTTTTTTTGCAAGTTTAATAACACATTTCCATTTGTTCTTCTGGTGTTTGAAAATGTCCTTGTGGACTGTAAGACCTGTCTTTAACCATTTCCTTTCTGCTTTGCGACATTCTGCTTTGGCTACTTTGACATCTAGGGTGTACCATGGAGCGAACGGTCTGTTGGAGATTGACCTGGTCTTGATAGGTGCATGTCGCTGTAATAGATCTTGCTGGATGTTATTATAAGATGTGATGTCGCCTTCAAAGTTCTCGAGAGCATTGGCCATTTCCGTCTTGAAGGCATTGATGTCGATACCTTTTATGTCTCTGGACGACACAACTTTTTTGATGATATTTGGCTTTGCGAAATCAATATCGAGTACGATGGTTTTATGATCCGAAATGAGTTTTTCTATGACGGCGGTGTTGGTGAAGGTGCTCAACGTTTGTTTGATGATCACTAAATCTAAGAAATATTTCTTCTCTTTTAATTAAAAAAAAAATGATGACGAAGTCTGTACTCATATCAATTCCCACATCAAATTGTGATTCGAGGTATCCGAATTTTATTAAATCCGAGTTGCTCAACCTCTATATTATTGTAAGATTGTGAAACACGGGACTTTGGTCATAAAAACCTTTCAAGCCAATTAGCCAACTAATCCCTAAAATCTTTAGGGATTTCATGAATTCACTAACAATTATGACCAGTGATGTGATCAAGTTAATAATGAGATGAAGCTGAAGTGCAAGCTAATCCAGGCTGCCCCCTTAGTAAATCAAATCATCTCGATAGGTAATCATGCTTTGATAATAAGTTTAATTCTGCTTGCACTTTCCACGTTTTTGGTAACGTTGGATAAATTACAGATCGCATGAAATCCCTGACCAAAACGAAATTTTTACGAAATCACTCAGGGATTTCATGAATGCATGAATGACTAGATGTGCCATTTGCACCTTCCAGAATACCCGTTTCCTTCATCCAATTTAGATCTAGTAAGCCACAAGGATACCGCTGGCGAAATCAGTCCACAGATTCCTGCGTGCAGCTCTCTGAACATCCGGATTACAAAGTCTGTGTTTTAAGTTAGTGCACAATTCAGAAATGCCACACACTTGTTCTCTGCAAGATAACTAGTTTGTAAACTGCTTCAAGATGTCTAAAAGAGTTTATCCTATTTTTTTTTACTTGTAACCTTGCCAGGTAATCTACCTTGTGCTGTACTGAATGGCTCCCTCTTTTCTTGAGGCAGGTATCCGTGTCCGAAAAATGACTTAGACAAAATGAAAAAGTCTATTTTTTAATTGTTCAAATACGATTGTAAACCATAATTAATACTGGACAGAAATCTGAACTCCCATTTACTCTAGACTTAAATACAAAAAGTATAATTCCTTACCTTCATTTTGTCCTCAAAAGGATATTTGCCACTAAAGTCGTAATGATAGTGTGCTGAAAAATATCATTCCAACCATTTCTTGGGTTCAAAATTGACTTCAAGTTTTAGTGGAACCAGAGGTTTCTTCACATTGAGTGCAGCGCAGGCTTCTGTGAATAGGCAATCAAATACCTGTTCTAGATTTGAAAAAGACAAACTGAGTGTGCGAGGTCTATCTTTCCGACCGTTGACTCAAGACTAGTAGGATGAAACCCATTCAAATAAAATGAGTAGTGTGAAATGATGGAGTTTGAAAAAGCAGAGCAAAATGAAAAGACGATAACTTTAATTCTAACAGCTACAAGGCAAGACTCAGTGGGCAACGAGATTTTGTTCAATAAACACATGCACGATGTCCCGTCCGTAGCATACCGTTTAAATTCCTTCACGAATTACCAATTCAAGTATTCACGCATTTAGCGGATTGTTCCTCAGTGGAATACCCATTTGTATGCCCATATTTATAAGGCCTAATAAAAATATAAAATATTGACGCACAAGCTAGTTCAGGTATGGAGCTCACATAAGATATCACCATTTTTTAAAAAACAATTTTTATAATTTTTTTTCTTACTTTACTGTTCATTCTGTTTCAATTTTTGCCCGGTGGAAGTTCCTTTGACAAGGCAAGTTTGGTCTTTACTTTTCCATTGCGTCTTATTGTATCGTTTCTGAATTATTTATTGCCCGAGGCTTTGCAACTTACATTTCCTTTTTGCCTCTTTCTGACTTCAGACATAGGGCCAGTTGATTTGAATCCTATTTCACTGTCACTTACCAAATTTCAGAAAGATCCGTTCTGTAGTTTTGGAGTTAGTTAATAACTAAGAGGTTTTCGTACTATTCTTGTACAATATACAGAGGCTCACAAGTTCTGACGCACCCTCCAAACCCGAAATTGACGGGGCAAAAAAGTTGGTGGATATAATTCAAAACAGCTTTCAAGATGTCCTAGCGGTCGGCTCTGATAGATGGACAGATAGACACACATGATTATATACTCTCTACATGGATACCTATGTATTATCCCTGGCCACATTAATGAAGGATAAATGACGTGTGACCGCTGAATATAGCTAAAACGTACCGTATTTACAGATATGGCTTTTATTGTACCGCTCAGAGCCACACATCAAAAACACCTTCGAGTTCTTTATGCCCTTCATCAATGTGGACTCTAATACGCCTTTCATCTCTTTTCTGTCAATCCAAATCTTGAAATCTGTCTTCTGCAAGGACCAGAACAAAAAAAAAACAACAAAAACCGATATTTCCTGTATTATTTTACAACCTGAGGAAAGTTTATAGGAGTAAAAAAAATGCATTTCTGTCTTTAAATCAGTATAATAACCCTTTAAAGCGGGGTCATTGTAAAAAGTATTAAAAAAAATAAATAAATAAACCACTTGTGCCAAATTGCACATTACTATATTTTGAAATTGAATCTATATTATAAATTGTCCGACAAATATTACACAGCCCACGTATTACAGACTAGTTGTCAAACTCCCTCAATCCACGCCAGATTCCACTCTAAAGACAAGCAGCAGCCGTAGATGTCATCATAAATTCAATTCATGGCATGGTTGTGCATACAATGCAATTGGCCAGAATTCTAAAAAATATACGCTTGAGATAAAAGTAAATGACTTCAGTATACCCAAACAGATAAACTGAACCTAGACTAAACTGCAAATTGCTGTATATCTCTGACTAAGTAAATCACCTCAGTACAATAGGGCTATATGCGGTGTGAAATTAAAGAACTTAAAACAGAGATCAGTGCTGTTGAATGGAACTTCAGATACACTGCGACTACACGTACCAATCCTGTTGTATCTTGTGCAGGACACAGAACTTCAGAATGAAAGAACTCAAAATAACACGTGTGTACTGACTTGGCATCTTTTTAATCACCTTCCAAAACCGTCGCATCAGAAACATTTGCATACTCACCACGGAATGTGTAAAGGAACATAACTCCACAATTAAGAATACAACATCTCTAAAATGAGTTAAGTCCCCTGATCTGATCTGATACATTACATTCCTCCCCTCTAATGTTGAACTTCATCCCAAAATTATGAGGGACGTCTATGGATTTGAAAACTTATGAAAATAACACTTGAAGTACTGGAATGTTCATATGAAATAAGTTTGGATTAACAATAACAATCAATTACCAAGCCTTTTAAAGTATGAACGAATTGAAATTGGAAGTTTTGAACAGTGAAAAAGAAATCAATAAAGTATGAGCATGAAATGAAATAAGTTGATATTGACGATGATAATTTAGAAATGACTAACGAATAAACATGAGACATTAGTGAATAATAATGAGGCTAAGATATGCAGAATGGTAGTAATGAATTAATGACTGAAAATCTACTCAGCTCTACTACATCTTAGTAAATGATTCAAGAGATTAACTCTAATATTAGTACAGGAATAAATCTAAAATTGAAAGGTAAAGTCTTTGATAAACTCAATGACAATAAAACTGGAAATAGTGAAGTAAGTACTAAGTATTTCAATACATGCACAAAAAATCAAAATCAAGTCAGATCATAATGCCATAGATCTCATATCATAATGTTATGAAATGAATTAAGATCACATCTTGTATTACAACTACCAGGTTAATTTATCAGGAGCTTTTCTGATTCTGTCAGATCTTCTGAGAGGGGCTGGTTTACTGCTTTTACTTTGTTTTTGGTTCAGAATGAACAATATTAAAATTTGACTTTTTGTTACTAATCTCATAATTTGAGCTCTCCTGCACCTTTTCTGGCTCTTGCACAACATTACTTGGTGCAGTTTTTGAAATTGGCTCTGGTAATGTCACTGATTGATCTGAAACCATTGTTTTCTCTTCCTCCCCCATAGATGAATGTGGTAAGGTTTGAGGTGAAGTAGACTCAAACTCACACCTAGGCTTTAGCTGGTTAGCATGGCGTCGGATAAGACCTTGTTCTTTAGTTGTCACATTGAATGAAACTGGTCCAGTTTTTGTAGTGACAACTCCTGGAACCCAAGGTTCACCATGAGCAGAGTAATTTCTTACAAAGACATCATCATTGACATCAATTTGTCTGTCCTTGCAGTCGCTGTCATAGTACAGTTTTTGTTTTGTTTTGTGCTCATTTACAGTTTGATAAAAATCAGGAAATAACAAATCTAAGTGTGTTTTCATTCTTCTACCTAGGAGTAATTCTGATGGCGTTACATCTGTGGTTGTATGTGGAGTGATTCTGTATTGTGTGAGAAATCTCAAAATTTTTCTATTACACCATCTTTTTCCAGTCTGCGAATTTCTTCCTCTATCCCTTCCCTCTGAGAAAGAGGTGCGGGACGAGACCTGCAGAATTTTGATTGTGCTCCATCCTTGATGTTGGTGGATGCTTTGAAATCTTTGAGACACCCGAGTTCATCTTTTGTTGGCAGAGGATATTTGTCCACATTTGATACTAGATTAATGGTTCTCTTGTAATCACCACATAATCTTATTTGCCCCGATGCTTTAGGCACTGCAACAACTGGAGATGCCCACTCAGAAAATGTCACTTTTTCTATTACACCATCTTTTTCCAGTCTGCGAAGTTCTTCCTCTATCCCATCCTCGTCGCCAAATGTTGTATCTTGTGCAGGACACAGAACTTCAGAATGAAAGAACTCAAAATAACACGTGTGTACTGACTTGGCATCTTTTTAATCACCTTCCAAAACCGTTGCATCAGAAACATTTACATACTCACCACGGAATGTGTAAAGGAACATAACTCCACAATTAAGAATACAACATCTCTAAATTGAGTTAAGTCCCCTGGTCTTATCTGATACATTACAAATCCAATGGAGGTGCAAAAAGCCTTTATATAACTACGTCCTCTGGCAATTGATTCACATAGGAATGGAAGAACAGCCAAGAATTGGATAACTGTAAGAGAACACTGTTATACCAATAAATAAGAACCGAAGGGATTGCTGAATCGAATCAGAAGCCATGCCATTGTAGTACTTGTGATCTCAGTTCTCCTCTAAACTTTTGATTCTGACATTGAACTTTGTGCATTTTTTATCGAGATCACAAAGTCGTTCACCCAGTCATCCTTCATTCATTCATTCATTCATTCATTCATTCATTCATTCATTCAATCATTCATTTACATAATTTACATATTTGCTGGTAATTGCCCCTTCTACGAACGGTGAAAGGAAAATTACAGTCAGAGAGGAATCAGGAGAACAGATAATGTCCAGTTGGCATAGCTGCCGTGGTGGCTGAATTGAGTCATTTGAAAAAAAAAAAAAAGAACTGTTAGACTAATGGTACAGACATCCAACACACACCAAAGATACTGGATTCAATTTGCCACTATGCATGACAACTCCTGCGTGTTACATTCATCAAAATGCAGTTTGCTGCACTCACTCAGTTATCAATGTCGATCTACAGCTGCGAGAAATTACAGGTTTGTATGTTTTAGCAATGCTAAAGAGATCCAATACGCACCTCTGTCAATTCATTGTAGATCTTAAATACAATTTCTTTATCCTTGGAGCAATAACTGATGACGATATCAAAGCTGTTCTTATCCGTATCCTTGTCCTTGTCCGTGCCCTGGGATAGTTTTGACATTTGATCTGAAACTTAAAAAATTGAAAAAAAAGTCAGATCATCATTATAATAAATGTTACTGTATGTAGTAAGCTCTGTAGGCCTATATAAAGATCCTTTTATGTTCATCCTTAAAATGATATCCCACTGAATTTAGGACAGCCATTTCGTGTGATAATTTGACAATTTAAATTTTAAAAATTATGCTTGTTCATACGGACAGTATCTCGTCATCTATTTTCCTTTGTTTAATTCAATTTCCCGAGTAAATGAGAAGAAAAAAAAAACGACCCTGCTATCAAAAGCAAAAAGATCAGCAGAGACTCTTACATAGATAGTGTAGAACGAAGTGATTGAGATTTGATAACCATGTAAGGATATTCTGCACTTTTCTGTTCTATTTCATGGGATGTACATCAAATTTGTAATGTATGTGCTGTACACCAATTTCAAGGCTGGTTGGTGTTGCCATGTTTTTATGGACGTCGGAAAAAAAGTCTAGCAGAAAAAAAAGGCCAGCGAATTGATACATTCTATGGACTACTTTCGGATGATGTGTTCAAAATTCAGAACGAAAGCTTGGTGAATCTCGTGCAATCAGTGGTTTATCTAAGGTATGGCAGGCATGGCATTTGTCCTGGCGCCACTTAGGTGGAGGAGCGGGGCGTCACTGAGCATTTTCTATGAAAGTCAGACAAACCGTCCTGGCATAGTTAAAACGTTTTTTTTTCTTCACTTGTAAACAATGCGCCGTTATAATTTTCATGTAGTGCTACCATTATTTATTAATTAGAAGATTAACGTGCTTGAATTATCTATTATCATTGTGGTGATGGTATGGTAAAGTCTCTAAAAGATAGGTTTCAGATGCTTGGACAGGTGCACTTTCAATGCATGCCATAGTTTCTTCCGTAGCTACGCCCGTGAGTACAATCCCTGCAAATAATAATGTCTGCAAGAACAAATGGGGAATAATTGTCGAGCTCTAAACAGTCAGCCGTGAGAAATTACACCAAAGATACTGCATACGATTTTACGCTCTGTGTAACAACTCTTACATGACGCGTTTGTCAAAACTACAATGTCGTTGCACATCACTCAGCTATCAATGTCGCATGAAACACTGGTGGAGCTGTACTTGAGATGTGTGCACCAGGGGCATCCTTACAACATGTGTGCTGGAATTTGACCATTTTTACATCCCCACCCCCCACCCCTACACACACACACATACGCTCACACCCTTCCCCCCTTTGTGCGCATTTCATACGTTTGGATTCATTCAACCCAAGGCCCTCGAACAAGAGAGCGGCTGGTATGATGTTTAATGTCCTTTCATAATAATTTTGAAGCTTTAATTTCGGCCTTTTGCACGAATTATTTGACTGTGTCTTTGGAAACATAGTCTGTATTTGATTTTTATATGCGCTTTAATCATAACTGAGATGAGGAGGGAGGGAAGGGAATGGGTGATTATATTTGATTTTTGCCTGGGCAGCGGCCTGTTCGGCCTGTTCTTTTTGATTTCCAACTGCCAAGGTATCTTTAACGTGCGCAACGTGCACACGAGCCCTCAGAATTTTTTGGTCCTTATTCGAGAAGACTGAGTACTCGATTCCCTTCCCCCCCCCCCCCCCAGTAGGATCAGGGACACGAGAATATGAGAAAAAGACTTAGATCAACGAAACGAGGATTTGGTGTAAGAAACACATCTCCATAACAATAATCATGTGCTTATAACAGGTTCTCTCACGATAAGAGTTAAGATTCATGCTCCTTTGAAACAATTCAATAATGCAAGTTTTGCGAAATAACTGGAGGTAAATGTCGCACCATTGAACGCAGTCAGCAGTTGTTGTTGCTTTCTTTTCATGACAACTCAACAATTTTTCTCCTGATCTCAGAAAAGCAAGGTGAAAACAGTTTTGCTCTTCCGGGAATACCTTACCCTCTGTAGGTAGAATGCGCATATATATGCGCCATCTTTAGTGTCCGGACCCACGCATCACCAAGGCGACTGTGGCATTGATTTTGATTCATTGGTTGAGTTTGCATTGCGAGCCACGAACCAACCGGCAGCGAGCGAAAGTAGGTCGCTACAGTAAACAATGGCACATGTTCAATGACAGACATACGGTCAGTTCTTCGCGCGCTCCCTTCTCCTTGTTTACAGAGACTGTAGCGAATCTGACCAGCTTGGATCCATCCTTTCCAACAATCAACTACAATGCAACTAGCAGACATTTTAACCGCTTAGACATATCTCGAAGTTACACGTCAGTTGATCCACTGACCATCTTTTGTGTCGGTAGATCAAAACAAACACACTATGTGACGTCATGCGCATTCTACCTGTCCTGGATGTTTATGACGGATGGTGTGTCAGTAGAAAACAGCCTAAGCGCATACCAGCCGATTTCCAGCAGTCGACTGGATGGTGACGTCACAACATTGAGTTTCGACGAATTCCCACCAATTGCCTAGTGCGCCAGATCTTATTGAAACTTAATGTTGTGGCATCACCATTCAACCAGCCGGGCGGTCAAAATGGATGTGCGGCAGGCGCCTGTCTTTAAGTCGTAAACCTCATCAGAATACCTTTCCAATTTTTCTTTTCGGGAGGACTTCCATTTGAGATTTGAGTCACACAATAAGGACATTACGAGGACGCCATTTTTAGTAGTTTCCGTGAACGGGGGTTCGAGAGGGGGGGGGGGGGGCAGCTACTCAGAACAAGAAGTATGTACCCGACTAAAGCTGTGTAATTCACAATTATGATACTTCTTCCTTTTTTTTTTTTTTTCTGCTTAGAATGAAAATTTAAATTTGAATTTAACTCTAATAAAATATATCATCCACTGTCAGTGAGAAACAATCTTTACATCTGATGCTGACATCTAAAACATGCCCCTGTTTACAACATCTAGAATGGACAGTAGAGAAAACGTTTCTACGGGTCACATTATAGGATAGTGTAAAATGTAACTGAACGTTGGTTTCCAGTGCCCAGGAGGTATGGTGTCAGTGGCGCCTCTTTGGTAATAAAGTACTCTGTGTGGCATATATCTGTGACGCCAACTATAATTTCACACGAAAAGGATGAGCAGTGAAGCAAAAGGGGGCGGGGAGAGGGGAATCCTAATTGTAAAGCTTTCTATGCAGCCGCATACTCACCTTGCTTTTGTTGGAATCATTGACTGCTAGATTAGCCAGCCCTTGCGTTAATTCCCAGGAACAGGTGCCTCTTCCAAAAATTTCGTTTTCGAGATACATCGCTATGAACTCAATCGTGCCTGCAGAAAAAATTGAGATTCAAAATTGAAAAGACAGAGTTAAGTAACAGTGTACAAAATTTCCCGAGAAACAAGAAGTTGCTTTCAGACAAACTCCCTTGGCAGCAAATGGATCCCGTTAAGCTCAGTTTACAAAGTAGCCAATCTAGTGAGAGAAAGAAAGCAAGCTCGTCTAAGTATACACACAAAGTCAAAATATAGCAAAAAGGAAAAGTTGTGTGTAGCTAAGCCTCGAGTAAGAAATAATACAGTATCTTCCACACATTGGCGGACTAGGCGAGGCTTTGCTACATATAACTTTGTTTTTTCTTGGCATATTTTGGCTTGCTTCAAGCCTCGCTGTGGCCGCAATCTTTCTGTGGTTTTTATATTTCGTCAGTATGGACACGTTGACGGTGAAAAAGATACAGTAGGAACTGGTGAGAAATTGGCAATAACAATGTCCTAATCGACTTCTTTTGGAACTAAAATTCCTCCAGTCTCCCCATCCATCAGCAACGCGAGTAATCTCATTTTGCCTTTTCTAAAATTAGCTGCTGCGATACAGAATCCCTTACAGCCCGGGAGCTTCAATTTCAACAGCAAAACGAATTTGCAATTACCGACATAGTAGTACTTTGTTTGGTCGCCCAACACATGCTGTGTCTCTGTGAATGAACAATAATATCTTTTTTCCAATGTGACAGAATTGTTTTCGAAACAATAAATTGAAAATCAAAGATATCTGAATTAAAGGGGGCGTGGTAAGCATGGTGATAAACTTGAGTTTTTACTTTGTTACAATTGTGTCAGTACCACATAAAGTATTTTCCTTCAGTTGCTGAGATAATTTCCAAATTTGGACCTCCATTATAAAGCAATCGTTGCCACCTTCATTAATCCTGATACTCACCATGGTCATCTGTCAGATGTTTCTTACCTTCTTCGTCAATGACAGCGGCCAGGAGCAAAGTACAATACCATTTTTTCAAAGGATTATCGTTTTTGAACACTGTGAAGAGATTTCGCGCTACCTGGAGAAAACAAGAATGAATGAGTTTGTCAACAAAGCAACATTATTTTGTCTGGAGTACACGCATTTGGTTTTAAAGGAACTTTACGATCGGACAATGTCGCTCTGTAATTTCTCTTGGACCAGCCTGTAAACTGAACTCTTTTTTTTTTTTTTGGTCCCATGCTCATTCCTATTCTAGACGCTTCATTGTTAGTACTCACCTAGTATTGTGTGAAGCCTTACAATACCATATGATATAATAATGGCCTATAGTGTAACCTGATGTAAGCTGGCGGAAGATGATTAGTTGGTTATCTGGTATTTCCTTATGCTTTGCTTTCCTTGTGTTAGAGTTAAGCTTATCCTCCTTGGCTCCCTTACGGAGTCCCAAGGCGAGCAACCCACATGCCCACTCCAGATGGGAGTCTAGTCGCCACCAATGAGGCCAGGATATTGTGCACGTTGTCTCGTACTAGGGTGGCTTTGTTAATAAAAAGACCTATCCTAAGGATACAGAGATAGAGACTGTTTTGTGTAAATGTGCGTTTCTTTATCGTTTCGTCTTTTAATTTCGTAAGTATAATGTCTTTCCAAAATGTGTCTGTGATATTCCATGTGTGTAAAAGGCGGGCATCCCCGAGATGTCCACTCTCAGACCCGCCGCGTGGCGAAGCCACCCGCTTCTTGGAGTGGCTTCCCCTCGTGACAGGGAGGGCGGGGCTAGACCCTCTTACCTCGAGCTTTCCTCCCGAGGATTCTCCGTTGCCATATTTCAAATACTGAATAACAAACCCAAATGCTTTGGCTTTCATGACTTTTGTAATTAATAGTTTCTGTAGGAAGATGTGTTATTGGTAGTGTTAAAATACTACATCAAGACAGAGATAGGGTGCAGTTGTTAGTTGCTAACGAGACACGTAATCTTTTTCCCAAATAGCGTCTAATGAACAATCTACCCTATCTTTATCTATTTCAGACATAACCTAATAAATAAGCCAAGAAAACAAGGACATGTATAATAATAGATACATACATAACTGCCAGTTTTCACCAATGACAGTACTGATTTCTCACTACATGTGTTTGCTGTGATTGCTGCTTTGTATAGGGATAATCCTATTGGGGTGGGATATCTAAAGATTTCTAAGGTAAATCTATTTTTCTCAGTGAGATTTCTGTGTTGAATATGTCAATAAGTTTTGATTTTTTACCATACTTGAATTTGGAAATAGACAGCTTGCCTATTAATACTATCATATTAATAAATGATAGCAATTCCTTATGACAGTGTTTGTTTTTCTCTGTTAGTCCCAGCATAACCACTTCTTCACTCAGAGATATATATGTATTATAATGTATATTTACTCTGCTCTCAATGTCCTGCCACATTCTTTGTACATTTGTGCAGGTAAAAAAGAAATGTTCTAAGAAGTCCACATTCTTCACAGTTTTTTGTATCTTTGATGCCCATTTTATTTAATAGAATATTTGTTGGATAAATATTATGCAGGATTTTCCACTGCAAAGCCCTAAGTCTTGTTTCCTTTGTGCTATTATGGCAGATTTCCCAATTTTGTTCTGTCACTTGTATTCCATATTTGTTTTGCCAGATGTTTTTAGTGTGGAAATTTTCTTCTCTATGCAGTAATTCATAACATGTTTTTCTTGAAATGTGTTCTATCTCGGATCCTCTAAATTTTATTACTTTCATCTGTTGCTGATTTATGTTTACTCCAACATTAAGTCCTCGACTCCTTAGAGCATTAAAAAATTTGTAATAATATTATAGTCTAGGTAGTATCTTGGGTTGGTTCCATATAACTCTTGAAATTCTTCAAGGCTCATTAAGTTATTTCCCCTGAACATGTCTTTAACTCTTAAAATGCCTTTCGAGATGCATATCGGGAAAAATTGATATTATGGTATATCTATTTTTGTTGTTGCTTTTTCTAAATCGGCTATATTCTCTGGTAAATTCTTTCACTTCAACTTTCAACATTTCCCATCTCAGGTGCGGATCTAGTTCTTTTTGTACTTCCAAAGTTTCGGATATCTTGTTTTTCATCAGCTCCACATATTTACTGTCGGTAAGGAGAAGCGTATTCATTTTATAATGCCCACTTCCATTCTTGAAAGGAGCAAATGACATGGTGAAAATGACAGCTCTGTGATTACTGTAGCCTAAACTTTTTATTTGACAGTCGCTTGCTAAGTTAAGTGTAACATCACCTACCATGACGTAATCCAGCCTGCGGGCTATCACGGGGTCCCCTCTGCTCCATGTGTGCATCTTTTCATGTGGATGTTGCAGTCTCCAGAGGTCGGTTAGTCCTAAGTCCGTCATGCAGTCGTTGAAGTTTTCCACATTTGTTGTTGTGTGTTTGAGTCCTGAAATAATATCTAAATCGTTGTTAATTACCATGTTAAAATCGCCCATTAGTATAACATTGTCTGTAATATTTCCTTCCACATTATTTTTTATCACAGTATTTAATTTTAGTAAGAACTGTTTCTTCTCTTTTTCTATGCACGGAGCGTATATGTTTATGATATAAAGTGTTTCATCATTAACATGAGCTTTAGACATTAGTATACGTTCGTCATCATAGATTAATGTGACATTTTCAGATTGTAAATGTTTATTAAATAATGTGCGTAAACCCTTGCTCCTGTTTGTGCCTTCACTGTGATGGATAATTCCTCCCCACTGTTTCCTTACTTCTTCAATCTCATTATTTTTAAGGTATGTCTCTTGCAGTGCAACAATATTAATACGTTCAACTTTTAATGTTTTAAAGACAGCTTTTCTTTTCTTTATGAGCTTTAAGCCATGCACATTAAATGTGGCTATTTTAAGTATATTCATGATTTTTTTTTTTCCTTCGGTGTGATGTAAGAGTGATTTTACTTTCTCTAGATCTTTTCTTTCCCCTCCTCACTTCCGATTCTTGGTCTCTGTCTGGGTTGATCTTCCTCGGGACCTGGGGAAAGACTTACAATAGATCGTTTCATACTGAGGGACCTTGCTCTGTGCAGAAATCTTTTCATTTGACTTTGGTCTTTTTTCTCCGTCCTGCCTCTGTTGGTCTGTCCTGCGACTTCGTTTATCATATCGCCCATTTTTCTCGGGCTATGCCGCTGCTCTAGTTGTTTTGGCTGCTGGCAAGACTGCTGCTGCTGCTGCGTCTGCTGTTGCAGCTGCATCTGCTGCTGCTGCTGCGTCTGCTGTTGCAGCTGCATCTGCTGCTGGAGCTGCGTATGCTGCTGCTGCCGCTGGAGCTGCATGTGCTGCTGCTGCTGCCGAGGTGGCGATTGCTGCGGCTGCTGATTTGTCTTTTTCTGTCTTTTATTTTTCTTCCTCTTGTCCTTTTGTTGTTGTTCTCTGTCACCTAACTCCCTTCCCTCCTCTGTCTCCATTTCTCTCCCCCTCTCTACCTTCTCCTCCTCCTCCTCCTCACTCGTTGGGCTGTCCTCTATGTCAGTTGCCGTTTTCTCGGGGAACTGCCCACATTTCCCCTCTCCTCTTCGATGCCACGCCTGTTTGCATTCCAGGCCTACCTCCTGATTGGGGCATACTGCGGCCATATGGCCTTCCTGTAGGCATTTTCTACATGTTATTGTTTTTATTAGCTCCCTCATCTCTCTATAGTAAATGTTGGCCCTAAAGATGCCCATCTGTATGGTTCTGGGTGGTGGGGAGCTTGGTAGATCTATCCAGATCACCCTTCTCCCTGTCAGCCAGTCTGTCAGAAAACCTTCTCGCGATCTGGCCTTCTCCATAATAATGTTTGATCTAAGTTTTATTCCTGCTTTTAGCAGGTGTTTTTTTTTACCTCTTCATTGTCATAAGACAGAGGGACATCACTTACCGTAAGCCTTGTGGCCGAGATTTCCATGGCATCCTCATTTCTTATGATGAATGGGTTCTTACCCGTGAGGCTGATCCTTTGGCCTCCCATTTCTAGGCCTGATGCCAGTAGTTTAACTCTGGCCTCTGGACTGGCCGGGTAAATGCGCCACAGCCGCCTATTCTTTGGGCCCCCACCACGGTCCCACTCCCCGCCGTCCGCTCCGCTGCCATATACACCGTGTAAACGGTGGCAGCTTCGGGGGTATCTTTTGCCAACACAAAAACCGTTTGGGCAGGCATTTTTACTTACAAAATACCTAACACAATAGCTCAATCGCTGACAACGGAGGGTTATTAGAGACAAATATAGAAATAGGGCGGGAGCACCGCTCACAGGCACGACTTTTAGGAAGGGGGAGTGAAGGAGGAGGCAAGGAGATACTAATGAAGGCAAGGAGAGACTAATGAAAGTTATGAAGGAAAATGCAAGAAAATTATCAAAAGAACGTAAATACACACAAAATTAGACTTACCAGTCGGTTCCCTTTATCCTCCTGAATCCGTAGATACAAAAATCCAAAGGCCCGCTGACCGATTGCGTCTACAAACACCGAGAAACCGCGGAGCGAAACTCGATACGTCCACCCACCAGGTGGTACAAAAACCTTCCCCTGCCTGGCTATCTTGTTGTTGACTGTTTTCATTTCCTGCTAAACGCTGCCACTGTGTAATCATTTCCTGCTAAACGCTGCCACTGTGTAATCATTTCCTGTTAAACGATGCCACTGTGTAATCATTTCCTGCTAAACGCTGCCACTGTGTAATCATTTCCTGTTAAACGATGCCACTGTGTATGTTATGTATACTGTTAGCCAGCAGAGGAAAATAATAATTCTGGTTTGTTTTCATTGTTTTGTAGATAAAAATGTGGATCACTTCTTCGGTACCCTTCCAGTTGGTGTTACATGTACTTTGTACCTACTCCATTCCACCCTCAATCTTTTGCATTGGCTTTCAGACCGTCGAATTATTATTGATCAAACATTTTATCAACGTGCGCATGTCTGTAAGCCGGAACGTTAATTTTTCTTTTTCCGAAAAACTGATAACTGGATACTCTTGAAACCCGACTTCTATTGGATGAAGACAATGAAAAAAACCAGAGCCGCCTATAATCTGTACATCAGTTTGTGGCTGACAAAATTTGTTCTCTAAGAGCTTTGCAGAAATGTTGATAAGGTCTGTTTTATGAGTTCTGTATAGTTTTCAATTGTTTCTAATGGACATAGGGTATGGCTGTATTTGAAAAATTCGCCCAAGTCCAACTCACGTTTTTGGCACATCAGCAAAAGATCAGCAATATGTGCACACTCCTGCTTCAGGCTTTTTCCCTGTTTTTTTTTGTTTGTTTTTTTTTGCTTCTGCTCTCAAACACACTAAGACTTCAAAGTCATTTGTCTTTATGAGATCATAAAAGAAAGAAAATGTCAGATATTTGTGATTAATAAAATATTCAGTTTTCGCGCCATTTTTCTACACTTAGAAACAATCATAACGATGGCCATCTTGGATTTGGCAGCCATCCTGTTGTTTCATTTGTCTTCAAAACATTTTATTTTGAAGATTGATTGTTCCAACATCACAATTATATATTTTGAGATGAAAATTGCATTTGACACAAGTAATTTTATATACAACGTGTGTTAGATAGCCCATTTCTAATGTGTGTCGGCCATCTTGAATTGTGGGGGCCATTTTGATTTTTTTTTTGTGGCCAACGCATTTTTCTTAAAGTACCTCTTATGGACAATATAAATTTCATGCTTCTATCATTTTTTTTGAACGATTGCACTCATAGTAGAGACGTATCAAGCCCACTGGTTGAGCCTATGACGTCTTGCTTTTCACAACAAGTCCCCCACACAATAATGCGCACCAGAAGGAGGTGAATCAGAACTTGTGCGAGCTCATAGTTATTGCACCCACAGGCACGTTATTATAGCAGAGTCATTTAGGGATAAAAAGTCTATGAATTGTGCACATTCTGATAAAGGCATCAAACTTTGGGAGAGAATAGAGTACTTCAAAATATACAAAATTTGATACAGAACCACTCTGAGAGATCTCAGAGAACAGGTAAGGAACAGATGGGATTTGAAAGATTATTTTTTTTTGGTGGGCTTGCGTAAAAACAGAAACACCACCAAGCCTACACACTCCATAACATTGCACAAGTAACGTATCTATCGAAACATCGTCTAGACGATTGGGGCGGAATGAAAAGATCCGTCCTTCCTATTTCAGTAACCATATTGTGTTTTCAGTGTTAAAGCAAAGAGTATCGCAGTCATTAAAAAAAAATAAAAAATTGACGTGGCAGCAGGCTCTGTGATACGATTAAATTGTGTGTGTACGGGGGGAATGGGTGGGGGTGTAGGTCACAAAGGCGCGTTTTAGAAAACAAGAAGAACAACAACAACAAACTATATAAAAATGTTCTAAAGAATTGTTCAGTTTTCATTTTTGAAAAAAAATATATTTTACAGCTTTTCTCCTCCGTTTCCCAAGCTCGGCCGAATGACCAACAAAATTCTTCTTGGCCACATTTTCGATCTATTGATCTGAAGCATTCAAGTCGGGACCTCAATGGCCTTGTAAAACTGAAAGGTTATAGTATGAGCGGGTTTCGGGTTGATGATATCTTTATAAATGCATTGTTTCTCATTTCGTTTAGTAACATGTAATAATACGCATTCCTCCTCACCCCTCTCTATTTGAACACGGTTACATAATAATAATGTAAAAGGTTCCTCCAAAAGCTTCACCGCCCCCTCTCCCCCTCCCCCCCCCCCCCCCCCCCCAATTTCCAGGCCCTTTGAAGAGATTAAGAAAAGTAATGGAACCACTATGAAATATGAAATATGAAATATAAAAAAAACAACAAAAAAAACTAACAAGCACCAGGACCTGGCCGGCACTTTTCAGGTCTTTTCTCTAGTCTGTAGTGTGTACAGTATGGTGCTATTAGGCTTCGTTCTGCATCTAGTTTCTAGGGGAATTAGTTCTCGATAATCTCTCAGCCAAGTATGACAGGATGAACACAATGCCATGCCATATTACTTCGTTAGCATCTAATTTAAATTCCTTTGGATAGAATTATTAAAAGGTTCTTTGGCATTATGATGGAAAACTATCAATACAAAATCGCCGACAAACATGTCACTTTGCTCGATGTTCAGTGACTAATGGGGTCGATCTTGCTTGATGACGTAGCTTTGACGTTGATAAGTATCCGATGTAATTTTGCTTTTATACACTTTCAAGGGGGTAAAATTTAATGTTTTGTCATGTCGTGGCAGGGACATTTGATACAAATCAAGAAAATATTGAAGATTTCCCTCTCGGTCAACTAGAATGATTGATCCCATTCATATATCTTATTCTGTTTTCAGCATCACATCGAAATTGTAAGAAGTGATTTTTTGTTGGAAGACACCACAAAAACATGTAGCACAAATCCACCAGTTTAAATTCCATAGAAGACCGAAGATCACCATGAAGCCAAGCAGAAGTTTCGGTCGATAGTCTTGGATGTGTTTGAAGTACTCAGAAATCCATGTTTAGAAACAGCAAATTAAGACCTCATTGACATCTCTACTGGCGCCTTGGCGTGACACATTGCCATATGGTCAAAACTACAAGAAAGCTGAAAGGAAAGAGAAGGCAGCATGGCAATCAGTATGTTGATGAGAGAATAAAATACAGACAACAAATATCTGAGAATCGCTAAAACAGAATGACCTACACCTCTTGGGGAACAAGCGGGACGCAAGGCAATGCTAGAGCTAAAGCACAGCAAACTGCAGCTTTTATTTTCAGCGGTATACTGCATGCCAGAGTTGGATTGCGGACTAGATTAGTTTTTTTTACTCACAAAACCTTCCTTCCTTAGCAGCTGAAGCCCGCATGCTAAAATGTGATAACAAATCCAACCCGCTGCCATGTCTACCAGAAAAAAGATTCCATCAAGAGAAGAAACGCCAAACTTGCCTGACTGCCTATGGTTTAGCCGCTCTCCCCAAGAGACAGCACAGCATTCTTTGATTATTCAAAGTATGTCATTATATCATATCTTAAATTAAAAAGAAAAGGGGGTTCAGGGGTTCGATTGCTCCTGTGGATATCGTTTTTGACAGATATCTTGATATCAAGTTTGAGAACCGTGAGGAACGTGGAGCGGGAATCCAAAGAAGAGTCATTCCCATTTCCAAGATACATGCCAAGTAACTGGAAAGACTCTCTGCAAGAACTGTGACAAGAGGCCCGAGCTTTTCAGTAGCCTAGCTTAAGAAATTAGCGAATTTCCCCTGCCTTTATTGAGCATTGCACAATAAATGACTGAGCAGTTTCTTGAGTCCTGCCCTTTTTCAATGTGGGCAGGAAGAAGCTGATACAATAGTGTGGCTTCATGCCTTAAATGCCTTACACGAAAGTCATGAGAAAAATATTAGGACTGTGCACACAGATGTTGTCATTCTGGTCTATTGCCCACTTTGCACAACTCTGGAAATATTTTTGGTTGATTTTCCAATAGGAAGGATTTCAAGTACATTCCAGTGCACGTATCTGCCAAACAGTTAATGCCTGAGTAGGCACGCTTTCTTTCACGCTTTCACTAGCTGTGACAGTACTTCCCCTTTCCTTAATAAAGGCAAGAAAACAGCTTGGGCAGCTTGGAACTCATATCCTGAAACACAAATATTCCAAAATCTGTCAGACTGTCTTCTGGTGTGGTTGTGCTGGTAAAAATGTTCCCAGTGTACGTGTGTGCACTTCCGAGTCATGAAAGTATTATCAAAGAGCACTTTTCGCTAGGAGCGGCAGAGTTGTCGAGGACATATCTAGACCTTGGCATGTTCTCATCGAACAGATCAAATGTATAGTGTTTCAAACGTGGCATGTTTGTTTCGAGATCGGCCTGGTTCAGTGGAAATCCACATATAGCTCAGCGTAAAGGTCGTCTTGTCCTGTTCAGGACACTTCTACTGGACATGTTAAAATTCGGCCAAGAACTCATTAATGAAGTGAGGCTACCGGGAAGGACACAAAGACTCCTACAGCTGTATGAAAATCCCACTACCATGCACAGAACCATGCTATTTGCGAAGAGAAATGTCTCCAGGCCCAATCTGTAACATGCCAACTCGAAAATAAGTAAACAAATAAATACATGTACAAGAGATTTTCAGAGGACGAGAATCCTGTCATATTATGTGTTTCGGCCCATGACTCCCTTGCCACCTATGGAAGGGGGGAGGCACATTGGGTCTTTTGGTCATCCTACTTGTTCCATATCCTGCCAGCTGAAGGCTTTTCCAGTCACCCCAGTCAACGCCTTCAGTATTGCTGACCTTTTTCGGTTTCGGTCCCTCTGGACTGTATACTGGTGCTCCTTCAAATCCTGTCAAACCAGTCTTGATCAGTGGAACTTTCGATGAGTATACGTTTCTGGCTATTTCTTTGGCCAGTTCACTGGACATTGTCAGCTTCAATTTTATGTTTACCAATGCAGCTCTTCTCTGGAATTGTTGGATCAGCCATAATCGCTCTCTTATTTGCCCTGGAATAAACGAAAATGTCCAGGAGCAGGAATATGTCTTTGACACTCTTTAGGTCCTCATTCCGTTATTGGTATGTTGACTGATATTTTCCAGTCTACAGCGTCGTGGAATAAGCTAGTTTGGTTCTAATTTGAATGGGGATGTTCTTTGACCGAGTCCCTAGATCGTCACAGTGTTAGTTTCCATAATGACCACTGGTCTCTTGGATGGTCACTTCACTCATTTTAAAATCAGTGCATCATGTTTTGTTTATTAGCATTAGATTTTACACGTCACGATACTGATAAAACTTTTCTAGTTCCCCAGAATGTCACACATTTTAGTGTTTGTCAAAAATGGTCATTCTGGTCAGGTATGTGGCCTGTGGTCAGTTCGGCCACTAACAACAGATATGTGAGCACGTGTTGCTCATTTTCAATTTCAAATCTTAATATCGAATAAGGAAAAACATCAATGATTCAATCTTTGGGTGAGGGTCACACTGGAAAGTTAAATGGTCAGTACAAACGAACTGTGGAGCATCACTGTGCTAATTAAACCTGTAAAAAATAAAATATTCCCCTTTCGTTTAGTTTTCCTAGCCCTGAATCCATGACATTCAAATACAAAGAAATGTGAAGGAAATCAGAGGTCATTTTGAGGTGGTCAAGGTCATCTGCTGAGGTATTTCTATATCCATAATTGTTTGTACGCCTACCTGCAACAGCTATGCCAAGTTTGATGCCTTTACCACCAAATGCACAGTTTTTGCCCTGACTGACTCTACTATTGGAGACAAATCAAAAAGGTGGGAACAGAGAAGGGGAAGGGGACGGTGCGGGAAGGGAGGGGAGGAGAGTGGGCAGGAGAGGAGAGGTTGAGGGGAAGTGGAAAAGAGAAGCGGAGGAGGGGGTGAAGGGAGGAGAGGGCAGGTGAAGTGAAATGGCTGGATGGTGGGGAGAGGGGAAAAGAGGAAATTACCGCGAGCAGTGCCGGTTACCTCTGTTAGTATAGAATCATCATCACCATTAGTTGCCCTGTCTGGAACAGACATTGGCGATCATGGCTCTCCATTCGGATCTGTCATCAGCCAACCTCAAGTAGGAGTTGTTGTTGTCACGTTTATTTGTGGTCCATGAATTAAGACTCTCAGTGAAAGTTTTTCTCTGTTTACCCCTGCTTTTCCTGCCTTCGATCTTCCATGTGATCGCTAGATGTTCGAGTCTCCTGAGGCGACAGATGTGCCCTAGAAATTTCAGTAACCTCTGTCTTATTGTTTTAATTAATGATATTTTCAGATTAGTCTCTCAGTACTGACTCATTTGATTTTTTCCCCATCCATGATATTCTCAATATTCTTCAAATAAACCACATCTCTGCTGCTTCTAGTTTCCTCTCTATTTCTTTGTTCATTGTCCAACCTTCACATCCGTATAAAAGCACTGACCACACATAATGTTGTCAAGACTCTGATTTTAGTGGCCCTTGATAGATTTCTGTTCATTAATATTGGTCTCTTTTTTTGGAATGAATCTTTGGCCATTATTATTCTTTTCCATATTTCACTTATGCTCCTACCATCTGATGTTATCAATAGCCTAGATATTTGAATTTTGTGACTTGTTTGATTTGCTCTCTTTTGCTGACCAGCGGACAACAAATGAAAGTTTGACCGTTCACCTTCGCATCATGCAAATTCTCAGGGTCAGTGCTGGAATCGGGGTCTAAGAGTTGACACTGGGGAAGTGATGGGGTCGTGACATCGCTTCCTCGAGGTCAGTATCGATCACTTGTAACACTTCCTGCTTATCGATTTATTTAAACAATTAAATAAACAGTTATAACAAACAAAGAGATATGGAATTCTTTTCAGGCAGTGGCTACGTTTACAGCAGATTGCGCTCATACCCCAATAGAAAAAAAAAAAAAAAGGAAGCGCTGCTGTACGAACGGGAGTAAAGCCGAACAAAGAAAGATGGTGAGTCGTGTTCACCGGCTGCCGTAAACGTAGCTAGTGTGTTCTTTTTTATTCTTGTTATTATCAAACGAGCGAGGGGATAAAATGACTTGGGGAAAAGGGGGGAGGGGGGTGAACGTAGTGGCGAACAGAATAATTAATTTTGCAGAAACTGAAAGCAGCATTTTTTTTGTATCTGTACTAAATATACGTACATGCAAAACGGCAGTCTCACTGAGCATTATAATAGGTCCATTGCGGATAACGGCCATTTTAGTTCTCAAGGCCGACGCCTCACCATGGCGATGGAAGCATTGACTTTGATTCGTTAGCTGATTTGCACCGTGAACCAATCGGCGGCGAGAAAAAAAAAAGGTAAACAATAACACGTGTGTTGACGCACTTGGGAGACGTTCGGTCAATTCTTTCACTTCCTTTCCCGGGTTAAACAAGTTGTTTACACGGATGGTAGGGAATCTGACCAGCTTGGACCCATCCTTTCCACCCCTGTCATAACAGTCAACTGCAATGCAACCAGCAGGTATTTTAACCGCTTAGACATGTCTCGAAGTTACACTCGTCAGCTGATCCATCCGCCATTTTAGGTGTCGGAAGTACAAAACAAGAACACTGTGATGTCATTCGCAATGGGCCTATAATAATAATTATGGTGCCAGTTCTTATGAAGACACAAACATGCGCGATAACCTAGTTATGCCCCAACACGGACATTTTTATTAAACCGGATATGTTTTCTTCTCCCTGGCTTTATGTTTATGGGGTTTGGCTCTATTCTTATTTCTTAATTTTCTGTCAAGCAATAGCAACTTCAATGGCGTACTTTTATTATTATTATTTTTTTTTTTTTAAAGTCATACCTTTTCCTGTGACAATCACTGGCTGTAAGGGAGCCAAAAAGAGAAGCTAGGGCGGATCGGTATCAAGAGCTGGCTTTTTATGTTTGATCTCGATCCGTTCAGTTCGGATTGCAATCCGGATTTATCTTTTTTTGGTCCGCTCATTTTTCGGCCCAACTTTTTTTTAATAAAAGAAAGCATTTTGTGTGTGTGTGTGTGTATATATTTTCAAGTCCCTGGTCCTATTGGGGGGTAGGATCGAGTAGTTCTTGGAAATTGGATTTTTCTCATATTTTCAAGTCCCTGGTCCTATTGGGGGGTAGGATCGAGTACCTAGTCTTCTCGGATAAGGACGAAAAAATTCGGAGGGCCCGTGTGCACGTTGCGCACGTTAAAGATACCTTGGCAGTTGGAAATCGTAAAGAGCAGGCCGAAAGGCCGCTGCCCGGGCAAAATTGAAATTAATAGATTGAAAATGTATCCATATCATCTCCCCCCCCCCCCCCCCCCCCCCCCGCCAGAACAAGAAATAATAAAACAAGTAAAGTGAGGTGTAAATGCCAAGGGCAGCGAACCTCCTAAAATAAAGACCTCAAATCAGTGTGTGTGTGTGTTGGTTTTGTTGTTTTTAAGTGTTTGTATATGTGTGTGTCTATGAGTGTGTGTGTGTGTTTGAGGGATGGGGTGGTGGTGGTGAAGAGATACCAGAAAAGTATCGTTGTAAAGGTCCATGTACATTCAGAGTGGATTTGCCATTTCGTAGATCCGTAAATTTAACGAGTTTTGCCACTGATTTTTGCGCGGAAGTTTGTTTGTCTTTGTAATTATTGTACATTTCACTTTTTTTTCTGTTGTTCTTGTCGTGTCATTGTTGGGGGGGGGGGGGGGAGAGAGAGAGAATTGGCTTAAAAGCAACTCAGGGAATACTGGGCATGACCAATAATTATTTAAAGAGAAGGGCGGGGATGAGAGAGTATGAGAGAGAAAGAGAAAGACGTGGCGAGGGAGACAGAGAGAGAGAAAGATACACGTACATATATAATATATATATATTTATAGTGGTAAGAAACTCCTCAACTGGAGCGAAGCAGATGACGATCTTCATAGGAAGAATGGATTCTTTCATTAGATGTTTCGGTCTTTAACTTTCTGACATCTTCTAGAACCCCGGCCATACCGAGTTCCTGACATCTTCTAGAACCCCGGCCATACCGAGTTCCTGACATCTTCTAGAACCCCGGCCATACCGAGTTCATGACATCTTCTAGAACCCCGGCCATACCGAGTTCATGACATCTTCTAGAACCCCGGCCATACCGAGTTCATGACATCTTCTAGAACCCCGGCCATACCGAGTTCATGACATCTTCTAGAACCCCGGCCATACCGAGTTCATGACATCTTCTAGAACCCCGGCCATACCGAGTTCCTGACATCTTCTAGAACCCCGGCCATACCGAGTTCCTGACATCTTCTAGAACCCCGGCCATACCGAGTTCCTGACATCTTCTAGAACCCCGGCCATACCGAGTTCCTGACATCTTCTAGAACCCCGGCCATACCGAGTTCCTGACATCTTCTAGAACCCCGGCCATACCGAGTTCCTGACATCTTCTAGAACCCCGGCCATACCGAGTTCCTGACATCTTCTAGAACCCCGGCCATACCGAGTTCCTGACATCTTCTAGAACCCCGGCCATACCGAGTTCCTGACATCTTCTAGAACCCCGGCCATACCGAGTTCCTGACATCTTCTAGAACCCCGGCCATACCGAGTTCCTGACATCTTCTAGAACCCCGGCCATACCGAGTTCCTGACATCTTCTAGAACCCCGGCCATACCGAGTTCCTGACATCTTCTAGAACCCCGGCCATACCGAGTTCCTGACATCTTCTAGAACCCCGGCCATACCGAGTTCCTGACATCTTCTAGAACCCCGGCCATACCGAGTTCCTGACATCTTCTAGAACCCCGGCCATACCGAGTTCCTGACATCTTCTAGAACCCCGGCCATACCGAGTTCCTGACATCTTCTAGAACCCCGGCCATACCGAGTTCCTGACATCTTCTAGAACCCCGGCCATACCGAGTTCCTGACATCTTCTAGAACCCCGGCCATACCGAGTTCATGACATCTTCTAGAACCCCGGCCATACCGAGTTCCTGACATCTTCTAGAACCCCGGCCATACCGAGTTCCTGACATCTTCTAGAACCCCGGCCATACCGAGTTCCTGACATCTTCTAGAACCCCGGCCATACCGAGTTCCTGACATCTTCTAGAACCCCGGCCATACCGAGTTCCTGACTCTCGGTGTTCGTCACCCACCTTTTAGCGTCGCCAGGTTCTTCTTTGGATCTGAACCCGTACCGCCTGTTTTCTGTTTTTCTGTGCAGATATCTTATCCATTTTGCCAAAACTGCCATTGGTTATATAATGTACATATAACCAGAGCAAATAGTTTATAATAAACCTAGAGGTAAGAGTCGGTCACGTCACATAGCCGCAAATAGAAAGCCCGGCAGCCATCTTTGCTTACGGCAAGCGATTGCAAACACGGTGTCAAGGCCAGTGCTAACGAAAGTAGTTTTTGTCGGAAGGCCTCAGTATTTTATTCTTGTTCATTCCTCTTTAGAAATGGAAATTCAAATTCATCGGAACATTTTGTATTTTGTCATAATTCATAATGTTGTTGTTTTTTTTCTTTTGGTGGGATTGCATTTTTTACATTTTCGTGGTTCACCCAATCCATAACTTAAGTCTGCTCATTACTACTGTAATCCCCGTTCAAACAATCTGAAAGAGCGTATTATTTTAGGCGTGGATTTGTTTACTTTAGCCGTAATGTCTAGGTCGAAGCAGGCTTGCCGTAAGTTGGCTTTACTTTAGCCGTACCACAGACTAATAAATTAACCAGACTGGAAACACGAGCTTCGGGCTGTGTCGTTTTTTACGGAATTTCTCGAGCGGCGACTGTATAACCAACATGGCCGGCGCTCGGGAAATTCCGATTCTAGTTCTATCTGCAGTAGAAATTTCTTTTTATTTGTCAAGATTGTTTGTACATGTATTAATTTCTTGGTGCGGAACCAAACTTCCGCGTTCAGTAGGCGCGTCAAAGTGGTATCATTCAAAATTGTAGCTATGCTGAAGCGTCGGTCGCTACCGAAAACCTAAAATGGCGGATGGTTCATGACCTTTCGCTGTTTTGTGGCGTCACACAATGGGATCATCCAGTCTGGGTATTTTATTAGTCTGTGAGCCGTACTGTCTAGGTCGGGGCAGGCTTGCCGTAAGTTGGCCGCAATCTTTACTTCACCCACCGACGACGCCGCGCGGAGACGCGTAGCGCTAGTCTAATGGCCTGACACAAGGGAGCATAGCAAGGCTGTGACGTCACGATATGGGGTGGCCTACGGGAGGCTGGCGCGAGATAGAAATGTGCATTGAGCATTAGTCAGCAGACACAATAGCTGCCGGCATGTAGTATTGTCATGTGTTATATAAAAGTGTATTTGTTTATTACTGCTTTGCCTGTGGATCGAGTGCATTTTTTGGATATCTGACCTTTATTCATATTCTCATTGTTATTAAATGTAATGTGTTGTGTGCCCAATTGCAGGGGCAACTACGATAAGACTGTGAAGACATCAGTGTTTACTTTTCCAAAAGACTCGGGGACACGTAGCCTGTGGATTAACAAGATTCCAAGGGCCGATTTCCAGCCTACGGATGAATCTGTGGTTTGTGCAAAACATTTTAGTCCACAATTCATTATCACGGAGGACTCAGTGACCAGGCCAGATGGCAGTATACTAACAGTTGCAAGACAAAGACCTATGTTAACTGATGATGCTTATCCCTCTATATTCCCAAACTGTCCGTCGTACTTGACAGAAACACCACCCCCTAAAAGGAAAAGACCAAAAGAAAGGCAATTAGAGTTGGAGAAACGCGATGAATGTGCCGTTCAATGTTTGGATGGAAGCTGACAGTCACAGATTTTTCGGATTTTAGCAAGAAATTGCATTTACACCTTAACAATACACCATGGCTACACAGGCTGCAAAACAACACAGAAGAGTCTACATACTGGAGTGTTTATAACATAAAGGAGTCTGACAACTTCACAAAGCCTGTCCTGACTAGTGCTGTACGAGTTTTCACAGATATGCATGTGGAAGTTTACACTGACAGTTCTGGTAATAACATTAATAATGTTAGTTATAAAGCGGCAAACACTTTAGAAACCTATAAAGACCGAAAACTCTGGTAAAGCAAAAGGAAAACAAACCTTCGTTTCGCCCTCCCTTTCTCTCAGTAAGCGAAATAGGATTAACCAATTGAAAAAAAAAATAACAGTTACTGTTAAACTAGAAACAAAAACACTTAATCGGATTTTTGTACGACTTTGGACCTCCCTAGCTTGACCGTATTGTCGAAAATTAGCATCACTTGCCAATAGTATTTCATTTCTGGCATTTCCATTTACATCAAAGAGCCACATAATTATGTGTTCCAGGGGTCAATTAGAGAGGGAAGGTGCCGTTTCGGTTGCATGCTTACTGCCCCCTTGTGACCCTGCAGTCTCTTCTGAGAATCAAGGGAGGGCTTGACCTCATGACCTGTCTTAATTAAAACTGATTTTGCCAGCCGAAACACTTCTCAGCACAACTTACAACTCTACTTGGGTAAGGGTAATGTTGGAGAATAATGATATCGCAATACATGTATCATGTTCAAATCTGTAAGAGCTTGGTGGTCGCACCAGCTAATTTCGGCAGTCAGGGTTACATTTCCATGTGTATCTGTTTTGGTGGCGCCACTGGTTTATGCCTTAGTCAGTGGAAAGTTAAGCCTTATCTCTGAAATAATGGTAATCGTCTTGAAGTATAGGATATTAACCCCAGACATCGCACCCATTCACCCTCTGTAATGCTGATTATCCTACTAGTATTGTCCTCAGATCTTTCTGTCAACTCTTTCATTTTCAATGGGTACATAATAAAATTTAATTGCTTTGAGGTGATATTTATTAAAAAGATAAATTTCTGCTTGTCTGCATTCATGAAATCAGCCTATGAATTCTTTATAGTACGAGTACCAGACAGTTCTCTGAAATGGCTGTTTGGCCAGAACTCTCCTCCAACTCTGACATTGTGGTCACAGTTTGACACTCTTTTATCTCATTTTTGTGGTCATAATGTAAATTTCCAACGGATATCAAGGACCAAGTGCAGGTCTTTATTGACGGTCTCCACAACTTGACCACTGATGAGAGAATGGAAGACAGTGATGACGAGAAGGGATCACAAGTAAAGGAGAGGATGTTGTTCATACTGGAACAGTTGAAATTATTGTTCTCTTCTGTGAAGAGATATTCCTGTGAGATGCTGTTGCAAGCTTTTCAGATATTTTCATCTGCCCTCCAAACCTATTTATTGCTTAGAGATACTTTCTTGACACTACCACATCCTTCATACCTGAAAAGGCTAGCCTCTGTCTTCAGTATTGGGAGTGGGTTGAAAGCATGAGGAGTATTTGAAACAGAAGTGCAAGAATATGAAGGAGGAAGAACGGAGTGTCATTCTCATGCTGGATGAAATTCATGTTTCAGCGCGACTATCGTATCAACAGAGCCAGTTAGCTGGAGCAGCTTCAAACCTGTCCGTTACTGAAGCCAGCACTGCTCAAGTGTTCTTAATATCTTCAATATTGTCGAAACATAAGGACGTTGTGGCAATAGTTCCTATTAAAAACCTGACTGCAAGTTTTCTATATGAGATGCTTATGAAAGTTCTGGAAACGCTTCACAATTGTGGATATTTAGTTATCTCTGCAATTTCAGATAACAACAGGATTAATCGGAATGCCTTTACTATCGTGTGTGGAGGAAAACTGCAGCCTTCCATCCAAAACCCTTTCAGACCTTCCCATAGGTTATTCTTTCTTTTTGACACAGTTCATTTGTTCAAATGCATTCGGAATAACTGGTTGGCCCAGAAGGACGATGAGAAAACTTTTCTTTTTCCACCTCTGGAGACAGCTGCTTCACCTGGCAGCTCAGGAAGGCTTCTTTTTTACATTTGCGGAAATTGTATGTCCAAGAGAAGTGTTCTACAGTGAAACTGGCCCCAGCGCTAAGTCAGAAGTCTCTGTTTCCAACAGCAACAGAAAGACAAAATGTTAAACTGATGTTGAATGTCTTTGACACCAGAAATGTTGTGGCGCTGCAGCAGGTGGAGAAGGCATGGACAATAGACACAAAAGGAACCAGGGAATTTCTCAGTTGTTTTGTTAGGTTGTGGGATATTTTGAATGCTAAGCATCCCTACAAACACATTAGACTCAGAAAAGAGCACTGCAAGCCTGTATTTAGCATGTCTGATCAGAATCTGGAGTTCATCAAAAGGACTATCCAGTGGCTTCACGACTGACAAAGCATGAAGCTTAAGCCAAGAGAAGGGATTCTGTCAGCTGAAACAATGTCAGCTCTGGAGCATACCCTCACTTCTTTGGTAGAACTTAGTTCGTACCTCCTTCAGGAGAAGTTGTTGAAGGACGTTCTCCTGGGAAAATTCCAGACTGACAATTTGGAATTTCGATTCTCTCAATGCAGACAAATTAGTGGATCGAATTTCCATGTTTCAGTCCAACAAGTTTTGGAAGGGGAAAAGAAATTGAAACTGCTGAGTGTTCTCAAATTCATATCAGCGTCGAAGGGAACACTGAAATTAAAAACCATCACTGATCCTCTGGAGGATGTGAAAAACAAGGTGTCTGTCTCGACGAATAATGAATACACTGGGCTTTTGCCAGTGCTTGCCGACTGTGACAGCACTGAGCTTACTTGTGACCAGAGTAAGACACTTGTATTTGTCACAGGTTATGCAGTATCAAAAGTCTTGCCCAAAACAGACTGTGACATATGCAAAAGTGAGCTGAAGATGGATAAAATTCTTCACGTGGAGGCTACAGAAGACTGCTTCACGTATCTGTCTGCTTTGGATAGAGGTGGGTTGACTTGGCCTTCAGATATTACAGTTAGTGTCATAACTCAAGTGTTCAAAATATTTCAGGTCCTTATTGGTAGTGAGTCATATGAGCAGCAGTTCCTCCTTTGTGTAAATCAGAGACAAGTTTTGTTAAAGCTGGCAATGGCACGGATTCAGTCTCTAGGCATGTGTGGTGGGGAGTGTGAAGCATATGGTCAGGATTTTTCTCAACTAGTTATGAAATATTGTAAACCTGCTGTGAACATTTTCCTGAACAACTATTCAAAAAATTTCTCGGACAAAGCTTCTTCAGGGAATAATGCCAGAAGATTGAAGACATACACCAAAAGGGTCTAAATTCCAAACATCTTTTTTTACGGACGATTTGGTTCACGTTTACAAAGGTACGTTTCGCTGTTAGATTACTATTTGCTGTTAATACTGGTTACTAATGTTACATGTACGCAACTCTTATGTTGCGCTTTCCTAGACCAGCTGTTCTAATACTAATGTAATGGGGTGAACCATTACAGGGCTGAGAACATAGCTCGCTGTGGTGGAAGGGGGATAAACCCGTTTATTTTGACTAGCTGGACCTTTAGATGTGGTCAAGGGGAAGTAACCACGCAGAATCTATAGATAATCTCCCCTCATTGTTTGTCGCGCACTTGACATGAGTCATGCAGTGTTGAGTAACATTCCCTACTGATGTACTCACTGCGCCAATTTTAAACCATGATCTTAGCGTTGTCTGTATTGTCCAGGATTGGTCAATGTAAGTGACCATCCCTGGTGCCAGAAGTAGAATCTTGTTATGTATCACAACATTGTAAGTTTGTTTAGTATTTATCTTGTTAGATAATATTTTATTAAGATAGTGTATTTACAACATACGAGCAAGAGGGTAGTTCTTTAAAAATGTTTTTATTTGTCACACGGTCTTGTTAGAATTTGCACTTAGTGAACTATTAGGGAGTAAATGGGTTGCGCGTTTTTGGGTGACGCTTAGATGATAGCGTGGGTCAGTCAGTTCCACCCAAGTCTTCAAGACAGCAGGACGTGTCATTCTGTCCAGACTAAGATATAAGTGAGAACTTGTAAATATTTCAAGATTTGTGAAGTGCCAGCTCTGATGATGTAGATCAAGTGTGAATTCATTTGGTTAATTCACGTAAGTTTTACCCATTATTTTAGTTCTGGTATTTAATAATATTTAGATGATGTGAAATAATAATAATTGGATTATACTTGGAGGTTTGATGAACTTTGTTCAGCTTGGTTAGGCAACCAGGCTGGCAGCTAACAATCTATGGTAAAGTTTATCTTACTAAGCTTCTATCTTAGTATCTGATCTATCAGTATCCTGCAGAGGAAGAGTGTAAGGTTCTAGAATGCTATTAAAGCTAGCGCGCATGATTAGCTCATGTAATTAAAGGGAAACATTTAACTAATTTATGACAGACTGATTTGATGTGAAGTGCTAACAAGAAATGGTAACTGGAGAGTGTGGTCTAAGTCCCGCTACTTGGATCAGAGATAGGCAGATCTAGATCGTTATTCTTAATCTGCAGTTGGTGCCATTCAGGCTCAATGTGTCCTTCTTAGGGACAGAGAGAGAGAGAGAGTAACGGGCAAGAATTTTAACCAAGTTATTTCTTTACTTTAACTTGTTCTTTTGTGGGTTTGTAATGTCATTGTTGGATGATGATTATTTCTAGGTTCCTTTAATTCAGCATTGTGACTATGATGTATGTGTAGATTTGTCTTGAGTGCCTTTTCGTTACATTTTATTGATAACGTATTCATTATGGACTTTATGATAATGAGCAGACCAGTTAAGATGGAGGGAGAGAGGTGTTGTTTTTGCAAGCGTGCGTGAGTAGGTCACAGCAGACGCCAGCAGGCGTGATCACATGACTTTTGGTCAAGCGGGTCAAATCAAGACCGGGATTGGTTAACTAATAGCTTCCGGAAACGGAAACTTGACTCGAACAACAATAACAAACCTGGCTGGCTGTTTACAGTAGCTACCACACTTAAACAGCATTTGGGACCTCGAATATCTGAATTATACTAAAGGATGATGATTATTTACTTTAATTTCTTAATTTATATGTTTATTATAATGCTTATTTGAATTAGTATGTTCTCTAAATAGGTATTAAGTTGAATTTCTTCAATTTGTACTGATTGGGTCGGACTTAGAAACTTTTGAGGGTAGGACCTTGAACTGATATTTGTTGATAGGATGAAGAGAAAGGTCTATGCTAGGTGTATGGATGCATCGTCTATGCATCAGGTGTCATGTTATGGCATCCTTTGTAGGTGCTCATTGTCTGTTCTTTTGACACACTGACACTGACAGATGTAATTGTACTCTGTTGTAATGAAGGGATCAGATGCATTGACTCAGCTCAATCATTAGGGTTGTGGGTGTGGCTTGCCCAGTAGACCTGTATAATATGAATGTCATCATTATTATGATATTATCTTGTTGCATTATATAATTATGTTCACTGAATATATGGAAACGTTTTAGGTATATCAGTATTGTTGGGGGTAATACAAGTGGGTTGACTTGACTGTTGTCTTGTAGTTGTACCATGTAGTTGGGTTTGGCTTTATGCCATGATTATCATATCACTTGTAGTGGGAGACTATAACTTGCTATTGTTGGTTGAGACTTAGGTGTTGACTTATCATGTGGGTTGGTCCACCTAGAGATACTCCTATGACTTTATGAGTAAGGAGTTTGGTATTATATCCAGAGGATAGGAAATGGCTAAGTTTGGCTCTGAGTTGAGATAGGCCTGTGGCAGTATGGACTAGGGTTGTTGTGTAATATCAATAATCTGTACATGTGCGGAATTGAGCTGGGTTAGCTAATGGGGTATCTAAGTTAATTAAGTTTGACTTAGTGTGTAGATCCAGTTAGCTTTTGCTATCCTCTGCTAATTATGATGGTAATTGTTAACTAAGGGATCCTACGTTGTGCGTGGGTGGGCTAAGTAAGTAGACGGGATTGTCTTTTATTGAGCCATCTAGCACGGGCAGTTCTGTGGTATGAGTGTGTAGACTCAGCAGACTGTATTTTATTGTAGTTAGTGTAACTCTAGCTCATTCCATAACTAGGATAGATTTGATGCGTACAGGGTGCGCGTATACACATGTAAGGCTTAATGTTATCTTGTCTGGAATCAAATTAAGTTTTCTTCCTGATCTAGAATAATGGCCATGGTTATAATATAAGAATTATAACGTGTGGGATAGCGCAATGTCAGCCTGTAGTTAAGCCAAGGGAAGTAAACATGTTACTTGGTAGGCTTGCATCTTCTTATACTCGAGTTGTCTCCCTGGAGTGCTAACAAAGTAAAGTTACATTACTGTTTGATAGACACACTAGACCTTCCCCATAATAATTATTTAGTTTACAATGTGAGTATGTCATTATTATTAATAACTTTTATGTTTCTTTTGATGCATTCTCTTATTTTAGCATGATGTAATGATTAACTGATGAGGCGTGCTGTTAATTCCTGTTTCTTTGGTTCTTCTTCAGCGCGCCTATCGGTTGGGTTTATTGTCTTGCGTAAATTGTGGTTTATTGTCTTGGGTTTATTGTATTGTCTTGTTTATTGTCCTGGTTTATTGTATTGTGGTTTATTGTGAATTGTATAGTATTATTATTTGTTTTTTCCTTTTCTTTTTTTAATAAACGTAAATGTCCTCTCAAAACCTGATAGTTTTATTTGTATGTTTGACTTTGTGAGATAAGCTATAGAGATAGATAGATTAGATAGCTATAGAGAGACCGCTCGTGTTACCCGTCCTGTTACATATTTGGTGTCAGATTAGATAGCTAGCTAGGGAGACCGCTTGTTCCCGTCTTTGTTACACTAATTTTTATGTTAAAGTTGTGTCCACTAACATCGTTCTGACGGTGCTTTTTATGTTGCATGCATTAACATTAAATATGTTACTTAATAGGAAAAAATAATAATAATAAAAGCAAAAAAATTCTGGATGTTAACGTTAAAGATGTTGGGTTTGAATCACACTCGACTGTTTTAGTAACAGGAAACCTGATCTTTCCAAAAGGGAAGACTTGCTCTTTGACTATTAGTTGGTCAGTTACGCTTAGCCCAAAGTTAATAGGTGCTTTAGACGTGCGACAGATAATGGAAATTGACGGCATCGGAATGTTAGAAGCGGGCATCCAGCATGAACCGGTAGGGGAAAAGGTGGAGAATCTGGTGCACCGTATGCCCTGCGCGAAAATGGATATTAAGGCAGTAATTAGCAATTAAAGTTCATTATTTTGCATAATTTCAATGTGGTTCAAACGGAGCTGCATACTTTTCCTATGCACACAATATTAGTTTCAAATCTGGGTGATTATTATGGACCTGCTTCATCTTGCCTGTTCCTATTTGTTTACTTTATTTTTGTTTGTTTGTTTTTAATTAAGACTTATTGCTCTGCCTTTGTGTTGACACCCTGCGCATCCCGTACAATAGCATGATTTGCGCACGGGTCAGTGTTGATAGTGAACACATCGCAGGAAGTGATAACGAAACCTTAAAATGGCGGACCATGACTCGAACATAGCGAATTAGATCTAAATGATGGCGAAACAATGAAAAATGAAACGTAGAAGCCTGAACATTTCATAATTTCTAATATAGCCCATGTTAATTTGGCACTGATAATAATTATGCTGTTGTGCCAAGTTTGAAATCTGAGTGTGGCGCGGTTCCTGAGCCTTAGGTGACCAAAGTTTCGAGTTACCAAAACATATATAGAGATATTGATATTATCATATAGGCCTACTTGACATTGCTCCTATGAACGGCCGGGCTGGAAGAAAGGCGTTGAGGTCGTTGTTTGGTCGGTGCTAAAAAAAGAAAAGATTAGCATATTTTGGGCCAAATCTGAACAGAGCGTAAACCTATTAAGGTAGTTGTTTTTGGTCGTACCGTAAAAAAAAGCGGAATGTTCTACGTCATGTATTTCCTACCTTCAATCCTCGCGCGTCAGTTTCGAAAACGCTTACATGAATTTACAATCACGTGGACAGCAAAGTTTTACTCAATGTCTGGATTTGATTTCTGGTCGATGGAAGAAAAACTAAAGAAACATTACATTACAAAGCTCCGATCTGAGAAAAACATGCAGACCAGCCAGCCAAATGAATGTCACTCTGTTCCTGGTTGTTACAACACCTGCTCTTGCAGTGAATTGCGTTCTTTTTTGGGGGGTTTGGGGGGGGGGGGTGAAAGAGATGGGGGGAGAGATGGTAAGGCCAGACTGGAGAGTTTCTGTACGCAGCAGCGCATTATCTGACTGCCAGCGACTTCAGCCAGAGAGCAAGATTCGTTTTTTTTTTTTGTATTGTTGTTAAAAGTCCGGATAAATATAAGCGCTCTCGCTACTCGATACGACCGCAATCTATATAACTGTGTCCATGCCACGCTGATGATAGCGTTCCTCGCGATACATTCATCCAGCCTACGAAAGGAGAAAAGATGAAAGTGAAAGAGTTTATTATATAACTGTGCCCATGCCACGCTGATGATAGCGTTCCTCGCGATACATTCATCCAGCCTACGAAAGGAGAAAAGATGACAGTGAAAGAGTTTATTATATAACTGTGCCCATTCCACGCTGATGATAGCGTTCCTCGCGATACATTCATCCAGCCTACGAAAGGAGAAAAGATGACAGTGAAAGAGTTTATTATATAACTGTGCCCATGCCACGCTGATGATAGCATTCCTCGCGATACATTCATCCAGCCTACGAAAGGAGAAAAGATGACAGTGAAAGAGTTTATTATATAACAGTGCCCATGCCACGCTGATGATAGCGTTCCTCGCGATACCTTCATCCAGCCTACGAAAGGAGAAAAGATGACAGTAAAAGAGTTTATTATATAACTGTGCCCATGCCACGCTGATGATAGCGTTCCTCGCGATACATTCATCCAGCCTACGAAAGGAGAAAAGATGACAGTGAAAGAGTTTTATTATATAACTGTGCCCATGCCACGCTGATGATAGCGTCCCTCGCGATACACTCCTCCACAGCCCAGGAAAGGAGGAAAGATGACAGTGAAAGAGTGTATTATATAACTGTGCCCATGCCACGCTGATCATAGCGTTCCTCGCGATACACTCCTCCACAGCCCAGGAAAGGAGGAAAGATGACAGTGAAAGAGTTTATTATATAACTGTGCCCATGCCACACTGATGATAGCGTCCCTGCGATACAATCCTCCACAGCCCAGGAAAGGAGGAAAGATGACAGTGAAAGAGTTTATTATATAACTGTGCCCATGCCACGCTGATGATAGCGTTCCTCGCGATACACTCCTCCACAGCCCAGGAAAGGAGGAAAGATGACAGTGAAAGAGTTTATTATATAACTGTGCCCATGCCACGCTGATGATAGCGTTCCTCGCGATACACTCCTCCACAGCCCAGGAAAGGAGGAAAGATGACAGTGAAAGAGTTTATTATATAACTGTGCCCATGCCACGCTGATGATAGCGTCCCTCGCGATACACTCCTCCACAGCCCAGGAAAGGAGGAAAGATGACAGTGAAAGAGTTTATTATATAATTGTGCCCATGCCACGCTGATGATAGCGTTCCTCGCGATACACTCCTCCACAGCCCAGGAAAGGAGGAAAGATGACAGTGAAAGAGTTTATTATATAACAGTGCCCATGCCACGCTGATGATAGCGTTCCTCGCGATACACTCCTCCACAGCCCAGGAAAGGAGGAAAGATGACAGTGAAAGAGTTTATTATATAACTGTGCCCATGCCACGCTGATGATAGCGTTCCTCGCGATACACTCCTCCACAGCCCAGGAAAGGAGGAAAGATGACAGTGAAAGAGTTTATTATATAACTGTGCCCATGCCACGCTGATGATAGCGTTCCTCGCGATACACTCCTCCACAGCCCAGGAAAGGAGGAACGATGACAGTGAAAGAGTTTATTATATAACTGTGCCCATGCCACGCTGATGATAGCGTTCCTCGCGATACACTCCTCCACAGCCCAGGAAAGGAGGAAAGATGACAGTGAAAGAGTTTATTATATAACTGTGCCCATGCCACGCTGATGATAGCGTTCCTCGCGATACACTCCTCCACAGCCCAGGAAAGGAGGAAAGATGACAGTGAAAGAGTTTATTATATAACTGTGCCCATGCCACGCTGATGATAGCGTTCCTCGCGATACAGTCCTCCACAGCCCAGGAAAGGAGGAAAGATGACAGTGAAAGAGTTTATTATATAACTGCCCATGCCACGCTGATGATAGCGTTCCTCGCGATAGACTCCTTCACAGCCCAGGAAAGGAGGAAAGATGACAGTGAAAGAGTTTATTATATAACTGTGCCCATGCCACACTGATGATAGCGTTCCTCGCGATACACTCCTCCACAGCCCAGGAAAGGAGGAAAGATGACAGTGAAAGAGTTTATTATATAACTGTGCCCATACCACACTGATGATAGCGTTCCTCGCGATACACTCCTCCACAGCCCAGGAAAGGAGGAAAGCTGACAGTGAAAGAGTTTATTATATAACTGTGCCCATGCCACGCTGGTGATAGCGTTCCTCGCGATACACTCCTCCACAGCCCAGGAAAGAAGGAAAGATGACAGTGAAAGAGTTTATTATATAACTGTGCCCATGCCACGCTGATGATAGCGTTCCTCGCGATACACTCCTCCACAGCCCAGGAAAGGAGGAAAGATGACAGTGAAAGAGTTTATTATATAACTGTGCCCATGCCACACTGATGATAGCGTTCCTCGCGATACACTCCTCCACAGCCCAGGAAAGGAGGAAAGATGACAGTGAAAGAGTTTATTATATAACTGTGCCCATGCCACGCTGATGATAGCGTTCCTCGCGATACACTCCTCCACAGCCCAGGAAAGGAGGAAAGATGACAGTGAAAGAGTTTATTATATAACTGTGCCCATGCCACGCTGATGATAGCGTTCCTCGCGATACACTCCTCCACAGCCCAGGAAAGGAGGAAAGATGACAGTGAAAGAGTTTATTATATAACTGTGCCCATGCCACGCTGATGATAGCGTTCCTCGCGATACACTCCTCCACAGCCCAGGAAAGGAGGAAAGATGACAGTGAAAGAGTTTATTATATAACTGTGCCCATGCCACACTGATGATAGCGTTCCTCGCGATACACTCCTCCACAGCCCAGGAAAGGAGGAAAGATGACAGTGAAAGAGTTTATTATATAACTGTGCCCATGCCACGCTGATGATAGCGTTCCTCGCGATACACTCCTCCACAGCCCAGGAAAGGAGGAAAGATGACAGTGAAAGAGTTTATTATATAACTGTGCCCATGCCACACTGATGATAGCGTTCCTCGCGATACACTCCTCCACAGCCCAGGAAAGGAGGAAAGATGACAGTGAAAGAGTTTATTATATAACTGTGCCCATGCCACGCTGATGATAGCGTTCCTCGCGATACACTCCTCCACAGCCCAGGAAAGGAGGAAAGATGACAGTGAAAGAGTTTATTATATAACTGTGCCCATGCCACGCTGATGATAGCGTCCCTCGCGATACACTCCTCCACAGCCCAGGAAAGGAGGAAAGATGACAGTGAAAGAGTTTATTATATAACTGTGCCCATGCCACGCTGATGATAGCGTTCCTCGCGATACAGTCCTCCACAGCCCAGGAAAGGAGGAAAGATGACAGTGAAAGAGTTTATTATACAACTGTGCCCATGCCACGCTGATGATAGCGTTCCTCGCGATACACTCCTCCACAGCCCAGGAAAGGAGGAAAGATGACAGTGAAAGAGTTTATTATATAACTGTGCCCATGCCACGCTGATGATAGCGTTCCTCGCGATACACTCCTCCACAGCCCAGGAAAGGAGGAAAGATGACAGTGAAAGAGTTTATTATATAACTGTGCCCATGCCACGCTGATGATAGCGTCCCTCGCGATACACTCCTCCACAGCCCAGGAAAGGAGGAAAGATGGCAGTGAAAGAGTTTATTATATAACTGTGCCCATGCCACGCTGATGATAGCGTTCCTCGCGATACAGTCCTCCACAGCCCAGGAAAGGAGGAAAGATGACAGTGAAAGAGTTTATTATATAACTGTGCCCATGCCACGATGATGATAGCGTTCCTCGCGATACACTCCTCCACAGCCCAGGAAAGGAGGAAAGATGACACTGAAAGAGTTTATTATATAACTGTGCCCATGCCACACTGATGATAGCGTTACTCGCGATACACTCCTCCACAGCCCAGGAAAGGAGGAAAGATGACAGTGAAAGAGTTTATTATATAACTGTGCCCATGCCACACTGATGATAGCGTTCCTCGCGATACACTCCTCCACAGCCCAGGAAAGGAGGAAAGATGACAGTGAAAGAGTTTATTATATAACTTTGCCCATGCCACGCTGATGATAGCGTTCCTCGCGATACACTCCTCCACAGCCCAGGAAAGGAGGAAAGATGACAGTGAAAGAGTTTATTATATAACTGTGCCCATGCCACACTGATGATAGCGTTCCTCGCGATACACTCCTCCACAGCCCAGGAAAGGAGGAAAGATGACAGTGAAAGAGTTTATTATATAACTGTGCCCATGCCACGCTGATGATAGCGTTCCTCGCGACACACTCCTCCACAGCCCAGGAAAGGAGGAAAGATGACAGTGAAAGAGTTTATTATATAACTGTGCCCATGCCACGCTGATGATAGCATTCCTCGCGATACACTCCTCCACAGCCCAGGAAAGGAGGAAAGATGACAGTGAAAGAGTTTATTATATAACTGTGCCCATGCCACGCTGATGATAGCGTTCCTCGCGATACACTCCTCCACAGCCCAGGAAAGGAGGAAAGATGACAGTGAAAGAGTTTATTATATAACTGTGCCCATGCCACGCTGATGATAGCGTTCCTCGCGATACACTCCTCCACAGCCCAGGAAAGGAGGAAAGATGACAGTGAAAGAGTTTATTATATAACTGTGCCCATGCCACGCTGATGATAGCGTTCCTCGCGATACACTCCTCCACAGCCCAGGAAAGGAGGAAAGATGACAGTGAAAGAGTTTATTATATAACTGTGCCCATGCCACGCTGATGATAGCGTTCCTCGCGATACACTCCTCCACAGCCCAGGAAAGGAGGAACGATGACAGTGAAGAAGTTTATTATATAACTGTGCCCATGCCACGCTGATGATAGCGTTCCTCGCGATACACTCCTCCACAGCCCAGGAAAGGAGGAAAGATGACAGTGAAAGAGTTTATTATATAACTGTGCCCATGCCACGCTGATGATAGCGTCCCTCGCGATACACTCATACACAGCCCAGGAAAGGAGGAAAGATGACAGTGAAAGAGTTTATTATATAACTGTGCCCATGCCACGCTGATGATAGCGTTCCTCGCGATACAGTCCTCCACAGCCCAGGAAAGGAGGAAAGATGACAGTGAAAGAGTTTATTATATAACTGTGCCCATGCCACGCTGATGATAGCGTTCCTCGCGATACACTCCTCCACAGCCCAGGAAAGGAGGAAAGATGACAGTGAAAGAGTTTATTATATAACTGTGCCCATGAGACACTGATGATAGCGTTCCTCGCGATACACTCCTCCACAGCCCAGGAAAGGAGGAAAGATGACAGTGAAAGAGTTTATTATATAACTGTGCCCATGCCACACTGATGATAGCGTTCCTCGCGATACACTCCTCCACAGCCCAGGAAAGGAGGAAAGCTGACAGTGAAAGAGTTTATTATATAACTGTGCCCATGCCACGCTGATGATAGCGTTCCTCGCGATACACTCCTCCACAGCCCAGGAAAGGAGGAAAGATGACAGTGAAAGAGTTTATTATATAACTGTGCCCATGCCACGCTGATGATAGCGTTCCTCGCGATACACTCCTCCACAGCCCAGGAAAGGAGGAAAGATGACAGTAAAAGAGTTTATTATATAACTGTGCCCATGCCACACTGATGATAGCGTTACTCGCGATACACTCCTCCACAGCCCAGGAAAGGAGGAAAGATGACAGTGAAAGAGTTTATTATATAACTGTGCCCATGCCACGCTGATGATAGCGTTCCTCGCGATACACTCCTCCACAGCCCAGGAAAGGAGGAAAGATGACAGTGAAAGAGTTTATTATATAACTGTGCCCATGCCACGCTGATGATAGCGTTCCTCGCGATACACTCCTCCACAGCCCAGGAAAGGAGGAAAGATGACAGTGAAAGAGTTTATTATATAACTGTGCCCATGCCACGCTGATGATAGCGTTCCTCGCGATACACTCCTCCACAGCCCAGGAAAGGAGGAAAGATGACAGTGAAAGAGTTTATTATATAACTGTGCCCATGCCACACTGATGATAGCGTTCCTCCCGATACACTCCTCCACAGCCCAGGAAAGGAGGAAAGATGACAGTGAAAGAGTTTATTATATAACTGTGCCTATGCCACGCTGATGATAGCGTTCCTCGCGATACACTCCTCCACAGCCCAGGAAAGGAGGAAAGATGACAGTGAAAGGGTTTATTATATAACTGTGCCCATGCCACGCTGATGATAGCGTTCCTCGCGATACACTCCTCCACAGCCCAGGAAAGGAGGAAAGATGACAGTGAAAGAGTTTATTATATAACTGTGCCCATGCCACGCTGATGATAGCGTTCCTCGCGATACACTCCTCCACAGCCCAGGAAAGGAGGAAAGCTGACAGTGAAAGAGTTTATTATATAACAGTGCCCATGCCACGCTGATGATAGCGTTCCTCGCGATACAGTCCTCCACAGCCCAGGATAGGAGGAAAGATGACAGTGAAAGAGTTTATTATATAACTGTGCTCATGCCACACTGATGATAGCGTTCCTCGCGATACACTCCTCCACAGCCCAGGAAAGGAGGAAAGATGACAGTGAAAGAGTTTATTATATAACTGTGCCCATGCCACGCTGATGATAGCGTTCCTCGCGATACACTCCTCCACAGCCCAGGAAAGGAGGAAAGATGACAGTGAAAGAGTTTATTATATAACTGTGCCCATGCCACACTGATGATAGCGTTCCTCGCGATACACTCCTCCACAGCCCAGGAAAGGAGGAAAGATGACAGTGAAAGAGTTTATTATATAACTGTGCCCATGCCACGCTGATGATAGCGTTCCTCGCGATACACTCCTCCACAGCCCAGGAAAGGAGGAAAGATGACAGTGAAAGAGTTTATTATATAACTGTGCCCATGCCACGCTGATGATAGCGTTCCTCGCGATAGACTCCTCCACAGCCCAGGAGAGGAGGAAAGATGACAGTGAAAGAGTTTATTATATAACTGTGCCCATGCCACGCTGATGATAGCGTTCCTCGCGATACACTCCTCCACAGCCCAGGAAAGGAGGAAAGATGACAGTGAAAGAGTTTATTATATAACTGTGCCCATGCCACGCTGATGATAGCGTTCCTCGCGATACACTCCTCCACAGCCCAGGAAAGGAGGAAACATGACAGTGAAAGAGTTTATTATATAACTGTGCCCATGCCACGCTGATGATAGCGTCCCTCGCGATACACTCCTCCACAGCCCAGGAAAGGAGGAAAGATGGCAGTGAAAGAGTTTATTATATAACTGTGCCCATGCCACGCTGATGATAGCGTTCCTCGCGATACAGTCCTCCACAGCCCAGGAAAGGAGGAAAGATGACAGTGAAAGAGTTTATTATATAACTGTGCCCATGCCACGCTGATGATAGCGTTCCTCGCGATACACTCCTCCACAGCCCAGGAAAGGAGGAAAGATGACAGTGAAAGAGTTTATTATATAACTGTGCCCATGCCACACTGATGATAGCGTTCCTCGCGATACACTCCTCCACAGCCCAGGAAAGGAGGAAAGATGACAGTGAAAGAGTTTATTATATAACTGTGCCCATGCCACACTGATGATAGCGTTCCTCGCGATACACTCCTCCACAGCCCAGGAAAGGAGGAAAGATGACAATGAAAAAGTTTATTATATAACTGTGCCCATGCCACGCTGATGATAGCGTTCCTCGCGATACACTCCTCCACAGCCCAGGAAAGGAGGAAAGATGACAGTGAAAGAGTTTATTATATAACTGTGCCCATGCCACACTGATGATAGCGTTCCTCGCGATACACTCCTCCACAGCCCAGGAAAGGAGGAAAGATGACAGTCAAAGAGTTTATTATATAACTGTGCCCATGCCACGCTGATGATAGCGTTCCTCGCGACACACTCCTCCACAGCCCAGGAAAGGAGGAAAGATGACAGTGAAAGAGTTTATTATATAACTGTGCCCATGCCACGCTGATGATAGCGTTCCTCGCGATACAGTCCTCCACAGCCCAGGAAAGGAGGAAAGATGACAGTGAAAGAGTTTATTATATAACTGTGCCAATGCCACGCTGATGATAGCGTTCCTCGCGATACAGTCCTCCACAGCCCAGGAAAGGAGGAAAGATGACAGTGAAAGAGTTTATTATATAACTGTGCCCATGCCACGCTGATGATAGCGTTCCTCGCGATACACTCCTCCACAGCCCAGGAAAGGAGGAAAGATGACAGTGAAAGAGTTTATCATATAACTGTGCCCATGCCACGCTGATGATAGCGTTCCTCGCGATACAGTCCTCCACAGCCCAGGAAAGGAGGAAAGATGACAGTGAAAGAGTTTATTATATAACTGTGCCCATGCCACGCTGATGATAGCGTTCCTCGCGATACACTCCTCCACAGCCCAGGAAAGGAGGAAAGATGACAGTGAAAGACTTTATTATATAACTGTGCCCATGCCACGCTGATGATAGCGTTCCTCGCGATACACTCCTCCACAGCCCAGGAAAGGAGGAAAGATGACAGTGAAAGAGTTTATTATATAACTGTGCCCATGCCACGCTGATGATAGCGTCCCTCGCGATACACTCCTCCACAGCCCAGGAAAGGAGGAAAGATGACAGTGAAAGAGTTTATTATATAACTGTGCCCATGCCACGCTGATGATAGCGTTCCTCGCGATACAGTCCTCCACAGCCCAGGAAAGGAGGAAAGATGACAGTGAAAGAGTTTATTATATAACTGTGCCCATGCCACGCTGATGATAGCGTTCCTCGCGATACACTCCTCCACAGCCCAGGAAAGGAGGAAAGATGACAGTGAAAGAGTTTATTATATAACTGTGCCCATGCCACACTGATGATAGCGTTCCTCGCGATATACTCCTCCACAGCCCAGGAAAGGAGGAAAGATGACAGTGAAAGAGTTTATTATATAACTGTGCGAATGCCACACTGATGATAGCGTTCCTCGCGATACACCCCTCCACAGCCCAGGATAGGAGGAAAGCTGACAGTGAATGAGTTTATTATATAACTGTGCCCATGCCACGCTGATGACAGCGTTCCTCGCGATACACTCCTCCACAGCCCAGGAAAGGAGGAAAGATGACAGTGAAAGAGTTTATTATATAACTGTGCCCATGCCACGCTGATGATAGCGTTCCTCGCGATACACTCCTCCACAGCCCAGGAAAGGAGGAAAGATGACAGTGAAAGAGTTTATTATATAACTGTGCCCATGCCACACTGATGATAGCGTTCCTCGCGATACACTCCTCCACAGCCCAGGAAAGGAGGAAAGATGACAGTGAAAGAGTTTATTATATAACTGTGCCCATGCCACGCTGATGATAGCGTTCCTCGCGATACACTCCTCCACAGCCCAGGAAAGGAGGAAAGATGACAGTGAAAGAGTTTATTATATAACTGTGCCCATGCCACGCTGATGATAGCATTCCTCGCGATACACTCCTCCACAGCCCAGGAAAGGAGGAAAGATGACAGTGAAAGAGTTTATTATATAACTGTGCCCATGCCACGCTGATGATAGCGTTCCTCGCGATACACTCCTCCACAGCCCAGGAAAGGAGGAAAGATGACAGTGAAAGAGTTTATTATATAACTGTGCCCATGCCACACTGATGATAGCGTTCCTCGCGATACACTCCTCCACAGCCCAGGAAAGGAGGAAAGATGACAGTGAAAGAGTTTATTATATAACTGTGCCCATGCCACGCTGATGATAGCGTTCCTCGCGATACACTCCTCCACAGCCCAGGAAAGGAGGAAAGATGACAGTGAAAGAGTTTATTATATAACTGTGCCCATGCCACGCTGATGATAGCGTTCCTCGCGATACAGTCCTCCACAGCCCAGGAAAGGAGGAAAGATGACAGTGAAAGAGTTTATTATATAACTGTGCCCATGCCACGCTGATGATAGCGTTCCTCGCGATACACTCCTCCACAGCCCAGGAAAGGAGGAAAGATGACAGTGAAAGAGTTTATTATATAACTGTGCCCATGCCACGCTGATGATAGCGTTCCTCGCGATACACTCCTCCACAGCCCAGGAAAGGAGGAAAGATGACAGTGAAAGAGTTTATTATATAATTGTGCCCATGCCACGCTGATGATAGCGTTCCTCGCGATACACTCCTCCACAGCCCAGGAAAGGAGGAAAGATGACAGTGAAAGAGTTTATTATATAACAGTGCCCATGCCACGCTGATGATAGCGTTCCTCGCGATACAGTCCTCCACAGCCCAGGAAAGGAGGAAAGATGACAGTGAAAGAGTTTATTATATAACTGTGCCCATGCCACACTGATGATAGCGTTCCTCGCGATACACTCCTCCAAACCCAGGAAAGGAGGAAAGATGACAGTGAAAGAGTTTATTATATAACTGTGCCCATGCCACGCTGATGATAGCGTTCCTCGCGATACACTCCTCCACAGCCCAGGAAAGGAGGAAAGATGACAGTGAAAGAGTTTATTATATAACTGTGCCCATGCCACACTGATGATAGCGTTCCTCGCGATACACTCCTCCACAGCCCAGGAAAGGAGGAAAGATGACAGTGAAAGAGTTTATTATATAACTGTGCCCATGCCACGCTGATGATAGCGTTCCTCGCGATACACTCCTCCACAGCCCAGGAAAGGAGGAAAGATGACAGTGAAAGAGTTTATTATATAACTGTGCCCATGCCACGCTGATGATAGCGTTCCTCGCGATACACTCCTCCACAGCCCAGGAAAGGAGGAAAGATGACAGTGAAAGAGTTTATTATATAACTGTGCCCATGCCACGCTGATAATAGTGTTCCTCGCGATACACTCCTCCACAGCCCAGGAAAGGAGGAAAGATGACAGTGAAAGAGTTTATTATATAACTGTGCCCATGCCACGCTGATGATAGCGTTCCTCGCGATACACTCCTCCACAGCCCAGGAAAGGAGGAAAGATGACAGTGAAAGAGTTTATTATATAACTGTGCCCATGCCACGCTGATGATAGCGTTCCTCGCGATACACTCCTCCACAGCCCAGGAAAGGAGGAAAGATGACAGTGAAAGAGTTTATTATATAACTGTGCCCATACCACACTGATGATAGCGTTCCTCGCGATACACTCCTCCACAGCCCAGGAAAGGAGGAAAGCTGACAGTGAAAGAGTTTATTATATAACTGTGCCCATGCCACGCTGGTGATAGCGTTCCTCGCGATACACTCCTCCACAGCCCAGGAAAGAAGGAAAGATGACAGTGAAAGAGTTTATTATATAACTGTGCCCATGCCACGCTGATGATAGCGTTCCTCGCGATAGACTCCTCCACAGCCCAGGAAAGGAGGAAAGATGACAGTGAAAGAGTTTATTATATAACTGTGCCCATGCCACACTGATGATAGCGTTCCTCGCGATACACTCCTCCACAGCCCAGGAAAGGAGGAAAGATGACAGTGAAAGAGTTTATTATATAACTGTGCCCATGCCACGCTGATGATAGCGTTCCTTGCGATACACTCCTCCACAGCCCAGGAAAGGAGGAAAGATGACAGTGAAAGAGTTTATTATATAACTGTGCCCATGCCACACTTATGATAGCGTTCCTCGCGATACACTCCTCCACAGCCCAGGAAAGGAGGAAAGATGACAGTGAAAGAGTTTATTATATAACTGTGCCCATGCCACGCTGATGATAGCGTTCCTCGCGATACACTCCTCCACAGCCCAGGAAAGGAGGAAAGATGACAGTGAAAGAGTTTATTATATAACTGTGCCCATGCCACACTGATGATAGCGTTCCTCGCGATACACTCCTCCACAGCCCAGGAAAGGAGGAAAGATGACAGTGAAAGAGTTTATTATATAACTGTGCCCATGCCACGCTGATGATAGCGTTCCTCGCGATACACTCCTCCACAGCCCAGGAAAGGAGGAAAGATGACAGTGAAAGAGTTTATTATATAACTGTGCCCATGCCACACTGATGATAGCGTTCCTCGCGATACACTCCTCCACAGCCCAGGAAAGGAGGAAAGATGACAGTGAAAGAGTTTATTATATAACTGTGCCCATGCCACGCTGATGATAGCGTTCCTCGCGATACACTCCTCCACAGCCCAGGAAAGGAGGAAAGATGACAGTGAAAGAGTTTATTATATAACTGTGCCCATGCCACGCTGATGATAGCGTCCCTCGCGATACACTCCTCCACAGCCCAGGAAAGGAGGAAAGATGACAGTGAAAGAGTTTATTATATAACTGTGCCCATGCCACGCTGATGATAGCGTTCCTCGCGATACAGTCCTCCACAGCCCAGGAAAGGAGGAAAGATGACAGTGAAAGAGTTTATTATACAACTGTGCCCATGCCACGCTGATGATAGCGTTCCTCGCGATACACTCCTCCACAGCCCAGGAAAGGAGGAAAGATGACAGTGAAAGAGTTTATTATATAACTGTGCCCATGCCACGCTGATGATAGCGTTCCTCGCGATACACTCCTCCACAGCCCAGGAAAGGAGGAAAGATGACAGTGAAAGAGTTTATTATATAACTGTGCCCATGCCACGCTGATGATAGCGTCCCTCGCGATACACTCCTCCACAGCCCAGGAAAGGAGGAAAGATGGCAGTGAAAGAGTTTATTATATAACTGTGCCCATGCCACGCTGATGATAGCGTTCCTCGCGACACACTCCTCCACAGCCCAGGAAAGGAGGAAAGATGACAGTGAAAGAGTTTATTATATAACTGTGCCCATGCCACGCTGATGATAGCATTCCTCGCGATACACTCCTCCACAGCCCAGGAAAGGAGGAAAGATGACAGTGAAAGAGTTTATTATATAACTGTGCCCATGCCACGCTGATGATAGCGTTCCTCGCGATACACTCCTCCACAGCCCAGGAAAGGAGGAAAGATGACAGTGAAAGAGTTTATTATATAACTGTGCCCATGCCACGCTGATGATAGCGTTCCTCGCGATACACTCCTCCACAGCCCAGGAAAGGAGGAAAGATGACAGTGAAAGAGTTTATTATATAACTGTGCCCATGCCACGCTGATGATAGCGTTCCTCGCGATACACTCCTCCACAGCCCAGGAAAGGAGGAAAGATGACAGTGAAAGAGTTTATTATATAACTGTGCCCATGCCACGCTGATGATAGCGTTCCTCGCGATACACTCCTCCACAGCCCAGGAAAGGAGGAACGATGACAGTGAAGGAGTTTATTATATAACTGTGCCCATGCCACGCTGATGATAGCGTTCCTCGCGATACACTCCTCCACAGCCCAGGAAAGGAGGAAAGATGACAGTGAAAGAGTTTATTATATAACTGTGCCCATGCCACGCTGATGATAGCGTCCCTCGCGATACACTCCTCCACAGCCCAGGAAAGGAGGAAAGATGACAGTGAAAGAGTTTATTATATAACTGTGCCCATGCCACGCTGATGATAGCGTTCCTCGCGATACAGTCCTCCACAGCCCAGGAAAGGAGGAAAGATGACAGTGAAAGAGTTTATTATATAACTGTGCCCATGCCACGCTGATGATAGCGTTCCTCGCGATACACTCCTCCACAGCCCAGGAAAGGAGGAAAGATGACAGTGAAAGAGTTTATTATATAACTGTGCCCATGCCACACTGATGATAGCGTTCCTCGCGATACACTCCTCCACAGCCCAGGAAAGGAGGAAAGATGACAGTGAAAGAGTTTATTATATAACTGTGCCCATGCCACACTGATGATAGCGTTCCTCGCGATACACTCCTCCACAGCCCAGGAAAGGAGGAAAGATGACAGTGAAAGAGTTTATTATATAACTGTGCCCATGCCACGCTGATGATAGCATTCCTCGCGATACACTCCTCCACAGCCCAGGAAAGGAGGAAAGATGACAGTGAAAGAGTTTATTATATAACTGTGCCCATGCCACGCTGATGATAGCGTTCCTCGCGATACACTCCTCCACAGCCCAGGAAAGGAGGAAAGATGACAGTGAAAGAGTTTATTATATAACTGTGCCCATGCCACGCTGATGATAGCGTTCCTCGCGATACACTCCTCCACAGCCCAGGAAAGGAGGAAAGATGACAGTGAAAGAGTTTATTATATAACTGTGCCCATGCCACGCTGATGATAGCGTTCCTCGCGATACACTCCTCCACAGCCCAGGAAAGGAGGAAAGATGACAGTGAAAGAGTTTATTATATAACTGTGCCCATGCCACGCTGATGATAGCGTTCCTCGCGATACACTCCTCCACAGCCCAGGAAAGGAGGAACGATGACAGTGAAAGAGTTTATTATATAACTGTGCCCATGCCACGCTGATGATAGCGTTCCTCGCGATACACTCCTCCACAGCCCAGGAAAGGAGGAAAGATGACAGTGAAAGAGTTTATTATATAACTGTGCCCATGCCACGCTGATGATAGCGTCCCTCGCGATACACTCCTCCACAGCCCAGGAAAGGAGGAAAGATGACAGTGAAAGAGTTTATTATATAACTGTGCCCATGCCACGCTGATGATAGCGTTCCTCGCGATACAGTCCTCCACAGCCCAGGAAAGGAGGAAAGATGACAGTGAAAGAGTTTATTATATAACTGTGCCCATGCCACGCTGATGATAGCGTTCCTCGCGATACACTCCTCCACAGCCCAGGAAAGGAGGAAAGATGACAGTGAAAGAGTTTATTATATAACTGTGCCCATGCCACACTGATGATAGCGTTCCTCGCGATACACTCCTCCACAGCCCAGGAAAGGAGGAAAGATGACAGTGAAAGAGTTTATTATATAACTGTGCCCATGCCACACTGATGATAGCGTTCCTCGCGATACACTCCTCCACAGCCCAGGAAAGGAGGAAAGCTGACAGTGAAAGAGTTTATTATATAACTGTGCCCATGCCACGCTGATGATAGCGTTCCTCGCGATACACTCCTCCACAGCCCAGGAAAGGAGGAAAGATGACAGTGAAAGAGTTTATTATATAACTGTGCCCATGCCACGCTGATGATAGCGTTCCTCGCGATACACTCCTCCACAGCCCAGGAAAGGAGGAAAGATGACAGTAAAAGAGTTTATTATATAACTGTGCCCATGCCACACTGATGATAGCGTTACTCGCGATACACTCCTCCACAGCCCAGGAAAGGAGGAAAGATGACAGTGAAAGAGTTTATTATATAACTGTGCCCATGCCACGCTGATGATAGCGTTCCTCGCGATACACTCCTCCACAGCCCAGGAAAGGAGGAAAGATGACAGTGAAAGAGTTTATTATATAACTGTGCCCATGCCACGCTGATGATAGCGTTCCTCGCGATACACTCCTCCACAGCCCAGGAAAGGAGGAAAGATGACAGTGAAAGAGTTTATTATATAACTGTGCCCATGCCACGCTGATGATAGCGTTCCTCGCGATACACTCCTCCACAGCCCAGGAAAGGAGGAAAGATGACAGTGAAAGAGTTTATTATATAACTGTGCCCATGCCACACTGATGATAGCGTTCCTCCCGATACACTCCTCCACAGCCCAGGAAAGGAGGAAAGATGACAGTGAAAGAGTTTATTATATAACTGTGCCTATGCCACGCTGATGATAGCGTTCCTCGCGATACACTCCTCCACAGCCCAGGAAAGGAGGAAAGATGACAGTGAAAGAGTTTATTATATAACTGTGCCCATGCCACGCTGATGATAGCGTTCCTCGCGATACACTCCTCCACAGCCCAGGAAAGGAGGAAAGATGACAGTGAAAGAGTTTATTATATAACTGTGCCCATGCCACGCTGATGATAGCGTTCCTCGCGATACACTCCTCCACAGCCCAGGAAAGGAGGAAAGCTGACAGTGAAAGAGTTTATTATATAACAGTGCCCATGCCACGCTGATGATAGCGTTCCTCGCGATACAGTCCTCCACAGCCCAGGATAGGAGGAAAGATGACAGTGAAAGAGTTTATTATATAACTGTGCTCATGCCACACTGATGATAGCGTTCCTCGCGATACACTCCTCCACAGCCCAGGAAAGGAGGAAAGATGACAGTGAAAGAGTTTATTATATAACTGTGCTCATGCCACACTGATGATAGCGTTCCTCGCGATACACTCCTCCACAGCCCAGGAAAGGAGGAAAGATGACAGTGAAAGAGTTTATTATATAACTGTGCCCATGCCACACTGATGATAGCGTTCCTCGCGATACACTCCTCCACAGCCCAGGAAAGGAGGAAAGATGACAGTGAAAGAGTTTATTATATAACTGTGCCCATGCCACGCTGATGATAGCGTTCCTCGCGATACACTCCTCCACAGCCCAGGAAAGGAGGAAAGATGACAGTGAAAGAGTTTATTATATAACTGTGCCCATGCCACGCTGATGATAGCGTTCCTCGCGATAGACTCCTCCACAGCCCAGGAGAGGAGGAAAGATGACATTGAAAGAGTTTATTATATAACTGTGCCCATGCCACGCTGATGATAGCGTTCCTCGCGATACACTCCTCCACAGCCCAGGAAAGGAGGAAAGATGACAGTGAAAGAGTTTATTATATAACTGTGCCCATGCCACGCTGATGATAGCGTTCCTCGCGATACACTCCTCCACAGCCCAGGAAAGGAGGAAACATGACAGTGAAAGAGTTTATTATATAACTGTGCCCATGCCACGCTGATGATAGCGTCCCTCGCGATACACTCCTCCACAGCCCAGGAAAGGAGGAAAGATGGCAGTGAAAGAGTTTATTATATAACTGTGCCCATGCCACGCTGATGATAGCGTTCCTCGCGATACAGTCCTCCACAGCCCAGGAAAGGAGGAAAGATGACAGTGAAAGAGTTTATTATATAACTGTGCCCATGCCACGCTGATGATAGCGTTCCTCGCGATACACTCCTCCACAGCCCAGGAAAGGAGGAAAGATGACAGTGAAAGAGTTTATTATATAACTGTGCCCATGCCACACTGATGATAGCGTTCCTCGCGATACACTCCTCCACAGCCCAGGAAAGGAGGAAAGATGACAGTGAAAGAGTTTATTATATAACTGTGCCCATGCCACACTGATGATAGCGTTCCTCGCGATACACTCCTCCACAGCCCAGGAAAGGAGGAAAGATGACAGTGAAAGAGTTTATTATATAACTGTGCCCATGCCACGCTGATGATAGCGTTCCTCGCGATACACTCCTCCACAGCCCAGGAAAGGAGGAAAGATGACAGTGAAAGAGTTTATTATATAACTGTGCCCATGCCACACTGATGATAGCGTTCCTCGCGATACACTCCTCCACAGCCCAGGAAAGGAGGAAAGATGACAGTCAAAGAGTTTATTATATAACTGTGCCCATGCCACGCTGATGATAGCGTTCCTCGCGACACACTCCTCCACAGCCCAGGAAAGGAGGAAAGATGACAGTGAAAGAGTTTATTATATAACTGTGCCCATGCCACGCTGATGATAGCGTTCCTCGCGATACAGTCCTCCACAGCCCAGGAAAGGAGGAAAGATGACATTGAAAGAGTTTATTATATAACTGTGCCCATGCCACGCTGATGATAGCGTTCCTCGCGATACAGTCCTCCACAGCCCAGGAAAGGAGGAAAGATGACAGTGAAAGAGTTTATTATATAACTGTGCCCATGCCACGCTGATGATAGCGTTCCTCGCGATACACTCCTCCACAGCCCAGGAAAGGAGGAAAGATGACAGTGAAAGAGTTTATCATATAACTGTGCCCATGCCACGCTGATGATAGCGTTCCTCGCGATACACTCCTCCACAGCCCAGGAAAGGAGGAAAGATGACAGTGAAAGAGTTTATTATATAACTGTGCCCATGCCACGCTGATGATAGCGTTCCTCGCGATACACTCCTCCACAGCCCAGGAAAGGAGGAACGATGACAGTGAAAGACTTTATTATATAACTGTGCCCATGCCACGCTGATGATAGCGTTCCTCGCGATACACTCCTCCACAGCCCAGGAAAGGAGGAAAGATGACAGTGAAAGAGTTTATTATATAACTGTGCCCATGCCACGCTGATGATAGCGTCCCTCGCGATACACTCCTCCACAGCCCAGGAAAGGAGGAAAGATGACAGTGAAAGAGTTTATTATATAACTGTGCCCATGCCACGCTGATGATAGCGTTCCTCGCGATACAGTCCTCCACAGCCCAGGAAAGGAGGAAAGATGACAGTGAAAGAGTTTATTATATAACTGTGCCCATGCCACGCTGATGATAGCGTTCCTCGCGATACACTCCTCCACAGCCCAGGAAAGGAGGAAAGATGACAGTGAAAGAGTTTATTATATAACTGTGCCCATGCCACACTGATGATAGCGTTCCTCGCGATATACTCCTCCACAGCCCAGGAAAGGAGGAAAGATGACAGTGAAAGAGTTTATTATATAACTGTGCCCATGCCACACTGATGATAGCGTTCCTCGCGATACACTCCTCCACAGCCCAGGATAGGAGGAAAGCTGACAGTGAAAGAGTTTATTATATAACTGTGCCCATGCCACGCTGATGACAGCGTTCCTCGCGATACACTCCTCCACAGCCCAGGAAAGGAGGAAAGATGACAGTGAAAGAGTTTATTATATAACTGTGCCCATGCCACGCTGATGATAGCGTTCCTCGCGATACACTCCTCCACAGCCCAGGAAAGGAGGAAAGATGACAGTGAAAGAGTTTATTATATAACTGTGCCCATGCCACACTGATGATAGCGTTCCTCGCGATACACTCCTCCACAGCCCAGGAAAGGAGGAAAGATGACAGTGAAAGAGTTTATTATATAACTGTGCCCATGCCACGCTGATGATAGCGTTCCTCGCGATACACTCCTCCACAGCCCAGGAAAGGAGGAAAGATGACAGTGAAAGAGTTTATTATATAACTGTGCCCATGCCACGCTGATGATAGCATTCCTCGCGATACACTCCTCCACAGCCCAGGAAAGGAGGAAAGATGACAGTGAAAGAGTTTATTATATAACTGTGCCCATGCCACACTGATGATAGCGTTCCTCGCGATACACTCCTCCACAGCCCAGGAAAGGAGGAAAGATGACAGTGAAAGAGTTTATTATATAACTGTGCCCATGCCACACTGATGATAGCGTTCCTCGCGATACACTCCTCCACAGCCCAGGAAAGGAGGAAAGATGACAGTGAAAGAGTTTATTATATAACTGTGCCCATGCCACGCTGATGATAGCGTTCCTCGCGATACACTCCTCCACAGCCCAGGAAAGGAGGAAAGATGACAGTGAAAGAGTTTATTATATAACTGTGCCCATGCCACGCTGATGATAGCGTTCCTCGCGATACAGTCCTCCACAGCCCAGGAAAGGAGGAAAGATGACAGTGAAAGAGTTTATTATATAACTGTGCCCATGCCACGCTGATGATAGCGTTCCTCGCGATACACTCCTCCACAGCCCAGGAAAGGAGGAAAGATGACAGTGAAAGAGTTTATTATATAACTGTGCCCATGCCACGCTGATGATAGCGTTCCTCGCGATACACTCCTCCACAGCCCAGGAAAGGAGGAAAGATGACAGTGAAAGAGTTTATTATATAATTGTGCCCATGCCACGCTGATGATAGCGTTCCTCGCGATACACTCCTCCACAGCCCAGGAAAGGAGGAAAGATGACAGTGAAAGAGTTTATTATATAACAGTGCCCATGCCACGCTGATGATAGCGTTCCTCGCGATACAGTCCTCCACAGCCCAGGAAAGGAGGAAAGATGACAGTGAAAGAGTTTATTATATAACTGTGCCCATGCCACACTGATGATAGCGTTCCTCGCGATACACTCCTCCAAACCCAGGAAAGGAGGAAAGATGACAGTGAAAGAGTTTATTATATAACTGTGCCCATGCCACGCTGATGATAGCGTTCCTCGCGATACACTCCTCCACAGCCCAGGAAAGGAGGAAAGATGACAGTTAAAGAGTTTATTATATAACTGTGCCCATGCCACACTGATGATAGCGTTCCTCGCGATACACTCCTCCACAGCCCAGGAAAGGAGGAAAGATGACAGTGAAAGAGTTTATTATATAACTGTGCCCATGCCACGCTGATGATAGCGTTCCTCGCGATACACTCCTCCACAGCCCAGGAAAGGAGGAAAGATGACAGTGAAAGAGTTTATTATATAACTGTGCCCATGCCACGCTGATGATAGCGTTCCTCGCGATACACTCCTCCACAGCCCAGGAAAGGAGGAAAGATGACAGTGAAAGAGTTTATTATATAACTGTGCCCATGCCACGCTGATGATAGCGTTCCTCGCGATACACTCCTCCACAGCCCAGGAAAGGAGGAAAGATGACAGTGAAAGAGTTTATTATATAACTGTGCCCATGCCACGCTGATGATAGCGTTCCTCGCGATACACTCCTCCACAGCCCAGGAAAGGAGGAAAGATGACAGTGAAAGAGTTTATTATATAACTGTGCCCATGCCACGCTGATGATAGCGTTCCTCGCGATACACTCCTCCACAGCCCAGGAAAGGAGGAAAGATGACAGTGAAAGAGTTTATTATATAACAGTGCCCATGCCACGCTGATGATAGCGTTCCTCGCGATACAGTCCTCCACAGCCCAGGAAAGGAGGAAAGATGACAGTGAAAGAGTGTATTATATAACTGTGCCCATGCCACGCTGATGATAGCGTCCCTCGCGATACAATCCTCCACAGCCCAGGAAAGGAGGAAAGATGACAGTGAAAGAGTTTATTATATAACTGTGCCCATGCCACGCTGATGATAGCGTCCCTCGCGATACACTCCTCCACAGCCCAGGAAAGGAGGAAAGATGACAGTGAAAGAGTTTATTATATAACTGTGCCCATGCCACGCTGATGATAGCGTTCCTCGCGATACACTCCTCCACAGCCCAGGAAAGGAGGAAAGATGACAGTGAAAGAGTTTATCATATAACTGTGCCCATGCCACGCTGATGATAGCGTTCCTCGCGATACACTCCTCCACAGCCCAGGAAAGGAGGAAAGATGACAGTGAAAGAGTTTATTATATAACTGTGCCCATGCCACGCTGATGATAGCGTTCCTCGCGATACACTCCTCCACAGCCCAGGAAAGGAGGAACGATGACAGTGAAAGACTTTATTATATAACTGTGCCCATGCCACGCTGATGATAGCGTTCCTCGCGATACACTCCTCCACAGCCCAGGAAAGGAGGAAAGATGACAGTGAAAGAGTTTATTATATAACTGTGCCCATGCCACGCTGATGATAGCGTCCCTCGCGATACACTCCTCCACAGCCCAGGAAAGGAGGAAAGATGACAGTGAAAGAGTTTATTATATAACTGTGCCCATGCCACGCTGATGATAGCGTTCCTCGCGATACAGTCCTCCACAGCCCAGGAAAGGAGGAAAGATGACAGTGAAAGAGTTTATTATATAACTGTGCCCATGCCACGCTGATGATAGCGTTCCTCGCGATACACTCCTCCACAGCCCAGGAAAGGAGGAAAGATGACAGTGAAAGAGTTTATTATATAACTGTGCCCATGCCACACTGATGATAGCGTTCCTCGCGATATACTCCTCCACAGCCCAGGAAAGGAGGAAAGATGACAGTGAAAGAGTTTATTATATAACTGTGCCCATGCCACACTGATGATAGCGTTCCTCGCGATACACCCCTCCACAGCCCAGGATAGGAGGAAAGCTGACAGTGAAAGAGTTTATTATATAACTGTGCCCATGCCACGCTGATGACAGCGTTCCTCGCGATACACTCCTCCACAGCCCAGGAAAGGAGGAAAGATGACAGTGAAAGAGTTTATTATATAACTGTGCCCATGCCACGCTGATGATAGCGTTCCTCGCGATACACTCCTCCACAGCCCAGGAAAGGAGGAAAGATGACAGTGAAAGAGTTTATTATATAACTGTGCCCATGCCACACTGATGATAGCGTTCCTCGCGATACACTCCTCCACAGCCCAGGAAAGGAGGAAAGATGACAGTGAAAGAGTTTATTATATAACTGTGCCCATGCCACGCTGATGATAGCGTTCCTCGCGATACACTCCTCCACAGCCCAGGAAAGGAGGAAAGATGACAGTGAAAGAGTTTATTATATAACTGTGCCCATGCCACGCTGATGATAGCATTCCTCGCGATACACTCCTCCACAGCCCAGGAAAGGAGGAAAGATGACAGTGAAAGAGTTTATTATATAACTGTGCCCATGCCACGCTGATGATAGCGTTCCTCGCGATACACTCCTCCACAGCCCAGGAAAGGAGGAAAGATGACAGTGAAAGAGTTTATTATATAACTGTGCCCATGCCACACTGATGATAGCGTTCCTCGCGATACACTCCTCCACAGCCCAGGAAAGGAGGAAAGATGACAGTGAAAGAGTTTATTATATAACTGTGCCCATGCCACGCTGATGATAGCGTTCCTCGCGATACACTCCTCCACAGCCCAGGAAAGGAGGAAAGATGACAGTGAAAGAGTTTATTATATAACTGTGCCCATGCCACGCTGATGATAGCGTTCCTCGCGATACAGTCCTCCACAGCCCAGGAAAGGAGGAAAGATGACAGTGAAAGAGTTTATTATATAACTGTGCCCATGCCACGCTGATGATAGCGTTCCTCGCGATACACTCCTCCACAGCCCAGGAAAGGAGGAAAGCTGACAGTGAAAGAGTTTATTATATAACAGTGCCCATGCCACGCTGATGATAGCGTTCCTCGCGATACAGTCCTCCACAGCCCAGGATAGGAGGAAAGATGACAGTGAAAGAGTTTATTATATAACTGTGCTCATGCCACACTGATGATAGCGTTCCTCGCGATACACTCCTCCACAGCCCAGGAAAGGAGGAAAGATGACAGTGAAAGACTTTATTATATAACTGTGCCCATGCCACGCTGATGATAGCGTTCCTCGCGATACACTCCTCCACAGCCCAGGAAAGGAGGAAAGATGACAGTGAAAGAGTTTATTATATAACTGTGCCCATGCCACACTGATGATAGCGTTCCTCGCGATACACTCCTCCACAGCCCAGGAAAGGAGGAAAGATGACAGTGAAAGAGTTTATTATATAACTGTGCCCATGCCACGCTGATGATAGCGTTCCTCGCGATACACTCCTCCACAGCCCAGGAAAGGAGGAAAGATGACAGTGAAAGAGTTTATTATATAACTGTGCCCATGCCACGCTGATGATAGCGTTCCTCGCGATAGACTCCTCCACAGCCCAGGAGAGGAGGAAAGATGACAGTGAAAGAGTTTATTATATAACTGTGCCCATGCCACGCTGATGATAGCGTTCCTCGCGATACACTCCTCCACAGCCCAGGAAAGGAGGAAAGATGACAGTGAAAGAGTTTATTATATAACTGTGCCCATGCCACGCTGATGATAGCGTTCCTCGCGATACACTCCTCCACAGCCCAGGAAAGGAGGAAACATGACAGTGAAAGAGTTTATTATATAACTGTGCCCATGCCACGCTGATGATAGCGTCCCTCGCGATACACTCCTCCACAGCCCAGGAAAGGAGGAAAGATGGCAGTGAAAGAGTTTATTATATAACTGTGCCCATGCCACGCTGATGATAGCGTTCCTCGCGATACAGTCCTCCACAGCCCAGGAAAGGAGGAAAGATGACAGTGAAAGAGTTTATTATATAACTGTGCCCATGCCACGCTGATGATAGCGTTCCTCGCGATACACTCCTCCACAGCCCAGGAAAGGAGGAAAGATGACAGTGAAAGAGTTTATTATATAACTGTGCCCATGCCACACTGATGATAGCGTTCCTCGCGATACACTCCTCCACAGCCCAGGAAAGGAGGAAAGATGACAGTGAAAGAGTTTATTATATAACTGTGCCCATGCCACACTGATGATAGCGTTCCTCGCGATACACTCCTCCACAGCCCAGGAAAGGAGGAAAGATGACAGTGAAAGAGTTTATTATATAACTGTGCCCATGCCACGCTGATGATAGCGTTCCTCGCGATACACTCCTCCACAGCCCAGGAAAGGAGGAAAGATGACAGTGAAAGAGTTTATTATATAACTGTGCCCATGCCACACTGATGATAGCGTTCCTCGCGATACACTCCTCCACAGCCCAGGAAAGGAGGAAAGATGACAGTCAAAGAGTTTATTATATAACTGTGCCCATGCCACGCTGATGATAGCGTTCCTCGCGACACACTCCTCCACAGCCCAGGAAAGGAGGAAAGATGACAGTGAAAGAGTTTATTATATAACTGTGCCCATGCCACGCTGATGATAGCGTTCCTCGCGATACAGTCCTCCACAGCCCAGGAAAGGAGGAAAGATGACATTGAAAGAGTTTATTATATAACTGTGCCCATGCCACGCTGATGATAGCGTTCCTCGCGATACAGTCCTCCACAGCCCAGGAAAGGAGGAAAGATGACAGTGAAAGAGTTTATTATATAACTGTGCCCATGCCACGCTGATGATAGCGTTCCTCGCGATACACTCCTCCACAGCCCAGGAAAGGAGGAAAGATGACAGTGAAAGAGTTTATCATATAACTGTGCCCATGCCACGCTGATGATAGCGTTCCTCACGATACACTCCTCCACAGCCCAGGAAAGGAGGAAAGATGACAGTGAAAGAGTTTATTATATAACTGTGCCCATGCCACGCTGATGATAGCGTTCCTCGCGATACACTCCTCCACAGCCCAGGAAAGGAGGAACGATGACAGTGAAAGACTTTATTATATAACTGTGCCCATGCCACGCTGATGATAGCGTTCCTCGCGATACACTCCTCCACAGCCCAGGAAAGGAGGAAAGATGACAGTGAAAGAGTTTATTATATAACTGTGCCCATGCCACGCTGATGATAGCGTCCCTCGCGATACACTCCTCCACAGCCCAGGAAAGGAGGAAAGATGACAGTGAAAGAGTTTATTATATAACTGTGCCCATGCCACGCTGATGATAGCGTTCCTCGCGATACAGTCCTCCACAGCCCAGGAAAGGAGGAAAGATGACAGTGAAAGAGTTTATTATATAACTGTGCCCATGCCACGCTGATGATAGCGTTCCTCGCGATACACTCCTCCACAGCCCAGGAAAGGAGGAAAGATGACAGTGAAAGAGTTTATTATATAACTGTGCCCATGCCACACTGATGATAGCGTTCCTCGCGATATACTCCTCCACAGCCCAGGAAAGGAGGAAAGATGACAGTGAAAGAGTTTATTATATAACTGTGCCCATGCCACACTGATGATAGCGTTCCTCGCGATACACTCCTCCACAGCCCAGGATAGGAGGAAAGCTGACAGTGAAAGAGTTTATTATATAACTGTGCCCATGCCACGCTGATGACAGCGTTCCTCGCGATACACTCCTCCACAGCCCAGGAAAGGAGGAAAGATGACAGTGAAAGAGTTTATTATATAACTGTGCCCATGCCACGCTGATGATAGCGTTCCTCGCGATACACTCCTCCACAGCCCAGGAAAGGAGGAAAGATGACAGTGAAAGAGTTTATTATATAACTGTGCCCATGCCACACTGATGATAGCGTTCCTCGCGATACACTCCTCCACAGCCCAGGAAAGGAGGAAAGATGACAGTGAAAGAGTTTATTATATAACTGTGCCCATGCCACGCTGATGATAGCGTTCCTCGCGATACACTCCTCCACAGCCCAGGAAAGGAGGAAAGATGACAGTGAAAGAGTTTATTATATAACTGTGCCCATGCCACGCTGATGATAGCATTCCTCGCGATACACTCCTCCACAGCCCAGGAAAGGAGGAAAGATGACAGTGAAAGAGTTTATTATATAACTGTGCCCATGCCACACTGATGATAGCGTTCCTCGCGATACACTCCTCCACAGCCCAGGAAAGGAGGAAAGATGACAGTGAAAGAGTTTATTATATAACTGTGCCCATGCCACACTGATGATAGCGTTCCTCGCGATACACTCCTCCACAGCCCAGGAAAGGAGGAAAGATGACAGTGAAAGAGTTTATTATATAACTGTGCCCATGCCACGCTGATGATAGCGTTCCTCGCGATACACTCCTCCACAGCCCAGGAAAGGAGGAAAGATGACAGTGAAAGAGTTTATTATATAACTGTGCCCATGCCACGCTGATGATAGCGTTCCTCGCGATACAGTCCTCCACAGCCCAGGAAAGGAGGAAAGATGACAGTGAAAGAGTTTATTATATAACTGTGCCCATGCCACGCTGATGATAGCGTTCCTCGCGATACACTCCTCCACAGCCCAGGAAAGGAGGAAAGATGACAGTGAAAGAGTTTATTATATAACTGTGCCCATGCCACGCTGATGATAGCGTTCCTCGCGATACACTCCTCCACAGCCCAGGAAAGGAGGAAAGATGACAGTGAAAGAGTTTATTATATAGTTGTGCCCATGCCACGCTGATGATAGCGTTCCTCGCGATACACTCCTCCACAGCCCAGGAAAGGAGGAAAGATGACAGTGAAAGAGTTTATTATATAACAGTGCCCATGCCACGCTGATGATAGCGTTCCTCGCGATACAGTCCTCCACAGCCCAGGAAAGGAGGAAAGATGACAGTGAAAGAGTTTATTATATAACTGTGCCCATGCCACACTGATGATAGCGTTCCTCGCGATACACTCCTCCAAACCCAGGAAAGGAGGAAAGATGACAGTGAAAGAGTTTATTATATAACTGTGCCCATGCCACGCTGATGATAGCGTTCCTCGCGATACACTCCTCCACAGCCCAGGAGAGGAGGAAAGATGACAGTGAAAGAGTTTATTATATAACTGTGCCCATGCCACACTGATGATAGCGTTCCTCGCGATACACTCCTCCACAGCCCAGGAAAGGAGGAAAGATGACAGTGAAAGAGTTTATTATATAACTGTGCCCATGCCACGCTGATGATAGCGTTCCTCGCGATACACTCCTCCACAGCCCAGGAAAGGAGGAAAGATGACAGTGAAAGAGTTTATTATATAACTGTGCCCATGCCACGCTGATGATAGCGTTCCTCGCGATACACTCCTCCACAGCCCAGGAAAGGAGGAAAGATGACAGTGAAAGAGTTTATTATATAACTGTGCCCATGCCACGCTGATGATAGCGTTCCTCGCGATACACTCCTCCACAGCCCAGGAAAGGAGGAAAGATGACAGTGAAAGAGTTTATTATATAACTGTGCCCATGCCACGCTGATGATAGCGTTCCTCGCGATACACTCCTCCACAGCCCAGGAAAGGAGGAAAGATGACAGTGAAAGAGTTTATTATATAACAGTGCCCATGCCACGCTGATGATAGCGTTCCTCGCGATACAGTCCTCCACAGCCCAGGAAAGGAGGAAAGATGACAGTGAAAGAGTGTATTATATAACTGTGCCCATGCCACGCTGATGATAGCGTCCCTCGCGATACAATCCTCCACAGCCCAGGAAAGGAGGAAAGATGACAGTGAAAGAGTTTATTATATAACTGTGCCCATGCCACGCTGATGATAGCGTCCCTCGCGATACACTCCTCCGCAGCCCAGGAAAGGAGGAAAGATGACAGTGAAAGAGTTTATTATATAACTGTGCCCATGCCACGCTGATGATAGCGTTCCTCGCGATACACTCCTCCACAGCCCAGGAAAGGAGGAAAGATGACAGTGAAAGAGTTTATCATATAACTGTGCCCATGCCACGCTGATGATAGCGTTCCTCGCGATACACTCCTCCACAGCCCAGGAAAGGAGGAAAGATGACAGTGAAAGAGTTTATTATATAACTGTGCCCATGCCACGCTGATGATAGCGTTCTTCGCGATACACTCCTCCACAGCCCAGGAAAGGAGGAACGATGACAGTGAAAGACTTTATTATATAACTGTGCCCATGCCACGCTGATGATAGCGTTCCTCGCGATACACTCCTCCACAGCCCAGGAAAGGAGGAAAGATGACAGTGAAAGAGTTTATTATATAACTGTGCCCATGCCACGCTGATGATAGCGTCCCTCGCGATACACTCCTCCACAGCCCAGGAAAGGAGGAAAGATGACAGTGAAAGAGTTTATTATATAACTGTGCCCATGCCACGCTGATGATAGCGTTCCTCGCGATACAGTCCTCCACAGCCCAGGAAAGGAGGAAAGATGACAGTGAAAGAGTTTATTATATAACTGTGCCCATGCCACGCTGATGATAGCGTTCCTCGCGATACACTCCTCCACAGCCCAGGAAAGGAGGAAAGATGACAGTGAAAGAGTTTATTATATAACTGTGCCCATGCCACACTGATGATAGCGTTCCTCGCGATATACTCCTCCACAGCCCAGGAAAGGAGGAAAGATGACAGTGAAAGAGTTTATTATATAACTGTGCCCATGCCACACTGATGATAGCGTTCCTCGCGATACACCCCTCCACAGCCCAGGATAGGAGGAAAGCTGACAGTGAAAGAGTTTATTATATAACTGTGCCCATGCCACGCTGATGACAGCGTTCCTCGCGATACACTCCTCCACAGCCCAGGAAAGGAGGAAAGATGACAGTGAAAGAGTTTATTATATAACTGTGCCCATGCCACGCTGATGATAGCGTTCCTCGCGATACACTCCTCCACAGCCCAGGAAAGGAGGAAAGATGACAGTGAAAGAGTTTATTATATAACTGTGCCCATGCCACACTGATGATAGCGTTCCTCGCGATACACTCCTCCACAGCCCAGGAAAGGAGGAAAGATGACAGTGAAAGAGTTTATTATATAACTGTGCCCATGCCACGCTGATGATAGCGTTCCTCGCGATACACTCCTCCACAGCCCAGGAAAGGAGGAAAGATGACAGTGAAAGAGTTTATTATATAACTGTGCCCATGCCACGCTGATGATAGCATTCCTCGCGATACACTCCTCCACAGCCCAGGAAAGGAGGAAAGATGACAGTGAAAGAGTTTATTATATAACTGTGCCCATGCCACGCTGATGATAGCGTTCCTCGCGATACACTCCTCCACAGCCCAGGAAAGGAGGAAAGATGACAGTGAAAGAGTTTATTATGTAACTGTGCCCATGCCACACTGATGATAGCGTTCCTCGCGATACACTCCTCCACAGCCCAGGAAAGGAGGAAAGATGACAGTGAAAGAGTTTATTATATAACTGTGCCCATGCCACGCTGATGATAGCGTTCCTCGCGATACACTCCTCCACAGCCCAGGAAAGGAGGAAAGATGACAGTGAAAGAGTTTATTATATAACTGTGCCCATGCCACGCTGATGATAGCGTTCCTCGCGATACAGTCCTCCACAGCCCAGGAAAGGAGGAAAGATGACAGTGAAAGAGTTTATTATATAACTGTGCCCATGCCACGCTGATGATAGCGTTCCTCGCGATACACTCCTCAACAGCCCAGGAAAGGAGGAAAGATGACAGTGAAAGAGTTTATTATATAACTGTGCCCATGCCACGCTGATGATAGCGTTCCTCGCGATACACTCCTCCACAGCCCAGGAAAGGAGGAAAGATGACAGTGAAAGAGTTTATTATATAATTGTGCCCATGCCACGCTGATGATAGCGTTCCTCGCGATACACTCCTCCACAGCCCAGGAAAGGAGGAAAGATGACAGTGAAAGAGTTTATTATATAACAGTGCCCATGCCACGCTGATGATAGCGTTCCTCGCGATACAGTCCTCCACAGCCCAGGAAAGGAGGAAAGATGACAGTGAAAGAGTTTATTATATAACTGTGCCCATGCCACACTGATGATAGCGTTCCTCGCGATACACTCCTCCAAACCCAGGAAAGGAGGAAAGATGACAGTGAAAGAGTTTATTATATAACTGTGCCCATGCCACGCTGATGATAGCGTTCCTCGCGATACACTCCTCCACAGCCCAGGAAAGGAGGAAAGATGACAGTGAAAGAGTTTATTATATAACTGTGCCCATGCCACACTGATGATAGCGTTCCTCGCGATACACTCCTCCACAGCCCAGGAAAGGAGGAAAGATGACAGTGAAAGAGTTTATTATATAACTGTGCCCATGCCACGCTGATGATAGCGTTCCTCGCGATACACTCCTCCACAGCCCAGGAAAGGAGGAAAGATGACAGTGAAAGAGTTTATTATATAACTGTGCCCATGCCACGCTGATGTTAGCGTTCCTCGCGATACACTCCTCCACAGCCCAGGAAAGGAGGAAAGATGACAGTGAAAGAGTTTATTATATAACTGTGCCCATGCCACGCTGATAATAGCGTTCCTCGCGATACACTCCTCCACAGCCCAGGAAAGGAGGAAAGATGACAGTGAAAGAGTTTATTATATAACTGTGCCCATGCCACACTGATGATAGCGTTCCTCGCGATATACTCCTCCACAGCCCAGGAAAGGAGGAAAGATGACAGTGAAAGAGTTTATTATATAACTGTGCCCATGCCACACTGATGATAGCGTTCCTCGCGATACACCCCTCCACAGCCCAGGATAGGAGGAAAGCTGACAGTGAAAGAGTTTATTATATAACTGTGCCCATGCCACGCTGATGACAGCGTTCCTCGCGATACACTCCTCCACAGCCCAGGAAAGGAGGAAAGATGACAGTGAAAGAGTTTATTATATAACTGTGCCCATGCCACGCTGATGATAGCGTTCCTCGCGATACAGTCCTCCACAGCCCAGGAAAGGAGGAAAGATGACAGTGAAAGAGTTTATTATATAACTGTGCCCATGCCACACTGATGATAGCGTTCCTCGCGATACACTCCTCCACAGCCCAGGAAAGGAGGAAAGATGACAGTGAAAGAGTTTATTATATAACTGTGCCCATGCCACGCTGATGATAGCGTTCCTCGCGATACACTCCTCCACAGCCCAGGAAAGGAGGAAAGATGACAGTGAAAGAGTTTATTATATAACTGTGCCCATGCCACGCTGATGATAGCGTTCCTCGCGATACAGTCCTCCACAGCCCAGGAAAGGAGGAAAGATGACAGTGAAAGAGTTTATTATATAACTGTGCCCATGCCACGCTGATGATAGCGTTCCTCGCGATACACTCCTCAACAGCCCAGGAAAGGAGGAAAGATGACAGTGAAAGAGTTTATTATATAACTGTGCCCATGCCACGCTGATGATAGCGTTCCTCGCGATACACTCCTCCACAGCCCAGGAAAGGAGGAAAGATGACAGTGAAAGAGTTTATTATATAATTGTGCCCATGCCACGCTGATGATAGCGTTCCTCGCGATACACTCCTCCACAGCCCAGGAAAGGAGGAAAGATGACAGTGAAAGAGTTTATTATATAACAGTGCCCATGCCACGCTGATGATAGCGTTCCTCGCGATACAGTCCTCCACAGCCCAGGAAAGGAGGAAAGATGACAGTGAAAGAGTTTATTATATAACTGTGCCCATGCCACACTGATGATAGCGTTCCTCGCGATACACTCCTCCAAACCCAGGAAAGGAGGAAAGATGACAGTGAAAGAGTTTATTATATAACTGTGCCCATGCCACGCTGATGATAGCGTTCCTCGCGATACACTCCTCCACAGCCCAGGAAAGGAGGAAAGATGACAGTGAAAGAGTTTATTATATAACTGTGCCCATGCCACACTGATGATAGCGTTCCTCGCGATACACTCCTCCACAGCCCAGGAAAGGAGGAAAGATGACAGTGAAAGAGTTTATTATATAACTGTGCCCATGCCACGCTGATGATAGCGTTCCTCGCGATACAGTCCTCCACAGCCCAGGAAAGGAGGAAAGATGACAGTGAAAGAGTTTATTATATAACTGTGCCCATGCCACACTGATGATAGCGTTCCTCGCGATACACTCCTCCACAGCCCAGGATAGGAGGAAAGCTGACAGTGAAAGAGTTTATTATATAACTGTGCCCATGCCACGCTGATGACAGCGTTCCTCGCGATACACTCCTCCACAGCCCAGGAAAGGAGGAAAGATGACAGTGAAAGAGTTTATTATATAACTGTGCCCATGCCACGCTGATGATAGCGTTCCTCGCGATACACTCCTCCACAGCCCAGGAAAGGAGGAAAGATGACAGTGAAAGAGTTTATTATATAACTGTGCCCATGCCACACTGATGATAGCGTTCCTCGCGATACACTCCTCCACAGCCCAGGAAAGGAGGAAAGATGACAGTGAAAGAGTTTATTATATAACTGTGCCCATGCCACGCTGATGATAGCGTTCCTCGCGATACACTCCTCCACAGCCCAGGAAAGGAGGAAAGATGACAGTGAAAGAGTTTATTATATAACTGTGCCCATGCCACGCTGATGATAGCATTCCTCGCGATACACTCCTCCACAGCCCAGGAAAGGAGGAAAGATGACAGTGAAAGAGTTTATTATATAACTGTGCCCATGCCACACTGATGATAGCGTTCCTCGCGATACACTCCTCCACAGCCCAGGAAAGGAGGAAAGATGACAGTGAAAGAGTTTATTATATAACTGTGCCCATGCCACACTGATGATAGCGTTCCTCGCGATACACTCCTCCACAGCCCAGGAAAGGAGGAAAGATGACAGTGAAAGAGTTTATTATATAACTGTGCCCATGCCACGCTGATGATAGCGTTCCTCGCGATACACTCCTCCACAGCCCAGGAAAGGAGGAAAGATGACAGTGAAAGAGTTTATTATATAACTGTGCCCATGCCACGCTGATGATAGCGTTCCTCGCGATACAGTCCTCCACAGCCCAGGAAAGGAGGAAAGATGACAGTGAAAGAGTTTATTATATAACTGTGCCCATGCCACGCTGATGATAGCGTTCCTCGCGATACACTCCTCCACAGCCCAGGAAAGGAGGAAAGATGACAGTGAAAGAGTTTATTATATAACTGTGCCCATGCCACGCTGATGATAGCGTTCCTCGCGATACACTCCTCCACAGCCCAGGAAAGGAGGAAAGATGACAGTGAAAGAGTTTATTATATAATTGTGCCCATGCCACGCTGATGATAGCGTTCCTCGCGATACACTCCTCCACAGCCCAGGAAAGGAGGAAAGATGACAGTGAAAGAGTTTATTATATAACAGTGCCCATGCCACGCTGATGATAGCGTTCCTCGCGATACAGTCCTCCACAGCCCAGGAAAGGAGGAAAGATGACAGTGAAAGAGTTTATTATATAACTGTGCCCATGCCACACTGATGATAGCGTTCCTCGCGATACACTCCTCCAAACCCAGGAAAGGAGGAAAGATGACAGTGAAAGAGTTTATTATATAACTGTGCCCATGCCACGCTGATGATAGCGTTCCTCGCGATACACTCCTCCACAGCCCAGGAGAGGAGGAAAGATGACAGTGAAAGAGTTTATTATATAACTGTGCCCATGCCACACTGATGATAGCGTTCCTCGCGATACACTCCTCCACAGCCCAGGAAAGGAGGAAAGATGACAGTGAAAGAGTTTATTATATAACTGTGCCCATGCCACGCTGATGATAGCGTTCCTCGCGATACACTCCTCCACAGCCCAGGAAAGGAGGAAAGATGACAGTGAAAGAGTTTATTATATAACTGTGCCCATGCCACGCTGATGATAGCGTTCCTCGCGATACACTCCTCCACAGCCCAGGAAAGGAGGAAAGATGACAGTGAAAGAGTTTATTATATAACTGTGCCCATGCCACGCTGATGATAGCGTTCCTCGCGATACACTCCTCCACAGCCCAGGAAAGGAGGAAAGATGACAGTGAAAGAGTTTATTATATAACTGTGCCCATGCCACGCTGATGATAGCGTTCCTCGCGATACACTCCTCCACAGCCCAGGAAAGGAGGAAAGATGACAGTGAAAGAGTTTATTATATAACTGTGCCCATGCCACGCTGATGATAGCGTTCCTCGCGATACACTCCTCCACAGCCCAGGAAAGGAGGAAAGATGACAGTGAAAGAGTTTATTATATAACAGTGCCCATGCCACGCTGATGATAGCGTTCCTCGCGATACAGTCCTCCACAGCCCAGGAAAGGAGGAAAGATGACAGTGAAAGAGTGTATTATATAACTGTGCCCATGCCACGCTGATGATAGCGTCCCTCGCGATACAATCCTCCACAGCCCAGGAAAGGAGGAAAGATGACAGTGAAAGAGTTTATTATATAACTGTGCCCATGCCACGCTGATGATAGCGTCCCTCGCGATACACTCCTCCGCAGCCCAGGAAAGGAGGAAAGATGACAGTGAAAGAGTTTATTATATAACTGTGCCCATGCCACGCTGATGATAGCGTTCCTCGCGATACACTCCTCCACAGCCCAGGAAAGGAGGAAAGATGACAGTGAAAGAGTTTATCATATAACTGTGCCCATGCCACGCTGATGATAGCGTTCCTCGCGATACACTCCTCCACAGCCCAGGAAAGGAGGAAAGATGACAGTGAAAGAGTTTATTATATAACTGTGCCCATGCCACGCTGATGATAGCGTTCTTCGCGATACACTCCTCCACAGCCCAGGAAAGGAGGAACGATGACAGTGAAAGACTTTATTATATAACTGTGCCCATGCCACGCTGATGATAGCGTTCCTCGCGATACACTCCTCCACAGCCCAGGAAAGGAGGAAAGATGACAGTGAAAGAGTTTATTATATAACTGTGCCCATGCCACGCTGATGATAGCGTCCCTCGCGATACACTCCTCCACAGCCCAGGAAAGGAGGAAAGATGACAGTGAAAGAGTTTATTATATAACTGTGCCCATGCCACGCTGATGATAGCGTTCCTCGCGATACAGTCCTCCACAGCCCAGGAAAGGAGGAAAGATGACAGTGAAAGAGTTTATTATATAACTGTGCCCATGCCACGCTGATGATAGCGTTCCTCGCGATACACTCCTCCACAGCCCAGGAAAGGAGGAAAGATGACAGTGAAAGAGTTTATTATATAACTGTGCCCATGCCACACTGATGATAGCGTTCCTCGCGATATACTCCTCCACAGCCCAGGAAAGGAGGAAAGATGACAGTGAAAGAGTTTATTATATAACTGTGCCCATGCCACACTGATGATAGCGTTCCTCGCGATACACCCCTCCACAGCCCAGGATAGGAGGAAAGCTGACAGTGAAAGAGTTTATTATATAACTGTGCCCATGCCACGCTGATGACAGCGTTCCTCGCGATACACTCCTCCACAGCCCAGGAAAGGAGGAAAGATGACAGTGAAAGAGTTTATTATATAACTGTGCCCATGCCACGCTGATGATAGCGTTCCTCGCGATACACTCCTCCACAGCCCAGGAAAGGAGGAAAGATGACAGTGAAAGAGTTTATTATATAACTGTGCCCATGCCACACTGATGATAGCGTTCCTCGCGATACACTCCTCCACAGCCCAGGAAAGGAGGAAAGATGACAGTGAAAGAGTTTATTATATAACTGTGCCCATGCCACGCTGATGATAGCGTTCCTCGCGATACACTCCTCCACAGCCCAGGAAAGGAGGAAAGATGACAGTGAAAGAGTTTATTATATAACTGTGCCCATGCCACGCTGATGATAGCATTCCTCGCGATACACTCCTCCACAGCCCAGGAAAGGAGGAAAGATGACAGTGAAAGAGTTTATTATATAACTGTGCCCATGCCACGCTGATGATAGCGTTCCTCGCGATACACTCCTCCACAGCCCAGGAAAGGAGGAAAGATGACAGTGAAAGAGTTTATTATATAACTGTGCCCATGCCACACTGATGATAGCGTTCCTCGCGATACACTCCTCCACAGCCCAGGAAAGGAGGAAAGATGACAGTGAAAGAGTTTATTATATAACTGTGCCCATGCCACGCTGATGATAGCGTTCCTCGCGATACACTCCTCCACAGCCCAGGAAAGGAGGAAAGATGACAGTGAAAGAGTTTATTATATAACTGTGCCCATGCCACGCTGATGATAGCGTTCCTCGCGATACAGTCCTCCACAGCCCAGGAAAGGAGGAAAGATGACAGTGAAAGAGTTTATTATATAACTGTGCCCATGCCACGCTGATGATAGCGTTCCTCGCGATACACTCCTCAACAGCCCAGGAAAGGAGGAAAGATGACAGTGAAAGAGTTTATTATATAACTGTGCCCATGCCACGCTGATGATAGCGTTCCTCGCGATACACTCCTCCACAGCCCAGGAAAGGAGGAAAGATGACAGTGAAAGAGTTTATTATATAATTGTGCCCATGCCACGCTGATGATAGCGTTCCTCGCGATACACTCCTCCACAGCCCAGGAAAGGAGGAAAGATGACAGTGAAAGAGTTTATTATATAACAGTGCCCATGCCACGCTGATGATAGCGTTCCTCGCGATACAGTCCTCCACAGCCCAGGAAAGGAGGAAAGATGACAGTGAAAGAGTTTATTATATAACTGTGCCCATGCCACACTGATGATAGCGTTCCTCGCGATACACTCCTCCAAACCCAGGAAAGGAGGAAAGATGACAGTGAAAGAGTTTATTATATAACTGTGCCCATGCCACGCTGATGATAGCGTTCCTCGCGATACACTCCTCCACAGCCCAGGAAAGGAGGAAAGATGACAGTGAAAGAGTTTATTATATAACTGTGCCCATGCCACACTGATGATAGCGTTCCTCGCGATACACTCCTCCACAGCCCAGGAAAGGAGGAAAGATGACAGTGAAAGAGTTTATTATATAACTGTGCCCATGCCACGCTGATGATAGCGTTCCTCGCGATACACTCCTCCACAGCCCAGGAAAGGAGGAAAGATGACAGTGAAAGAGTTTATTATATAACTGTGCCCATGCCACGCTGATGTTAGCGTTCCTCGCGATACACTCCTCCACAGCCCAGGAAAGGAGGAAAGATGACAGTGAAAGAGTTTATTATATAACTGTGCCCATGCCACGCTGATAATAGCGTTCCTCGCGATACACTCCTCCACAGCCCAGGAAAGGAGGAAAGATGACAGTGAAAGAGTTTATTATATAACTGTGCCCATGCCACACTGATGATAGCGTTCCTCGCGATATACTCCTCCACAGCCCAGGAAAGGAGGAAAGATGACAGTGAAAGAGTTTATTATATAACTGTGCCCATGCCACACTGATGATAGCGTTCCTCGCGATACACCCCTCCACAGCCCAGGATAGGAGGAAAGCTGACAGTGAAAGAGTTTATTATATAACTGTGCCCATGCCACGCTGATGACAGCGTTCCTCGCGATACACTCCTCCACAGCCCAGGAAAGGAGGAAAGATGACAGTGAAAGAGTTTATTATATAACTGTGCCCATGCCACGCTGATGATAGCGTTCCTCGCGATACACTCCTCCACAGCCCAGGAAAGGAGGAAAGATGACAGTGAAAGAGTTTATTATATAACTGTGCCCATGCCACACTGATGATAGCGTTCCTCGCGATACACTCCTCCACAGCCCAGGAAAGGAGGAAAGATGACAGTGAAAGAGTTTATTATATAACTGTGCCCATGCCACGCTGATGATAGCGTTCCTCGCGATACACTCCTCCACAGCCCAGGAAAGGAGGAAAGATGACAGTGAAAGAGTTTATTATATAACTGTGCCCATGCCACGCTGATGATAGCATTCCTCGCGATACACTCCTCCACAGCCCAGGAAAGGAGGAAAGATGACAGTGAAAGAGTTTATTATATAACTGTGCCCATGCCACGCTGATGATAGCGTTCCTCGCGATACACTCCTCCACAGCCCAGGAAAGGAGGAAAGATGACAGTGAAAGAGTTTATTATATAACTGTGCCCATGCCACACTGATGATAGCGTTCCTCGCGATACACTCCTCCACAGCCCAGGAAAGGAGGAAAGATGACAGTGAAAGAGTTTATTATATAACTGTGCCCATGCCACGCTGATGATAGCGTTCCTCGCGATACACTCCTCCACAGCCCAGGAAAGGAGGAAAGATGACAGTGAAAGAGTTTATTATATAACTGTGCCCATGCCACGCTGATGATAGCGTTCCTCGCGATACAGTCCTCCACAGCCCAGGAAAGGAGGAAAGATGACAGTGAAAGAGTTTATTATATAACTGTGCCCATGCCACGCTGATGATAGCGTTCCTCGCGATACACTCCTCAACAGCCCAGGAAAGGAGGAAAGATGACAGTGAAAGAGTTTATTATATAACTGTGCCCATGCCACGCTGATGATAGCGTTCCTCGCGATACACTCCTCCACAGCCCAGGAAAGGAGGAAAGATGACAGTGAAAGAGTTTATTATATAATTGTGCCCATGCCACGCTGATGATAGCGTTCCTCGCGATACACTCCTCCACAGCCCAGGAAAGGAGGAAAGATGACAGTGAAAGAGTTTATTATATAACAGTGCCCATGCCACGCTGATGATAGCGTTCCTCGCGATACAGTCCTCCACAGCCCAGGAAAGGAGGAAAGATGACAGTGAAAGAGTTTATTATATAACTGTGCCCATGCCACACTGATGATAGCGTTCCTCGCGATACACTCCTCCAAACCCAGGAAAGGAGGAAAGATGACAGTGAAAGAGTTTATTATATAACTGTGCCCATGCCACGCTGATGATAGCGTTCCTCGCGATACACTCCTCCACAGCCCAGGAAAGGAGGAAAGATGACAGTGAAAGAGTTTATTATATAACTGTGCCCATGCCACACTGATGATAGCGTTCCTCGCGATACACTCCTCCACAGCCCAGGAAAGGAGGAAAGATGACAGTGAAAGAGTTTATTATATAACTGTGCCCATGCCACGCTGATGATAGCGTTCCTCGCGATACACTCCTCCACAGCCCAGGAAAGGAGGAAAGATGACAGTGAAAGAGTTTATTATATAACTGTGCCCATGCCACGCTGATGTTAGCGTTCCTCGCGATACACTCCTCCACAGCCCAGGAAAGGAGGAAAGATGACAGTGAAAGAGTTTATTATATAACTGTGCCCATGCCACGCTGATAATAGCGTTCCTCGCGATACACTCCTCCACAGCCCAGGAAAGGAGGAAAGATGACAGTGAAAGAGTTTATTATATAACTGTGCCCATGCCACACTGATGATAGCGTTCCTCGCGATATACTCCTCCACAGCCCAGGAAAGGAGGAAAGATGACAGTGAAAGAGTTTATTATATAACTGTGCCCATGCCACACTGATGATAGCGTTCCTCGCGATACACCCCTCCACAGCCCAGGATAGGAGGAAAGCTGACAGTGAAAGAGTTTATTATATAACTGTGCCCATGCCACGCTGATGACAGCGTTCCTCGCGATACACTCCTCCACAGCCCAGGAAAGGAGGAAAGATGACAGTGAAAGAGTTTATTATATAACTGTGCCCATGCCACGCTGATGATAGCGTTCCTCGCGATACACTCCTCCACAGCCCAGGAAAGGAGGAAAGATGACAGTGAAAGAGTTTATTATATAACTGTGCCCATGCCACACTGATGATAGCGTTCCTCGCGATACACTCCTCCACAGCCCAGGAAAGGAGGAAAGATGACAGTGAAAGAGTTTATTATATAACTGTGCCCATGCCACGCTGATGATAGCGTTCCTCGCGATACACTCCTCCACAGCCCAGGAAAGGAGGAAAGATGACAGTGAAAGAGTTTATTATATAACTGTGCCCATGCCACGCTGATGATAGCATTCCTCGCGATACACTCCTCCACAGCCCAGGAAAGGAGGAAAGATGACAGTGAAAGAGTTTATTATATAACTGTGCCCATGCCACGCTGATGATAGCGTTCCTCGCGATACACTCCTCCACAGCCCAGGAAAGGAGGAAAGATGACAGTGAAAGAGTTTATTATATAACTGTGCCCATGCCACACTGATGATAGCGTTCCTCGCGATACACTCCTCCACAGCCCAGGAAAGGAGGAAAGATGACAGTGAAAGAGTTTATTATATAACTGTGCCCATGCCACGCTGATGATAGCGTTCCTCGCGATACACTCCTCCACAGCCCAGGAAAGGAGGAAAGATGACAGTGAAAGAGTTTATTATATAACTGTGCCCATGCCACGCTGATGATAGCGTTCCTCGCGATACAGTCCTCCACAGCCCAGGAAAGGAGGAAAGATGACAGTGAAAGAGTTTATTATATAACTGTGCCCATGCCACGCTGATGATAGCGTTCCTCGCGATACACTCCTCAACAGCCCAGGAAAGGAGGAAAGATGACAGTGAAAGAGTTTATTATATAACTGTGCCCATGCCACGCTGATGATAGCGTTCCTCGCGATACACTCCTCCACAGCCCAGGAAAGGAGGAAAGATGACAGTGAAAGAGTTTATTATATAATTGTGCCCATGCCACGCTGATGATAGCGTTCCTCGCGATACACTCCTCCACAGCCCAGGAAAGGAGGAAAGATGACAGTGAAAGAGTTTATTATATAACAGTGCCCATGCCACGCTGATGATAGCGTTCCTCGCGATACAGTCCTCCACAGCCCAGGAAAGGAGGAAAGATGACAGTGAAAGAGTTTATTATATAACTGTGCCCATGCCACACTGATGATAGCGTTCCTCGCGATACACTCCTCCAAACCCAGGAAAGGAGGAAAGATGACAGTGAAAGAGTTTATTATATAACTGTGCCCATGCCACGCTGATGATAGCGTTCCTCGCGATACACTCCTCCACAGCCCAGGAAAGGAGGAAAGATGACAGTGAAAGAGTTTATTATATAACTGTGCCCATGCCACACTGATGATAGCGTTCCTCGCGATACACTCCTCCACAGCCCAGGAAAGGAGGAAAGATGACAGTGAAAGAGTTTATTATATAACTGTGCCCATGCCACGCTGATGATAGCGTTCCTCGCGATACAGTCCTCCACAGCCCAGGAAAGGAGGAAAGATGACAGTGAAAGAGTTTATTATATAACTGTGCCCATGCCACGCTGATGATAGCGTTCCTCGCGATACACTCCTCCACAGCCCAGGAAAGGAGGAAAGATGACAGTGAAAGAGTTTATTATATAACTGTGCCCATGCCACGCTGATGATAGCGTTCCTCGCGATACACTCCTCCACAGCCCAGGAAAGGAGGAAAGATGACAGTGAAAGAGTTTATTATATAATTGTGCCCATGCCACGCTGATGATAGCGTTCCTCGCGATACACTCCTCCACAGCCCAGGAAAGGAGGAAAGATGACAGTGAAAGAGTTTATTATATAACAGTGCCCATGCCACGCTGATGATAGCGTTCCTCGCGATACAGTCCTCCACAGCCCAGGAAAGGAGGAAAGATGACAGTGAAAGAGTTTATTATATAACTGTGCCCATGCCACACTGATGATAGCGTTCCTCGCGATACACTCCTCCACAGCCCAGGAAAGGAGGAAAGATGACAGTGAAAGAGTTTATTATATAACTGTGCCCATGCCACGCTGATGATAGCGTTCCTCGCGATACACTCCTCCACAGCCCAGGAAAGGAGGAAAGATGACAGTGAAAGAGTTTATTATATAACTGTGCCCATGCCACACTGATGATAGCGTTCCTCGCGATACACTCCTCCACAGCCCAGGAAAGGAGGAAAGATGACAGTGAAAGAGTTTATTATATAACTGTGCCCATGCCACGCTGATGATAGCGTTCCTCGCGATACACTCCTCCACAGCCCAGGAAAGGAGGAAAGATGACAGTGAAAGAGTTTATTATATAACTGTGCCCATGCCACGCTGATGATAGCGTTCCTCGCGATACACTCCTCCACAGCCCAGGAAAGGAGGAAAGATGACAGTGAAAGAGTTTATTATATAACTGTGCCCATGCCACGCTGATGATAGCGTTCCTCGCGATACAGTCCTCCACAGCCCAGGAAAGGAGGAAAGATGACAGTGAAAGAGTTTATTATATAACTGTGCCCATGCCACGCTGATGATAGCGTTCCTCGCGATACAGTCCTCCACAGCCCAGGAAAGGAGGAAAGATGACAGTGAAAGAGTTTATTATATAACTGTGCCCATGCCACGCTGATGATAGCGTTCCTCGCGATACAGTCCTCCACAGCCCAGGAAAGGAGGAAAGATGACAGTGAAAGAGTTTATTATATAACTGTGCCCATGCCACGCTGATGATAGCGTTCCTCGCGATACACTCCTCCACAGCCCAGGAAAGGAGGAAAGATGACAGTGAAAGAGTTTATTATATAATTGTGCCCATGCCACACTGATGATAGCGTTCCTCGCGATACACTCCTCCACAGCCCAGGAAAGGAGGAAAGATGACAGTGAAAGAGTTTATTATATAACTGTGCCCATGCCACACTGATGATAGCGTTCCTCGCGATACACTCCTCCACAGCCCAGGAAAGGAGGAAAGATGACAGTGAAAGAGTTTATTATATAACTGTGCCCATGCCACGCTGATGATAGCGTTCCTCGCGATACACTCCTCCACAGCCCAGGAAAGGAGGAAAGATGACAGTGAAAGAGTTTATTATATAACTGTGCCCATGCCACGCTGATGATAGCGTTCCTCGCGATACAGTCCTCCACAGCCCAGGAAAGGAGGAAAGATGACAGTGAAAGAGTTTATTATATAACTGTGCCCATGCCACGCTGATGATAGCGTTCCTCGCGATACAGTCCTCCACAGCCCAGGAAAGGAGGAAAGATGACAGTGAAAGAGTTTATTATATAACTGTGCCCATGCCACGCTGATGATAGCGTTCCTCGCGATACAGTCCTCCACAGCCCAGGAAAGGAGGAAAGATGACAGTGAAAGAGTTTATTATATAACTGTGCCCATGCCACGCTGATGATAGCGTTCCTCGCGATACACTCCTCCACAGCCCAGGAAAGGAGGAAAGATGACAGTGAAAGAGTTTATTATATAATTGTGCCCATGCCACACTGATGATAGCGTTCCTCGCGATACACTCCTCCACAGCCCAGGAAAGGAGGAAAGATGACAGTGAAAGAGTTTATTATACTCTCTCACTGCCCCTCTCTTTGCTTTTATTATTTATTTCTAGGCTGTTCGTTTATTGCGTCATCTCCACGAGGCCCGATTTCCTTTTCTCGTAAGTTGTAACTTTCCACATACTATGGGATATTCAGTTTTCCAAAAATTATAAAAGCCTTGAAGTGGAGGTAGCGAAATAATGATGAAATAACTTAGAACTACATCTTATTATATAGAAAAAAGAGTGATTCATTGCGGTGCAATTTTGGCCCTTTTTTTCCACTTAATGTGACAGCCTAAATGACTGTTTCAAAAATTATGAAATTAATTTTTTCAAGACTTAGTGTCAAGTTATCTAACCCAATCGTTTTTGTATCGACCTCTTGTGTTTGTTTAAGTTTCAGGTGATTCTTTTTAAAAAATTGTAACAATGTGAAATGCAATTATTATTATTTTTTGGGGGGGGGGGGGGTCCTCTCTTTGATGCACGGGAGCACGAGATAGATGGGGGGGGGGGGCGACAGAAGGGTGGGAGCACAAGTTTATCCCGGGCAATGCCGGGTACCTCATCTTGTTGTATAATACTGGTTGTGTAATGTCCATATCATGAGTGTAAGTGAACGACTTATCATCATGTACACAATCAGGTTCAGTGATAACGCATTCGTGAGATGACTGGCGACTGCAACCGGACAAAACCAGACCAAACATTAAAGTACGATTTAGGGGTGACACCTGGGACGTTTGTGTTCACGAGTTTAGTAACCCCACATGGCGGCGAATGCGTGGAAGATAAACATTTGCCGTATATTACAGTGCCGAACAGACACAATAACTGACAAAGTTGTTTTCGAGACAAGATTTCACTACTGGTTAAATCTCATTTAATCTATTATATATTTGCAACATTTGGCATGACTAACTGACCAAACTATACACTCTTCAGGCCTTAAATTTGGCAGGAAGGTGGCAATTGGGATAACGAAGATGATGGCTATAATTAAAAGTTGTTTACTTCAAGCATGTATTTTTAATAAATAACAATGTTTATTGCTATGTAACATCTGTATTTTTGAATTTTTGTTTCGTAATATATAGTAGCGTGCATGTCATAAAAAGTGACCGTATCAAGCGTCCAGTTTGGTGCTTGGTGTTCTGGTGTGCATGAGTTCTGAAGCGAGACTGTAGTTTATTACTAAATGCGTCACTTCGAGCTTCCATGCATTTGGCGGACGGGCATGCTTTGGTGCTGCTAACGAAGCAAGAACTCGCAGCTAAGTAAACTGTTTGGCTTAGTTCCTGTAGAAGTCTTTTATTGTTCGATTTTTTTTTCACTTGAAAAAGGCGAAAGCCGAAAATTTTGTGTATTTTCTGTCTTCTCTTTAGTTTGCTTTGTATTGTTTGGGTTTTATTTCTCACGCGGGGTTTCGCAACATACAACCTTTTCATTTTGCCCAATTTTGACTTTGCTTATAGCCCTGCTGCGACACCTCAGTTTTTCTGTGGTTTTTATGATATTTCGTGTCTTACTTTTATTATATGAGAGGTACCATTCATAGCACATCACAATGATCGCACATCTCTCGTTGGCCTCGTCTGGCTGTGTTGTCATCGCTGAAGAAAATCTAAACACAGCACTACTTGAGTAAATCTGAGGTGTACATGTGTGACGCAGTGTTTTCACTCGTGTCACCAACATGTTTATGCTACATCACTGATGCGCAAGCCATGGACTTTATTTTTTCTTTGTTTTTTCAAGATCGATGTTGATCATGTTTTTGTCGAATAAGATAAGATAAGATAAGATAAGATAAGATAAGATAAGATAAGATAAGATAAGATAAGATAAGATAAGATAAGATAGGATAAGGTATGACTTTATTATCCTGTTTCCAGGAAATTTGTTGTCACAGTATCTGTAGTGGTATCACATTAAATACAATATCGAGAACCGACAGATCTTTAATGCATACCACATCCACGCACATTGCTCACACAACATTACCAGCAAGTAAGAACATTTTGTACGCGCGCGCGCACACACAAACACACACACACACTGTAACAACAATCCATTAGGAAAAACTAACAACAGCATAGTTTTACTACATCAGGAAACACTGCTACTTCGAATTGCGGATGGCAAAAAAGATCGTCTGTAGCGCTCTCTGTTTGTTTTTAAATACAGTAGCCTATTCGTCCACTTCTTTGGGATCGGACTATTCTGATGGAACAAGAGGTGGGAACAATCATTTACAATTGATTTTAGTTTCTGTTTGCACGAATGCACAAATAACTCATCTAAGTTCATAAATTCACCGTTACTTAGATAGCAAAGCTTTTTATATAACAGAAGTGTTAATTGTTCTTTTAGTGCTCCTTTGCATTTCATCCCCACAGAAGAAGATACATGTAATGTGCTTATGTACAAATAAATGTAAATAAATAAATAAAAGCACCAATGACTTCGCTTCACAAAGTTTTTTTCTTCATCTGAGAAGATGGTCAAAGATAACTTTTAACAAAATTGACAGATCTAATTATTTTGCAAATTAATTTAGGGAACATTTTTATCTTTTCCAGGCAAAGATATTTCTTCAATAATCATAGCTCATGGCTTTTACAGTTAGCCTACAGTAAATTTATACTTTACCTACTGACGTGAGAGAAAGATATTTTCAAAAATAAAAAAAATGACAACAGCTTGGTTAGACTTGACGACAGAGCAGTTCTTCGATTTTTCAAAATTATTTTAACACTAATACATGTAACACTAACAGGAAATGCAATGGCATATTGCCAGGAGAGTTCCCCATTTTCAGTTTTTGGTGTCGGAAATAGAACAAACATATCAGTAGGACAAGCGTACCGAGTACAATATGGGAGAGATTTGGGAGAGGCCCAAAAAATGAGTGAAACCTGAGACAGATACAGGAGCCTGAGGGAGAGAGGACTGTTTAGCCATTTTGCAGAATACGGAAGAAAGAAGTGGGTGTAAAAATGTTGACCACCTAACACAGTGATTATTGATGTTTATTCATATTAACAACGTAAACTTCTTGAAAACCTTTCATCTTTCAAATTAATATAGATTTGGATATGTGCTGTTGTTGTTGCTGTTACTACTATTTATGTTGTTTGTGTCAGGAACAGATTAGTATCATAAATGCCGTGCTAGGTCACGACTTCAGTGAGTTAATTTTTACGATCTTGTTAATTATAACCAGCGTAATTTGTCCTTGAGCTGTTCTCCTGAACAGTTTGTTTTGAAACACTTTTTTCTTATAGATGGAGAGAAGGTGTGGTGAGACAGACTAAATGTATAACTAGGAATGACAGAGCAGTTCTCGACCCCGTGATTTTGATTAACACAGAGAAGGGGCGAGTAAGGGTAGTTTTATTGAGACGCTTAGTTGACGTTCAGAAATTCGTGCATAAGAGTAGAAGCACGAAGTTTAAAGATTTTAGTAGTTAATTTTTCACATTTTAAATTTTATGGTCTAGGTAAATTGACCTTGATTTTGGCGCAAGGCTGTGACTAGAATAAATTAATACTGCAGGCTGAGCCCGCGTGGCTACATCAATCAAATGTATGAATCTGGACGGAAGGTTGCAGATGTGACTTTAGTATTTAAACACGTACAGAACTTAGATAGTTGCCACATGTAGACCATCCATCTGCGAAGTGGACGGCCATAGTCCTCAGCCAGATGAGAGACATAGAGACGCAGTTAAGCAGTCCATGTTATGAGGAGCGTTGTGTAGATTGAAGCTCCAGAGCCTAAGCCCACTTGGTTTGATATATATATATGAACCCACAGCGATGATATCCAGCGCTCTCACTCCCAGTGAGGGCCGCATGGTGAGAGTCAATTACTAATTTGTCATAATGCAATTGAAACGTTCCAGCTACTTTGAAGACTGTTGAAGAGCTACCGCCAGACAACACACTGTTGTACAAGCACGTGTGATTGGGATTCTCCATGGCGTGTACTGAGGAACTTTAATATTATAACATGTCTCATTGGAAACAAGAATAATAGAATTTAAATTGTATTTTTCCGTCGCCACGTGCGCGGATCCTTTTTTGGTATTTAAACTTCATATGAGCTGCAAATAATGAGATTAAGTTACCAGTATTATAGGAAGCTTTAGTTCCACAGCTTAGTTAGAAATTCTGTTGCCTTTGAATTGATATTTATGTTTATATCCATCAGTGTTACATACTGTAATTAAACTGCCCTACAGTTCTGCCGAAATTCAAATCAATTGATTTATTTAGTTTTTAGAATGAAAGCATTTTCTTTGTGTGTTCGTCGATTGTGGGAGCGGACCTCGTAAGAGTGTAAGTCGAATTTTCCCCTAAACCCACATCGCGACAGCTGTTGCCTTTAGTTTTTCTTCACCATCGGACTATTTTACAAGTAAAGATTTTCTTATCACTTCACTCTTTTTATGGTGCAACCACTTATAACATCCAAGCAAAAATTATACTACATGCATTTCATAACAGATTGAATGTGATCGGTAAATGAAGATTATGTAACAACAGGGACGAGAATTTTTTTTTCCGAAAAGAGCGGGGTAACCATGGGGAGAAACGTCACATCTTCATTGCCACCACTGATAGTGATAGACGACTGTTTCTGCATAGCATTTAATCATTATGGTGGCTTAGTAGAAATTTAAGTACACTGGAGATTGTTCACAGTCTGTGTTATTTATTTATTCATTTGTTTATCTATTCATTCATACATTGATTTATTTATATAGTTCTTTCTTATTTATTTGCATTGAACAGCATTATTATTAGTATTAGTAGTATCACATCAACATCTATTTATTTATGTTTTATTTATTTATTTATTTATTTATTTATTTACTTATTTATTTATTTATTTATTCATATAGTATCATTCATATTATCATCATCATCAGTATCATTTCTATTATTATCTGTTACGAACATTGAAATTTTGCCTGAAGTACGAAATGACGGTGCATGCTCATAGGAAAAAAAAAGCCAGTTTTCAATCAACTAATAGCGCCGTCTCCCGGCAGAGGCAATACAATTATAATTACATTATATGCTGTGTGCAATCATCCTTTGAAAAAATGCTGTGTCAGTAGGCAGACCTATTACCTGTGGCGGCACAAGTCAGTTTACAGACAATCGTGGTCGGTGGTCGGGGGGGGGGGGGGGGATCACCCAGCGATGGAGTTTGAGTCTGAGTTTAAGTTTGGGTTTTACGGCATGTCGGCACGATAACGGCCAATTTTGCACCTTTCACAGTCTCTTTTGGGTACTTTATTTATGTTTCGTATTCAGAACTTCATCAATTTAAATTTCACGAGTGAATTAAGTAGTTCCCTGCAAATTCTATTAGGTTGGGATAATTCTCAAAGGTTGTTTTGTATAGATCTGAAAAGAGTTTCGTAAATGAGTACAAAAGTTTTTGAATCAAGTTGGAGATCTTAGCCTCTCTCAGATTAGAAAGGACTGTGGGTCCACGTCAGAAAATAATTCTTTCATGGATTACATGCATAGTGCCTTTCTCGGATAAGCGTGAAATCTACACATTCAGTCATAGCCTATAGTTCATTATTAGTTCGGGGGTATTTTCCCCACTTGAGTGAAAAACGGTATGTGCAGTGGATATAACCAGAGAGTATGTACGTGTATAGAGAGGTTTCCCTATTGATCCATTTGCACTGTGAGACACGGGAGGCGCCGCGAAACTATTGTTAGCTTGGGGCGAAAAGTAGGTCGCTGCAGTAAACAATACCCGTTTGTGCATTTCCACGTGGCATAAGAGCTTACAAACGGCTCAAAATAGTTTCAGTCAGTCCAAAAATGTGAACAAACCACAGAAAACAGATATGCACAGTCTTTGGTGAAGGCGGTCTCTTTCAATTCTTGTTTACCGCAGCGACCTAGTTTCGCGATTTGGCGGAAGTGATATCTCTGTATAAAATGATATAACCCAATTTCATCTTTCCGGTTTCGTCAAGACGCATGAGATTACCGTCCAAAAAGGAATGAAGAGATCGTGACTAAAGCGTGAACCTTCATACAAATCATGTAAATTTTGTTCCATGTTTATTCTAATCGTCAACTCATGCAAGCTAAATCTGTGCCATTATTATATTATTAAGGTTCTGTGCCATGGGTGGCCAAACTTGCCTAGCGCAAGCACCTCATACGATAAACTTCAGATGTTCGAGAGCCACAAGACATGAAGAAATTTTACACATAAGGTTTTATTGTTATAACACATTTTGTTACAAAAATGTATAGAAATAGTAAGAAATACTTGTATGCAACAATCTTTACTCATAATTTGCATTTTTTCAAACTGTCAGTTTGTATAGGTTTGAGTAATCACAAAGTACACATTCTAGGTGGAATGTTTTCCTAATCTTCACTGATGATTGTTTTAACTATGCCGAACGTATTAAATACGGTAATGAACCACGGGAACATCGAAGACAAACGTGCGAATGTCATAAACAAGTTCATCCGACAAGATCAGAACATGTTCTTTATGCCTGGGTTGGACATGAAATGAGGGAACCTTTTACATGTATAAAAAAGAGCTCAGCCAACTTATTTCCACGACCTGCATGTGACTCGCGAACCTAGGTTTGGCCAAGCCTGTACTGTGCCATATTATTTCATGTGTTATGTCTATTATTGAGTTATGATATATGTTCAAGTGATAATAGTAATAATACGTAAGATGTATACATGTATCATGTAGCTGCTCTTAACCGCTCTGTGAAAAGAGAAATTTCCCACGCCTGGACCCTTTTCGACCTTAGTTCTTGTTTGTTCATCTCCATTTTCTGAAAACTTTGAGATCTTTTAGTATGCAGAAGAGATTATATAACAAATGTAGGCTCCTACACTTCGACACTTGGTTAAAACGAGTTGTGTAACTTATCAAGCTGTTTCACAGCTCCGATTTATTCTAACTCCTTATTCTGCCATAAAGGCAACTAAAGCCGCAAATGTTTAAAGTCGAATTACTAGGTTGTGTGAAAAGTTGAGTTGGAATAAACAAGGACTAAGTATATCGCGCCGTGTTAATCCTGGTCATTAAACACAAAAATATACTTTAGAGTGTAAAAATAATCATTCCCGTATTTAATTTCAATCCCTGAACGTTCCAAGAACTGTCGCATTTACTGCGTACTGTTACAACTTCGTGCAAAACAGGTAAATTTACCTGTTCATCGTCTCATTCTCGCACTCTTTGTCCGTGCTTGGTTCATGCTGAGACCTGCAAAGTCAAGACCTTTTTGCACTCCGCGCAAAGCGCAGTGAAGCAATGTGTGATTTAGGTCATGTCACGTTGAATCGTTGAATGAAACGTGCCATAACGGTAAATCCAGGCCTGGGAAGATCTAAAATGGGACCATAATTTTTTTCCTTGTTTTTTTCGTCGCTATTTTTGTGGCTTTGCAAATTGATATGGAAATGTTCGTGTGAATGTCCTCTACAGCTGCTTATCACAATCATTTATCACTACAGCTTCAAGTCTCAAATAATTTATCATAACATGGTGTAGGCGGATATTCCTATCTAAATGCAAACTAACATTAATTTGAACTTCCGTCATGTTTACCATTTTGTTTTATTTTATTCAGTACTGTTTGTTATAAGTACGTACGCACCTCAAGTGTTTTGCGCTAGGGACGCGCACGTATACATACCTAACCCTATCCCTAACCCCATCCTTATCCTCAACAATAAATCTTATCGAACCCCTAACCCTGCCCCTTAACCTTTCAACCAAAAAAACAGAAGGAAAACGACAAGAAAATCTGAAAGAATAATTACTTAAGGCTGTTGTTAGGACTATTTCCGGAGCTCTCTAGCTCTGGACTCACAAAAGCTTTAAAATACGTACCACTAAGGCTTGGTGGATGTAGGTCTAATTAGTATGTGCTTGTAACAACATTCTTATTTGTAACTGTATTTAAATTATTAAGTTCAGACCACATGTGCTTAATCACAGGCGGGAAAACAGCGGGATTTCATTTAAAGTATTAATGATGTTAAATAGTATGACAGATGAATGTACTTAAACGTCATTATTGCCTCTCTATCTATCTATCTATCTACCTACCTACCTACCTACCTACCTACCTACCTACCTACCTACCTACCTATCTATCTATCTAGCTATCTATCGAACGAACTATCTATCTATCTATATCTATCTATCTATCTATCTATCTATCTATCTATCTATCTATTTATCTATCTATCTATCTATCTGCGTCTCTGTCTGTCTGTCTGTCTATCTATCTATCAATCAGTCTGTGTGTCTGTCTGTCCTTCTGTTCGTCCGCCCACTTGTCTATCTGTTTCTGTCTATCTGTGTCTCTGTCTGTCTATCAGCCCTCCTACCTTCTTGTCTATCTCCTTGCTTGTCTGTATACATGTATATACATGTAGGAACATATATCTATTCTCAACACGTTGTGTTTGTCGGTCTGTCATTTGTCTCTTCGCAAGGTTTATAGATTTTGTTCTGTTGACAGATAGCCAGACATAGCCCTCACCAAATTGAGGCCCAGGGGACAATCTGTGAGGCCGCAATTTTCCCGGCACTGACTCTCAAACCAAAGGTTTATATTTGCAAAATTTATGTATATTTAAGGTAGCGGCTCTTTGGGCCCTGTAGTCAAAATACTCACACCAGATATTTTGTGATCAATTTATGGTCACCCCCCCCCCCCTTTCCAAAAAAAAAAAAAAAGTTACAGTGACCACTAAAAACTCATTTGGCCATATGACGTAAATAGTCCGTTTTAACCTCATTTTGTATTCCGTATTTGCATTTCTAGCTTGTTCAGCGTTTGCACTTCAATTACGATCCACAAACGACAGCTATAATTGTACAGTAATGACTTCCCCGTTGATGGCCTGGCTGCGGTTACTCTAAAGCATGCGTGAAGAAACGGTTTACGTAAAAAAAGATATTTTGGAAATGATCTGTTCAACATCAGACAGCTGTGCAAATATACATAGTGGGAGTGCGCGAGGTCTATCGTAACTCGAGATTTTTTTCAAAAATTGATATATTTGGCATAGTTCTAGCCCTTGACAGAGTATGGGCTGTGTGTTAAAAGCTGGGAATGGGGTGGGGTGGGGGGGGGGCGGGGTAAAATTCTGAACACTAAAGTAAATAACACTTTATTATTATTATTTTTTTTAATATCGTAACTATTAAATCTGATAGGGAGAACAATTCAGTTTTTTGCTTCTCCTAAAAAATTTGTTGAAACCGAGTTACGATAGTTTACCATGCGGATTTAATGCGATTCGTACGTTTGGACCTACAAGACGCGAGGAAAGATTTTTTGTTTGTTTTGTTTTGTTTATTGTTTGGATTTTTTTCTTTTTTACGAAATTTCAAGAATTCTTCAAGGACCTCCACCGTATTTGCACAATTTTATGTACAATTCCTATTTTCCTGCCTTTTTTTGTTTTTTTGTTTCTTACCGTTTAGCAGCTATTACTGTCCTATCCGAGACACAGCATACCGAGACGGTTCGATTCGCCAGATTCCGTCCCTCGACTTGTGCGCGTATCATCCATGTCAACGACACAACAATTCGCACCACATCACACATCCCCTTCATAACTGAACGAAAAAGACACTTACCACAGAGCTCTGTGAATAGTACTCACCGTGTTTATATATCCGCGCAAGTTGTGGACATTTGTGAATGTATACCCTAAATCCTTCTATCTACTTGTATTTCTATTCTCCTCCCTTTCCTGGTCAATTAACTGCCCGCGTGATGTTGTCATGCTTCAGCATGTCAAAGCTAAGGATGGCACATTGTCGTTGAAAGGAACATAGGCCCGCAGCAATTCACGATTGTGCCACTGTCACTACTATAGGAATATAATTATGCGTTTACTTTTACACGTAAACATTCCTCATTGTCTGATTATTTAGTCGTCTCTATTCACCATGCCTTGGTATGGGCCATTCTTCCCAACACTGGTAGTGTGCTCTTTCGCTTCAGAGCTTTGTAAGCCTAACATGTCACCGGGTCGAAAAGACCCGCATCTTATGCCTGGGCTGAAAAAAAAAAAAAAGATATTTTCCATTACAAAAGTCAATCTGGTCGAAAAGGCCCCGCAACGAACGCGAAAAGGGTAAAACAGCAATGTACAAATAGGGTAAATCTTTATACTTTTTTTTTTGGACATCGTTTAGTGTGTCATATCCCAGGAGTTTAGAAGACATTAATTTTGGTCTAATTACTAACTATGAACTTATTACTCTTCAGAAAGTCAGTATCGAGTACTATCTTCAGCTTCAAAGTGCAGAAAAATGAAGGCGATTAAGTGTTAAAAATAATATTAATGAACATCATGTTGGCCTAGTTTACTTATTTTAAGTCACCAGTCACCACGAAATCACAATTACAACTTGAAATTTCTCCAAAATTAAAGTATCAACTTGTGTGCATTTAAAGCCTTTCGATAGTTGACGCTGTAGAGCCCAGACACAGTGGCTTCGGTTTCGTTTCGCTTTCGACAGTTTTGCCGGGTGACGTCAGCCTCATCTCGCCGAAAACGTCCAGAGCTTGTGGTGTTGTATTTCAACCACCCTTTCCCACTGTCCCTCGTGTTTTCTTTGTGTGGATTAAACGTGGTATAAAATTCCCTCTAATATTATAATAATCATATTCCACCACCGACAATACCCAGCAGCAGTGGTGCCCAACCTTTTCCAGGCAATCGTCCTTTTAGGGTCAAAATTTTCTTTCATCGCTCCCGCCCCCTCACCCAAAGAAAAAACAACAACAACAAAACAACCCATACTGAAAACCCAATAGAAACAATTCAGAAGAACAGAGAATACACGCACATTCAGATGTTTAAGCTTCTCAAAACTTTATTTTGTGTCAATAGGCGTGTTGATTATCTATACTTCTTCTAATTCTATACTATAGATATTTGTGGACTTGAGATTTTTCGTTGCAAAAGGCTTGTGAACCACTCAACACTCAGACTTCAAATTTTATATGGTACATCAGAATGGATGTAAGGGTGCACAGTTTTTAATAGAAGTCTCAAATCGGTGGAGTTTTTTTTTATTGGAAATTTATTGTTTCGCCATCATATTAGATCTATTTCGAGTCATGGTTCGCCATTTTCAGGTTTTGTTATCACTTCCTGCGATGTGTTCACTATCAAACACACTAACCCGTGCACAAATCATGCTGTTGTACGGGATGCGCAGGGTGTCAACTCACAAAGGCAGAGCAGTAAGACTTATTTAAAAAAACAAACAAAAATAAACTAAACTAAAAGGAACAGGCCAGATGAAGCAGGTCCTTAATAATCATCCAGAACTGAAACCAATATTCAAACCGATTTATCCCAGGCAGGGCCGGGGACCTCAGCTTATTCATTATAAATCAGAGGGCATTCTTTTTTCTTTATCAAATGCGCAACCACAAAAAGACCTCTTTTGTTCATAAAAACAATCTACACGTGCAGCTCAATTAGTCAGTGATCGCCATGTACATGTATTTGCTCCCAAAGTACTCCATTCATGCCCTCCCCCCCCCCCCCAAATCACATCACCCTTCATCATTTTCGCCCCCTAGTCGAACTTTCTTTCGTTTCCGCCCCATTGGCAATCAAAATCGCCCACGTTGAGAACCACTGCCCAACACTACAGACAACACTTGCAAGGAAGTTACAACAATAATTGCACGAGAGTCAAGGGCAATCGGGGAGGTGGTTTGGGGGGGGGGGGGAGGGGGGGTACAATAATAATGATAGCTGTCATAATTATAATAATAACTCGTGATTCTTACAGTGACAACAAAGATATCAGCAAATCCACGAATGACAGCTACAGTAAGGCATCCAAACATACACACACGTGCGCATACACAGACGACAAAAACACATGCACACAATCACATAATTATACATGCAAACACGCATTATAAATTCCACACTGGAAAGTGTCAAAGGCAAAGAGCTACACAACTTATAATAATTTTATTTAATAGAAATCACGTTGGGAGTGTTCATTAAATTTAGTTGACTGTTGTCAGGGGACAGTAGCCTAATGACCAAGCTGAACAGAGAAAATTCTGAGTTGTGCCTACCGGTCATCCCAAACTTGCCGTGTAAAATACCACAATTCCCTCACAACAGCTTTTTCCTCACTGTTCCTCAATAGTACTGGGCACGGTTCCGATACCAGTGCCGACTCCTTAGGTACTGTCCTTCGACTTCGGTACCCGATACCAGAACCTGGTACCGGTGCCGTCACTGTACCGACACTGCGGCGGCTCTCTAGTTTTCCTCCTCATTACCACTGCTTAATTTACATTTAATACGTGTAAACTTGACATTACAAAGATTTTAATACTTCAAAAATTAGTTCTGCCCCCCCCCCCACCCCCCCCCCCCCGACACTACAGCACCGTACCATTGCAGGGGGACAGCAAATTAAAGTTCAACTGTTCACCTTTGCATCATGCAAATTCTCAGGGTCAATGCCGGAATCGGGGTCTCGGAGTCGACATTGGGGAAGTGACGGAGACGTGACGTCACTTCCTCGAGATCAGTCTTGACATCAGTGTCGGAACCTTTCAGCAGGGACCTGTGACGTCACTGGAGTCGAAGTCGGTGTCGGCCACAGACTAATAAAATACCCAGACTGGATGATCCCATTGTGTGACGCCACAAAAAAAGGAAGGTCATGGACCATCCGCCACATTAGGTTTACGGTAACGACCGACGCTTCAGCATAGCTATAATTTTGAATGACACCATTTTGACGCGCCTACTGAACGCGTAAGTTTGGTTCCGCACCAAGAAATTAATACATGTACAACCAATCTTGACAAACAAAGAAATTTCTACTGCAGACAGAACTAGAATCGGAATTTCCCGAGCGGCGGCCATGTTGGTTATACGGCCGCCGCTCGGGAAATTCCGTAAAAAACGACACAGCCCGAAGCTCGTGTTTCCAGTCTGGTTAATTTATTAGTCTGTGGTGTCGGCTGCAACCATAGATCGGATATACTACACGAACTAGATAGACTAGACTGGTGCAGTGGTGCGCTCCGTGGGTGGTTCCGCGACATTGACTTTATAAGGCGAAAGTGATTCCGCCAAATATAAAGACACTGGCGGAAAGCGGTGGTAGCCTACGTGAGATTGAAATACGAAAGTGACCTTTCACCAGACTTTGAGTACCGGTACTTTCTGTGCATACTTCTATTCTCATTCATCGGTCCCCGTTGCACCGCGAGTGATGTAAAGCCAATGGCTGCATAGCGGCTTCATTCTTCCGCCGCGTACCAGTCTATCTAGGTCATGTAGTATATCTATTGCTGCAACGAGAAGTTATGGTGTCGGAGTCGGGATCGGCGATACTGAAACACCGCTGGTGTCGCCCACAATAATATGTCAGGAGTGATTGCGCCATCAGCACGAAAGACTTGACTGGAGATAAAAATAAACCTTGCGCAAAACTCTGCAGATACTCTCATTTGTTTTTTTCCTTCGGTGGATGCCAAGCGTGTCTATTAACACTTCCTGCTTATCAGTTTCTTCAAACAATTGAATAAACAGTTATAACAAAGAGCTAAGACTTCATTTTATTTTTGTTATTATTGAACTAGCGAGGGGATGAAAGGACGGGGGGGGGGGGGAGGGGGTGGGGGGACCTCTACTGCAGAGCTTGCATTGGCTACCGGTAGAAAAACATAATGTATAAGCCGGCTACCTTGTGTCACAAATGTTTACCAAAACGCACCAACTTATTAAAGTGATCTTTTGACTCCCCATATACCACCACGACATCTTAGATCAGCAGTGGCAGACACTAAAAAGTTTAAAATTCCTAAAATGTCCCTTAAGACCATGGGTGAAAGCTCTTTTTCTTATCAAGGGCCTCAGATTTGGAACTCTCTGCCTCTCTCTGTCTTTGAAAGAGACTGAGAACTTTATGACTTTTAAACATCAACTGAAGAGTTATCTTTTTACACTCTGAATGTGCAGCAACCCTGTGTCTTTCCTGAGTATGGCTGTGTATTGTGTGTGAAGAGATACCCGAAAAACTGGTGATTATCATTGTAAAGATGCATGTACATTCAGAGTGAATTTCCCATTAATTTTTGTAGATAATATGTAAATTTAAGGGTATTTACCAATATTTGTTTTGAGTTGGAGCTATTTTATCTTTATATAATTATTGTACGTTTCATAAATATTTTTTTTCTGTTGTTCTTGTGTCATTAGTCATTATTCCTGAGGGTGGTTTGGGGAGGGGGAGGGGGGGGGGGATATTTGGCTTAAAACACATCAGGGAATACTGAGCATGGCCTTCACACCATCCAATATCTAAAGAGAGAGAAAGAGGGAAATGAGAGAGAGACGGCGATGGAGACACAAATATATATATAGAGAGAGAGAGAGAAAGGAGGGGGGGGAAAGAAATGGAGAGAGAGAGAGAGCAAATGCCTCAATATCTGCCGACGACTCAGCTGTTGCTGGTTCCTTTCAGACTTTTTTTTAATCATTCAGGCTTGTGAGACAGAGACCGTTGTGGTGAGGCAACTCACCCCCCCCCCTCCCTTCCCCCACCCCGCCTTTCCCCTCCTTGTTAGAGAAAGCTCACAACACGAGGTAGCTGTGACGGGAACATTAAAATAACCACTTGTAGCTCTAGTACGTCATGGACTATGCAAATAGAATCAACAATTTCCCAATCGCTTCCCCGCTGTAAGCCCCACCCTCCTCTTGATTGTATCCTTGAACCAGAATGTACTTTATTGCAGCTGGTGGATCCCCCGGGTCCTGTGACGTGTCCGCTGACGTCAGACCGACAGGACACAGTTCCAGTTTGTGAACTCAAGGTGACTCAAACTGGAAAATACGAATACACCGCTCAGGCGGATAAAGGAATCCATGACCCAGTAATGTGGCTCAGCGAGATCCCCTACAGATTTCGCAATTTCATTTCCAAGAAAGTAGCAGCAGCTCTCTCTTACCTAGGAATCAGCAATTCCCCCTGCCTATCAAATTGGTCGTTAGAACGTTTCGTAGGAGAAAGCTGATACTACAACACGATAGACACAGTCAAGCTGATTCAAAACATACGTATAATATTGATATTATTATGTACTTGACATTGCTCCTATGAACGGCCGGGCCTGAAAAAGGGCGTTGAGGTCGTTGTTTGGTCGGTGCTAAGGAAAAAAAAAGATTAGCATATTTTGGACTGAATCGGAACAAAGCGTAAACCTATTATGGTGGTTGTTTTTGGTCGTACCGTAAAAAAAAGCGGAATGTTCTACGTCATGTATTTCCTACCTTCAGTCCTCGCGCGTGAGTTTCGAAAAAGCTTACATGAATTTACAGTCACGTGGACAGCAAAGTTTTTACTCAATGTCTGGATTTGATTTCTGGTCGATGGAAGAAAAACTAAAGAAACATTACACTGCAAAGCTCCGATATGAGAAAAACATGCAGACCAGCCAGCCAAATTAATGTCATTCTGTTCCTGGTTGTTACAAACACCAGCTCTTGCAGTGAACTGTGTTCTTCTTGGAGGTGGGGAGATGATAAGGCTAAAATTGAGAGTTTCTCTACCCAGCAGAGCATTATCTGATTGCCAGCGACTCCAGCAAGAGCAATATTCGTTTTTGTTTCGTTTTATTTTTAAGTCCTTGTTTTTGTTTTGTTTTATTTTTAAGTCCGGTTAGGCGTTGTCCCTACTCGATACGACCGCAGTCTATATAACTGTGCCACACTGATGATAGGGTTCCTCGCGATACACCATAGAGATACTCATAATACCCCCTAGAGAGAGCGCGCTCTCTTCGCGGCTGGGTGGGCTCGCGACCTTCCTAGACACAGCGAGCGACGCCATCTTACGGGCAAGATTGGTGGTACATGTATTAATTTCTTGGTGCGGAACCAAACTTCCGCGTTCAGTAGGCGCACTCAAAATGGTGTCATTCAAAATTGTAGCTATGCTGAAGTGTATTGAAATATACTTACGAATGGAAAGTGAATGTAGAATCCTTTGAAGCTCTGTTGGAGCAATTTACAACGCAACAGTTCTGCACCATGACTGCTTTCTTTTCTTGTAACTCAAGATCTATGTCACAGGTCAGAGACAGCGCATCGATCGACTTGCCCGTAAGATGGCGGCGCTCTGTTATTCTTAGAGGGCCGCGTCACGTGACCTCGCTGTAGGCCATCGCGATACACTCCTCCACAGCCCAGGAAAGGAGGAAAGATGACAGTGAAAGAGTTTATTATACTCTCTCCCTGCCCCTCTTTGCTTTTATTATTTATTTCTAGGCTGTTCGTTTATTGCGTCATCTCTGTCACAAATCCCAGACTGGGAGATGTAATAGTTTATGACAGGACGACAATCACGAACAAACAAGTTTAACACTTAACAAAACAATCCATCAGACTCACACATTATTGAAATGACTGCCGTACAACGGCCTTATTCTCACACACACTCTCCCTTGGATCCACAATCCGGTAGTTACTCCTAAAGGCACTTCGGCCTCAGCCTCTCCCCTCAGGGTCTTAATAGTACATTAATAATTTACTGGCACCGCAGTCTCTCAATATCCCCTTCCTATTGTCATACACCTTAGCACTCCCCTAGCACCTCAGCAGGGCAATAACACATTATTATTTCCATAGCCATCAACATGGCAACAACATAGTATCAGTTCACTAGCCTATCAACATGGCAACAATATAGTCTCTCATTCACTCTCATATCTACGTCCCTGTCCGTGGCCTGACTGCCACGACTTTATGTGCCCCTACTGTCCTGCACTGACAGCCTCACTTCTGGCCTATGTGTGGCCTCCGGCCCTATGCTGGCCTATCCCCTGTGCTCATCGAGGTGGCTCTGCGGCCCGTCCCCGACACCTACAAGAATAATATTACATTGGTATAATACCCTACCATTTCTATTCACTCCACCTCTCCTTACAACCCATGAAACGTACACACACTAGTTCACCTTTCACTCACTACACATCTTACGGTAACACACCTCCATCGGAGTACACACTACTCACTCGCGCTACAAATCCATGAACTCACTTTCATCTATCGCTCATGGCGCACATTGCTATATCCAATATCAAGGACTTCCACATTCCTCACATATACTTATTCACATCATGGCAATAGACGAATATAATATAATACATCAATCATAATAATCAATCAACATTCTACATACCAGTCATAACTGGAAAGACTCTCACTAGTCTTCTCGACTGCTTCCCTTTATGTCGGCCCGATGGGCTTTTATTCACAGGTCCGATCCCTAGGACCTTCTAACTTGCAGTGATAGTTATACAGCGCTTTCGCCTCCTTCAGACCCCCCACTCATGACATGCACGACTTTTCTTCCCTGTCTCCGTGCGTTAATTTTACTCTCCTCCTTTCCCCCCGTAATTATTAACTATCGCTCACTCCACTCGTGACAATCTCCACGAGGCCCGATTTCCTTTTCTCGTAAGTTGTAACTTTCCACATACTATGGGATATTCAGTTTTCCAAAAATTATAAAAGCCTGGAAGTGGGGGTAGCGATTGGGGGGGGGGAGCAAAATAATGATGAAATAACTTAGAACTACATCTTATTATATAGAAAAAAGAGAGATTCATTGTGGTGCAATTTTGGCCCTTTTTTTCACTTAATGCGACAGCCTAAATGACTGTTTCAAAAATTATGAAATTAATTTTTTCAAGACTTAGTGTCAACTTATCTAACCCAATCGTTTTTGTATCGACCTCTTGTGTTTGTTTAAGTTTCAGGTGATTCTTTAAAAAAAATTGTAACAATGTGAAATACAATTATTTTTTTTTTGGGGGGGGGGGGTCCTCTCTTTGATATAATCCCACCGCACGGGAGCACGAGATAGATGGGGGGAGGGGGGGGCGAGAGAAGGTTGGGAGCACAGGTTTATCCCGGGCAATGCCGGGTACCTCATCTTGTTGTATAATACTGGTTGTGTAATGTCCATAATTATCATGAGTGTAAGTGAACGACTCATCATCATGTACACAATCAGGTTCAGTGATATTGATAACGCATTCGCGAGATGACTGGTGACTGCAACCGGACAAAACCAGACCAAACATTAAGGTACGATTTAGAGGTGACATGTGGGACATTTGTGTTCACGAGTTTAGCAACCCCACGTGGCGGCGAATGCATGGAAGATAAACATTTGCCGTATATTACAGTGCCGAACAGACACAATCAATTAATGCCAAGGTTGTTTTCGAGACAAGATTTCACGACTGGTTAAATCTCATTTAATTTGTAATATTCGGGGATCTCCAACAGATTTTACGCCAGCAGCCGGATATTTCGAATTCAGTACGCAAGGGGCAAAAATACAAATACATGTGTTAGTCATCAGGTAAACTTGAACACAAGCCCTGTTGTGGAGGCCTGACAGTGACAAACAGTGAGGTGTCTGATTGGCTAACCGTCGAACGAATGACAATTTTTTCTTCTGCTCTGTAAGCTAAAATCTTTGCTGACGTCGGGTGTATGAGCAATTGCCATGAAATAGCAAAACATTTCAGAAAGGCCACGCTTATTCGCAGTATATGATCAGAATCTTATTCGCAGATGGATTTTCTGTTTGTGGTTTTTATTTAGGAAGAGCTCCTTTAGCGTCACCTGACAACCTCCTCGGCGTAAAATAACGTTTCAATTGATTTATCGATGAAACTTTCAACCAAAACATTTTTGATGGCGACAGCTGTTTATGGGATAAAAAATCGCCCAAGTACCATAACAAGCAGGCGAGAACCATAGCCCTCTGAATTTTAGCGAGTGATAAAAGTCTAGAAAGATCAGATTAACTTCACATACATACATTGAAAAGCTGAAACGAACAATTCCTTCGCTCGACGAGTGAGAGGCCAGCGGCGGCCACCCGAGCGTCCATCTCAATCACATGATCAAAACAAAGGATGCACATCACTTCTCATTCAGAAACGGACCAGAGTAAACAAACAGCGTGTCGAGGGGGAAATCGGAAAGCCAGAAGAGTTTGTCCTCTGCCCCACATTCCTTTTTTTCCTATTCCAAAACTTATCAGAACTAAACTCGCCTGCCGAGTTGAAGGGGTGGGGGATTCGAGGCTCAGCAAGATCTGGCGGTTTTTTTTGGGTGACTCTTTTACTGCGTCCCCCCCCCCCCCCCCGATCATCGTTGCTTTGCTTCAGAGTATAAAATTGTGGCTAGGATTTTTAAAAATATTTTTTTACATTTTTTTTTAGATGAATAAAATTATTATTATTAGTCTAGCCAATTTTGCAGCCAAAAATGTAATAAAATAAAACATGACAAATAGATCCAGGTTACCGTGGAGAGAGATGAGCTGTTCAGTTCACACTGTCTAAAAGAAATCATTTATACGTTTAAAATTTGCTTTTACATTTTTATTTCTGTCCCGTTCAGTGAACAGGAGTAAATAAAATGAACAGGAATAAAGTAATCTGGAGCACACTAGATCTAGTAACATTGATCAATTTCCCCACAACATCAATTTTGCAAAATCCTTTTTAAAAAAATGATTTTCCTAAAAATGAGCAATCCTAGGTTAAAAAAAGAATATGCTCTGCCGTGGGTTTGAACCCAGGACCGGACCCATAGTCTTAGACTGATAACCGCGGATGCTAGCCATGGCGCCATCGCAGACTGCAGAATACAGGAGAACTTTCCCATAGCAGACATCACAAAATCAAGAACCCCCCCCCCCCCCCCATCTGCGAATAAGATGGGGATCTTATTCGCAGACGTCTGCGGTTAAGATGGGGATCTTATTCGCAGACGTCTGCGAATAAGCACTTCGTTTCAGAAATTCACAGCTCTGACTGTCGTGGTGCATAACAAATTGCAAAAAGAAAAAAAAAGAAATCTCGCACACGTAAACTGTAATGCCCTGATACGAAAGCCCGATGACAATGAATTTAAAAAAAAAAAATTTAGCATAAACAGAATACTGTAAGATGGACAAACAAGTCTTTTCATTTCCATCAACTGAACCGATCATTGCTTACAAAGGGCGGAGCGAATCTACTTCTCAGATGAAAATAACCATCACTGTGCAAATGGCAGTTCATTTTCATACAGATATCCCGCGCCTCGAAAATACTGACGAACAAAAATAAATGTGCATGCTGATCTCATCAGTTGCCAAGCCGGATATGGTGAGATTCTCTGACAAGCCACAATGTTTTTCTTAGTTCCTTGACCCAAATTTGATGTGGTCTGAGGTTAGATCAAGGAGTTGCACTATTATGTATCTCTTTTTTAGCATGGGCCTGCGGTTTTAGACTTCTGAAAGTGCATGCCCCACCCTTTGCGGTTAACCGGTGTAGAAGCTTGCAGGGCTGGTGACCGCTGTATAGAGCATTTGCCAGAGACCTAGCCATTGAGGGGCTGGAACCCCGTGTTTCTTGCGTGTATCGCTATAATAATAAAAGTGTGATCGTACCTGTGTCATGTTAAAATTCGGCAGTCTGGTAGGTTGTGAGTCGCAGTGAAACAAAGAAAACAACAAGAAAAAATATTTGCGGATATTTCCGGGTGTGAGTAGACACAAGAGAACTTTATGCCGCAGTCTCACCAAGAAAACTAGCATGCGATTTTGATAATTATGAAGCTCGTGCGTGCTGAGGCGTGTTTTGACACGTGTTTTTGGCCCTCACACACCAACTCGTGTCAAACTCGTGCCTAGCTGCAGAAAAATAGCTCTAGCTTTATTTTTTCGGCAAGTCGTGTGCGATTTCTTGACATGCGAGCGGAGGCGTTCGCCTGGGTTTGTGTCAGCACGCACCAAACTGATGCGCGCGCATCCACTCAGGAATGTGAAAAATTCGCACACGAGCTCACGCGTACGTGGCAGCCTACTCGTGCGTGTTGACACAAGCCCACACGTTCGTGTCGACTCGCGCACGAGCACAGTGAGACTACCCTATATATAGGGCCTGCTTGTGTTATTGATTTGAGGTCTTTATTTTAGGAGGTTCGCTGCCCTTGGCATTTACACCTCACTTTACTTGTTTTATTATTTCTTGTTCTGGCGGGGGGGGGGGGGGGGGGGAGATGATATGGATAAATTTTAATCTATTAATTTCAATTTTGCCCGGGCAGCGGCCTTTCGGCCTGCTCTTTACGATTTCCAACTGCCAAGGTATCTTTAACGTGCGCAACGTGCACACGGGCCCTCCGAATTTTTTCGTCCTTATCCGAGAAGACTAGGTACTCGATCCTACCCCCCAATAGGACCAGGGACTTGAAAATATGAGAAAAATCCAAATTCCAAGAACTACTCGATCCTACCCCCCAATAGGACCAGGGACTTGAAAATATGAGAAAAATCCACTTTCCAACATGCCTGCATTGCCCGGGTTTAGAACCCGGGACCCTTGGCATGAGAGGCGAGCACCTTGCCTCTAGACCACCTTGTCCCCTACTTGCTTGCTTGTGTTATTTCGCTTGGCTCCCGCTTTTATACTTGTCCTCCTCCTCCACAATGGCTCATTTTGCTCAAACTCAAAGGGCCGTAATACCATAGGTGGCGCTCCACAAGTGGAGGTATACTTTCAAGCACTTCCGCTGTAAACAACCCGATGTTATCAATGGCGAACGTTGCAAGAAATTTCTGAGAGCTCACGCTGCTCGAGTTAAGGACAGAATGCAGAAAAAGAGGAGCCAAGGCAAGCGGTAGAAAGGCAGAACTTGTTGAGAGGTAAGGAAAACTTTTTATATCTATCTATATAGCTATCTATATAGTCTCATTTTTATCTTGCCATGGCAATCAAAACCTTTGGGAAAATTGTCACTCCAAGTGAACCTGTTATCGATCGTGTGACTGTGGCTACACAAGTCCATACCCATGTCTATGCTTGACACACTGCGGAGATTATACCGCTCAGGTCTGGGTATTATTACAATCTTTGCATCGTAACCATAATTGACGTAACAGAAAGGACTAGTCAGGACCTTATTAGATATTGTAATTCACCATGGGGAGGATTCACCATGCGATACTGGTACAAAACTAGAAGGTTTAGGAAAGGTGAGATTAGGGACAGAGCTGGGCGTAGGCCTAGCTAGTGATATATACTAGATCTAGATCTAGTTCGTTTTTGGAGCTATGTTTTGCAATCGATGGTGTGAAATTTGCCTAGAATGCTTCTTCAACTTTTTGGCAGTGAGGAATGGGATCATGAAACTGCCTCTTAGAGCATGATTTTAGAAAGGGCTGCCCTTATCCATCAACATTAGCGACGGATACTGCCCAGGTTTATCTGCCGATAATGTTGGCGGATACTGCCCAGGTTTATCCTCCAACATTATCGGTGGATACTTGGGTTTAATGGTTTATCCGGCAACACCATCGGCAGATCTTGGGCCGCCAGCAGTAGGCCTATCGGGGGATAAAGCTCAGGTTTATCCGCAGGTATTGGTGTTGACTAATGACAAAAAAATAAACAAACAAGCAGACTGAATTTATTCCTAATGTTGCTGGATTAAAAAAAAAATTACTAAACAGATTGATTATTGATAAAAAGACTTTTATAAGAAAAGAAGAGAAATTTTGAGAGATAGGCCTAGTTAAGGTGTACCAAAATAAAAACAGAAAACAACCTACATTTCATTTGACACTTGTTTGTTTTCTGACTTAGCTGTGGAAATAAACAGTAGTAAATCTGGGACTCTACCTTTCAAAAAAAAAAAAAAAAAAGATTTTATTGACTTTAAATAGCAGGATGAAAGTTCTGAAAAATCTAAACTACTGCTGGTATGTTGTTATTTTTTGTTTTAGTAACCTAAGGTTTACTATACTATTCTTTTCCTCAGATTAGAGGCCTATGAAAGAAATAGGAACTTTGGGCTAGCAGAAGCAGAACATCTTGAGGCAGAATTCAAGATGACACTGCCAAGCGCAGATCTCTACAGAGACATGCACTGTGATTCTGTCGTGCCTGCGGCGGACCTCACCTCTTCAAAGCTGTACTTGAAGGCAACTGCCAAAAAGATGGCAGAAATTCAAGACCTATACGACAATGAACATCTGATGTTCTTAAGAATGTCCTGTAAAGATGGGAACACCTTTATTCGTGGACAGGTCAAAGCATCCATGAAAGCGAACTGCAACTACTTTGTTGACATTTTATTGGACACAGTTGGTCTCGTGTGTGAGTCACAGTGTGAGTGTCCAGTTGGGATGGGTCCCTCAGCCACCTGCAAGCATATTGGAATCATCCTTCTGGCCATGGTTTCACACACAAAAAAAGAGGATATTGTCCGACATAAAACCTGCACCCAGACACTGCAGACTTTTCATGTCCCACGAAAAGTTCATGGTGGATCACCAGTAAAGACATCTATGCTGGCAGTTGGCATTAAAAATCCAGAACATTTGCTGGAGGACCCTCGTCCTGAAGAATTTAAAGGTTTGCCATCATATCCAGATAGATTCCACAACACATGGCTTGGCTCTTGCCATGCAGCAACAACAGTGTTGTCAAGACTGTACCCCCCGGCAAACATGCGAGCTGTCAGCAATGACCACAGTTACTCCAAAGTCGAGCCAGAGAGCATGTTTCTGGCCCAGCATGGTGTAACCAGAACGACCCAGAAAGAAATGCTGGTAAGTAATTTATAGTGACTGTCTGTCCTCACTGATTAATTCTTTTAATACTCAAGCATACCTATGCTTTTCCTTTGAAGGGGGTGTAAGTGGTTTATCATCTACCATCTACCATCTCAGAGAGGCCAGTTTTTAAGTTTTGGAAAACATGCTTTATTTCAATCTACCCGTAGCAGCCATTACTGTGCTTCATTACATCACAGAGCAAGATGCGTTAGCTAGGATGCAAAGCGTGGCTTTAGAAATGATGTGGCAGAATACAGGCTGTCTGCCCCCATCTTTCACTCTGTGATATCATGCCTGCCCTAAAGTGGGCGCTTCCATGCGCATAAATTGAATCAAAATCACTCTTTGCTAATTTATTTAACCTATAATATACCAAACCTCTTCAACTGAATGCAGATCAGCATGTTTTCTTGGAGGCCAGAAAATTCCTTTAAAAAACGTGTCTATAAAGTAGTCTCTATGTTTTGGCCAAACTTAGAGGAATGTTTGTCGAAGTCAATTCCATTGCCAAGATTTGTTTCTATTTTACCCAACTATTAAGTACTTAAATGCTTTTTACTACAGACAGTATACAATTCTCTCTAACTTCCTGATACTAGCAGTACAGTATCTTAGTGATATTGGATGTATGTGTGTGATACTAAGATTGCCCTCGGGTTTCCCTCATGTCTTGTATTTTGAAATTTGAAAAAAAAAGCATATTTTTCAGTTATGTACAGGAAATTTCACTTCATTTGCAAATTTTATCATGCATGATGAAATTTATTTTGATTTCAATGAAAGTCTGAGATGTCTTGTCATGACAGCAGCAATCCTAGTGTTAAAAATGCTTTAAGTTTCACATTTTGTGTTTGCTTTTCCTCAGCGAATTGAAATGAACACCCGTGGGCAGAGAGACAGTAAAGAGTGGCACGAGCAGAGACGGATGAAAATAACATCCTCTTACTTTGGCTTTGTTATACCCTTATGTGAAAAGTTGTTTTAGACATGTGCACTACACACAAGAATACAGGCACCTAATCACAACGTAAATTTCGCTGCCACACACACTCACAATGCAGTCTCACAGCACACATATATGCACAAAGACATACTTTCTTCCAAACACTTTGTTCAAAAACTGTTTGACCTGAGTCTTTTTTATGCAAAAGGGAGGAATGATCCACCATAATCTTTCTGTTCTTAATCTTATTTGTGGCAGTATAGTTCTGCTTCTTTAGGATTTATTTAAATCTGTTTGGATTAGGTGCACCTGTGGTGTTTCCTTGCCTTATGATGCAAATTAATGCTGTAACAGCTGAGGTTGTTTTAGCACGTTATAGTAGGGGGGAGTTAGTTGATCTAACTACAACCCTTTAGAAAACGAAACTATTACAGCTGTAAAATAAATAAACACGAGATCCGACGATAGATTAAATAATACTAAAGTTTAATAACTGTATAGTGAACAATAAATTACTAGGAAGACACCAGCGAAACTAAATATCTACGCCACACAAAAGGAAACTCACTTACTCACCCCCCCAACCACTCACACAGGTCTATATATATAAACATTCCTACAGAAAGTTCCCGAAATAAACGTTACCTTTGCCCTCGCACAAACTAACCAATCACGCATCAATACGTTATCAGGTTACATCACTCAAGGCCAAATCTGGCGTAAACATCCTTATCCACAGTGTTATCGAATGTTCGGGAACATACTAATATTTACTGAACGAGTCAAAACACCTGACAACAAGCGGGCGAGAAAAAAACTACTCACTAGGAGAAGAAGGTCAGGTCACGGAGTACAGTACACTCTAGCGGTCGTCAACAATAAAATGAAAACAGAAATGAACACATGCTCACCAGTGTAACAAGAAAACGGGGGAGGGCAAGGGATAGCTTGCAGATGCTACACTGTGCATAGCTTTATTTTTTAAAAATGTGTTTATTATATGATTTTAGGCATCAGCCTTCATCTCATTAAATAAGCTTATGGATCATATTCCCGTACAAAGTGATTTCTTGATTGTGAAATTGGAGTTGTAGCCCTATGTACCGAAAACTGAAATAATCTTTCAAAAAAATGTCTTTTTTTATTCTTGCAATTCCCATATAACCTATTCCCTTTCTTCTAATCCCGATTGGCAGTGAAATAAACTCCAGTGAACAATGAGTGTGTTTTATTAGTGTTTACTATGAAAACTTGTTTTATGTTGTGATTTGCATGAATGATCGGGCTTAAATGTTAACCAATTACTTAAAGTGATATTGGATATTGATATTTAACAAAACATTACTGACAGAAGCAATAATAAATAACAGTTTACAAACAAACTAGGTGGGAAATCTGAAACCAGGCAGGGATTGAGATTAGTAAAAGTAGGTACTCAAAACAGATTTTGGAAAGTGGCTGAATCTTTTAATTTTAATTGAGTTTTCCAATGGAAAGAACTCACTTTTCTAAGAATTTTGATAGCAAATTTGTCTCTGTATCTCAATATTTGGCAAAGTTATGATTATTTTATTTTTCATGAAAACCACCAGTGCATTATCACTGCAAACAAACCAAACTGTAAACACATTCTATTTAATACATACAACAAGCCCAATGTTTTTCAAGAAATTATTAAAAAGTGGCCTTTTATTCGAATCAAAAATGTCCCCACATCAAATTTCACTTTTTGACATGGGAGACAAAAATGTCAAAATTTAGCAATTTTCACCATGTCATCATAAAAAATCAATAGATTGACATGCACCCCAACACAACCACAGAATTGCCGGACCATCTTTTCTCGCCAGCGAATCCTAAGCTTAAAAAATACATCACTGAGTTGGTTATTCAAAGGCCTATCCATAGAAGGATAAAAGAAATGGTTATTTTCAAAATCAATAGTCATATTGAAGCTTAATTTAGGAGCAAAAAATGTGTAATTTCGCAAATTTTAAAACTGTACAAACATAACATCGACATACACATACAACAAATGACTTTGTAGCCCAGGGAAAAATATACCAAAATAAAGGTTATTCAGTGTAATCCATATATCAGTATAGTAATTTTGTGTGTGTGTGATCAGATCCATCCGCCATCTCTTGAAACAATATGGATGTTATTTCAGCAATTTTATGGAATTTAAAAATAACACTTTGAAAGAGGAAATGATGACCTTCTCAATTGTATTACTGTTATAGGTATACAATGTGGCATTTTAAGTTTAAATTTTATTTTGATGCTGAGCTACAGAGGAGTAACTATTATAAGCAAAGAAACATTTCTCAACTCAAATACAACACTGATAGCAATAAATTAAATTGTGGATCATTCACGTATCCTCTAAGAAAGAGGTTTCAGAATGGATCAAGACAGATAAGAAACTTAAGCTGTGTCAGACACAATGCAGTCTCTGAAATTATACAGCATAAAACAAACTCTTATAATATCGTCTGCCAAGATGGTTTCAGCAGCATTCAGAGGACCTTTCAAAATTCTATACACCTTTGCCATCCCAATAGTGCGTTCAATATGGACTCGTTTACTGGAAATTTTCCTGTCTCTTTCTACAGTGTTTTGATCCATTCTGTTTTTCTTTCGAAAAAAGGTGGGCAAATTAATGTGAATATCTTTAGTGGCAAAAATGTCTTGCACGTTAAAGCCTTTGTCAGCCATGATTGAATCATTTCGTTCACATAAGCTTTTAAGGTTTGACCTTTCAACAATTTGCCTATCACTGGCTGAACCTCCATAGACTGGAGAAATAAAAGACACTAGGCGTCCTGGTGTCGTGCCAACTAGAACCTTTACAGTGTTCCTGTGCTTATATTGAGAAAAAGATGCTCTTTGAGCGATGGAGTTCGATGGCTTTTTAATGGGAATTTCAGTCCCATCAATGATGACTCTGGTGTTCTTATACTTGGCCTGAAAATCACTTGGAAAGTAATGATCAACAATATGTCTATCTGGCCACAAGTCAATCTCTCCCCATTGCCTGGAACAAAATTTAACCCATGTCAGAAAAATATTGGTGACAGAGAAGACAGAGATGGAAAAGCCCCTAGCTAACTCCTCAACGGGAGTGTTTTGACGAAGTTTTGTACACATTAATAAAAAACAATCCTCAGGGCACAAAACATCTTCAGTTTTAGAATATACATATTTCAATTTATCTACATGGGGGCCTAAAGACCAAAATGCTGTCTGGAACCGACTGTACGAATCAAGGCTTGTATACCTATGCATGTCACTGTCAGTGTTTTTAAGCCTTTGAATACACATATAAGGCAGTTCAAAAATGTCTTTGTTGATGGGATCAACAACTCGTGGGTGTTCAGGATTTGCTGGCGAGAAAAGATGGTCCGGCAATTCTGTGGTTGTGTTGGGGGGCAGGGCCTCGACATCATCGTCTAGTATCACCCCATTGTCATCTCGCATGACCCCAATGTTATCCGTTTCACCATCTCCTAATCCCACATCTGGCTGTGGACTATCAATTAAAACTTTATCCTCAGACTCTGAGTCTAGTAATATTGTGTCTCTACTGTGTGGAAAAGCAATGTTTGATTGCTGTAAAGTTGTATCTGCTATATGGCTATTTCCGGGTGATGGCGATGCTATGTGACGTATGTCCTCCACAGTCTGTGCACATGACGTTGACTCTGAGTGTGTCTCCACTATTTCAGCTTCAGAATGTATGATCACATGGTCTCCAACAATACCCAGATTCGGATGGCCATCGTACAGTATTGGCTCTGTCTTTGGATGCTTTCTTCCTTCTTCTCTTTCCATGTCCTCTTTCTTGGTGTCTCTATTTCTCTTCCTCGTACTGCGATTCGCCTTGCACTCAGAGACTGGTCTACTCCATGGGAACACACTGGGTACTGCAGTTCTTCTCAGAACGGTTTTCAAGCGTGTGGCCCCTGTCAATTAGAAAAAAAATGAAACGAACTCTTAGTCAAAAAGGTACAAAAAGCAACTCAAATTAAAAAAAAGGTTACTTTTGACATGATAGCCTTCTCCCATTTGAGAATGAAATCAACACAATCAGGAATGCTACTCAACTTTTTTCTGTTCTCTCTGACCTAGTCTATACTGCGGCTGGACATGGATTAATCTTAATCATGGGGAGTCGTTTTGTGAATTAACTGCCCCTGATTCGATTTCCAACTGCCAATGTATCTTTAACATGCGCAACGTGCACACGGGCCCTCCGAATTTTTCGTCCTTATCCGAGAAGACTAGGTACTCGATCCTACCCCCCAATAGGATCAGGGACACGAAAATATGAGAAAAATCCCAAACTTCCAACATGCCTGCACCGACTGGGTTTTGAACCTGGGACCCTTGGCATGAGAGGCGAGGATCTTGCCTCTAGACCACCTTGTCCTTGCATCATAACACTGAATATTGTAATTCTCAAATGTAGCTTTCACTGACGAAGTATGTTTGTCATGTATATAAAACCATATTTAAACAAATGCATGAATGTCATTTTATTTTATCTAACCAATGCAATGGAATTAACCTAGTGCAATTATGTAAAATTATGCGCGGCAACTTGTACTGGTTAATACTATTTCATAAAAGCTGCTGAAGTACAGATGATTTAACTGTCACAATAAAGAAACCTGTCAAACAATGCAGATTTAAAGTGATTGTCAAAAAATTCTTGAAGTAACAAAATCATTATGTTAATGAAGTCATCATCTCTGGTGACGTGAATAACTTTGTAGTTGACGAGAAAAAATAGTGCATGCCATTAAGTCCTTAGATTATTATGACACCTATCAAGGATTGTATTTTCCTTCAGCACATCTTAAGTATGGCACAGTAGAAGAAGAAATATTAGAATTCTTTGCAGAAAAGGGGCATTTAATCCATCTTTTTCAACTTGTCAAAATGAGGGAACTGTAGCTCGATGCCGATGCCATTGCGTACAATAGGGGAAATGAAACCGAAAGTTGTCAATGAAAAGCTTAACCCCTCTTTTGGGGAAAACTACAAATTTTTCATAAGCTGACTTCTAAGCGACAACGATTTCCCATTAAAACAAATAATTCTTACGGGCGTAGGGGTAGAATATCTAGATCTAAATCTACCACTCTGGTATGAAAACGAAAGTAGGTACATTACTGCTGTTTGCACAATCAAGGCGAAGTTCTCCCTGACCAGAGTTATGGACAGCCTAAACTGAGCAAAAGAAAATTTGGTATCATGGATGTTGTTCTCGGAACAATTTTGTTCTCTCAAACATCCTCTCAGATGCTTGGATGAATGGATGGCATTCTTGGAGACGCTGATATTCCTGAATGTTTGGAGGACTGGCATCCCTGGGCACATAGATGCCTGAGCATTGAAAATCTGTTTGGTCCGATCTCTCTACTTGCACTTGTAACTAGCCAGGCAGGCTCCGTCTCCCACCCCCTCCCCAAAATAAATTGGGAAGGACTTCCGAATGCGTTCCATAGCCCGAGTGGAAACTATATAGCTACCCCGGCGGCTTTCCCTGATAATGTCAATCTGACTACTGCCCAGACGAACATCGGCCTACGGCCTCGATGATACAAACTGACTAGACCCTCACGTCGTTACATATCAATCTGACAATGCCTTATGGTTATGCACTTGTCGAGTTATTGAATGCATTCGGAAGTCCTCCCATAAATTGATGCTACCAAAAATCAATGTCGCATTCTTGCAAGTTAGATTGGAGAATGCACTTGGGAACTGAACCTTCTCGTAGTTACAACCCTTTTCCGTATCTTAGATTTAGACTAGATCTAGATATAGATCTAGATCTAAGACTAATCAAGTGTCCAAATTTCAACCTGAATGGGCCTGAATCTCTGTGCTCATCGCCATAACTTTTATACTTCAGTCCAGATACTGGCACTGGATATTGGACTGGTCTAGACCTGAACTAAACTATAGATTTAGATCTAGTCTAGATCTAAATGCAAATGTGTGTGTGTTAAAAAACCTTACCGACCAACAAAAAAACCAGGCACAATTGAAAATCCAATTCACCATCAGTTGTGTATTCACTGGCATCGTAATCCTCATCCGTGAAGTGTGAGGAGCACACGACACTGTTTCTGCTCGGCTTCCAGTAAGCCCTCTTGACAGCAACACACCATTTGGCAGCCAATTCCCCATCCTTCGGAAATCTGTGTCCACCATGATTTTTGCATAAGGGAACAATGCAATAATTTGGCATTTTGGAGAGAAAACTACAGTTTATTATGCGCAGCCGTCACTCCATGGAGCATCAGTATAGGGCAAATTCAAGCGGTCACTTCCTGGATCGGCTGCTGTTTGTTTACCTCCAGTTATTGCGCGCCCCCTATCGGATTAAGGGGAAATAATTTCAGCAAAATGAGCACTTCTCCGAGATCGCTGCACATTGTTGTCACAGAGATGCCAGTTAAGCACTTTCTGCCATTTAATGTTAATGGGTCTTTTTCGAGAAACTTTATGAGATGGTAGAATAACAAAATCTCCGGCTACGAATATGACAATGAAAACTTGCCGTTCAAATTATATTTTTAAAAATGGATGAAAAATATGAGTCTATAAGTCTGTTAGTATGAATGAATGGTATTTTCAGATTAGTTTGGCTTGTAAATTGCTGCATTCCTGTCCTGTTGATAAGAATAGCCCGCTCTTTAGATTTTGCAATGCCTTGCGCCCAATGCCTACAAGATAGACGCCCGTTTCATTGTTTTAGTCGCTGCATTTATAAAATGTAAATATGATGTAGCGATACGTCTTATTATAAGGATCTCTAGCTTAAATTCTGATTACCCTCTGCAGAGGGTCACGCTTCGCCCCTGCCTGGATGGGTCTTGAACCGTCTTATCCCCTGCTTCCTTCCATGATCAATAAATGGGGATTCGGCTAAAAGAACACTCCCAGTTATGTTTGAACAACAAATTTATGAGTAAAATTTTTTAGAGGGTTAGAGTAAGAAGGAATCTAATTGCAATTTGACTGCTTTTGAGAAAAAAAAAAAAAAACAACGTACACCACAATTTCAGTATAAATCAATCGAATTTAATAAAAGTGTGCAATACTGACATGAACTCTTCGAGTAAATCATTAAGATATTAAATTTGATTGGTTTATAAAACTAAAAGGATATTTTTTTTTTTTGATGCTTTTTGTTTAATCTCAAAAGCAGACAAAAGGCACTCACATCCCTTCTAATTTCAAAACCACCTCAATTTCAGACACACCTCACAAAGTCTCAGTAACGCGGAGGTCTACGAGAGTTTGAAATTTAAAAAAGAACGAGGACGGGGGGTGTCTTGTGGAGCAAAAATCACGGTGGTTATCGGCACTGCCGCGATCCGTTCTTATTCCTCTGTAGCTCAGCGCCAAAATAAAATAACTTAAAATGCCACATACCAATAATACCATTGAAAATAACACCTCTTTCAAATGTTATTATTTAATTCCATGAAATTGCTGTTATAACTTTAATACACTTATTATGAGCCCAAAGTAGTCACTATCGGACATTTTAACGGCCAAAATCGCTGATCTGCGGGAGCTGAGTAACACCCATATATGGTTTCAAGATGGATCTGATCACACAGACTCAAAATTACAATTTACTGATATTTGGATTACATTGAATAACTCACCTTTATTTTGGTATATTTTTGCATGGGCTACGGAAAGTCATTTGTTGTATGTGTCGATTTTATGTTTATATGGAGTTTTAAAATTTGCGAAATTACGCATTTTTTGCTCCTAAATTAAGCTTCAATATGGTTGTTGATTTTGAAAATAACCATTCCGTTTATCCTTCTGTGGATAGGCCTTCGAATAACCAACACAATGATGTGTTTCTTTCTTCTGCAAGTCAATCTGTTGATTTTTATAATGACAGTGAAAACTGATAAATTTTTACATTTTTGTCCCCCTTGTCAAAAAGTGAAATTTAATGTGGAGGCATTTTTGATTCAAATAAAAGACCACTAATTAATAATTTAAACCCTTGTAGTCTGTATTAAATAGAATGTGTTTACAGTTTGGCATGTTTGCAGTGATAATTACACACCGGTGGTGTTTCATGAAAATTCAGATGATCATAACTTTGCCAAATATTGAGATACAGAGACAAATTTGCTATCAAAATTCTTAGGAAAGTGAGTTCTTTCAATTGGAAAACTTAATTTAAGTGTCTATACAGCGACTTTCCAAAATCAGTTTTGAGTACCTACCTTTAATCTCAATCCCTGCCTGGTTTCAGATTTCCCACCTAATTAAATTTGTTTGTATTATATTATTGCTTCTGTCAGTAAATATGTTTCGTTAATATCAATATCACTTTAAGTAATTGGTTAACGTTTAAGTCGGATCAATCATACAAATCACAACATAAAACAAGTTTTCATATAGTAAACACTAAGAAAACACACCCACTGTTCACTGGAGTATAATTTATTTCACTGCCAATCAGGATTAGAGTATAGAAAGGCGATAGGTTATCGGCGAATTGCAAGCATAAAACAGAATTATTTTTTTTTTAAGTATTTCAGTTTCAGGTACATAGGGCTACAACTCCGACTTTACAATCAAGAAATCACTTTGCATGGGAATATGATCCATAAGCTCATTTAATGAGATAATGGCTGATACCTAAAATCACATGATAAACACATTTTTTAAAATAAAGCTATGCACGGTGTATGCAGTAATTTGCACCATAAGGCAAGAAAACACCATAGCAGCACCTAATGTTGATCTAATCATGCTCAAGAATCCAAACAGATTTAAATAAATCCTACTTGCAACGTTCGCCATATTGATAACATCGAGTTGGATAAAGCGAAAGTGCTTGAAAGCGCCACCTCCACTTGTGGAGCGCCACCTATATTATTACGGCCCTTTGTGTTTGAGCAAAATGAGCCAGTGGCTATCTGCCGTTGCGGTATAGGTTCGCTCGACCTATCAAGTGAAGTGATGTTCTTGATAGTTACGTTCGACTGATTTTTATCACAGTTGTTATCAAGACTATATTATTATGGTTTGATAGCTCTTACTGTGCGTGGAGTAAATCATTCTTAGATTATCTCAAACAAACAAAAAAATCCACATAAACTCTTTCACTCTACCCTTTACCTTTCGAAAAGGATGAAAGCGACCGCATTGTGAAAACCATGCATAAATCGGAAAAATCAGGCCAAACTTTGATTTTTAAACCTATTTTTATCCCCCACTATTCTGCTGTCTACGGGGCCGCGTCGACGAATACAGGCTATGCTCAAGATAGGTTCTGGGTGTAGTCAAGTCTTCTTCGTCTTTTTTAATCACTATTATGGACCAGTTCATAAGGTGTAGGTCCCTATAAAGATGCTTTTCGGTGAGGGGTGTTGGACTTTAAAACAAACGCAAATAGCAAGGTAGACTTGAATGCTGAACTGACTAAATGGGAGAGAGTTGGGCTCGATCTGGAAAGCACAGTAATTCTAGAATTGATATTCCAAGGGTAATCACTGATTATTTGATTATGAGGAAGCCTCGCCCCTGCATCCAGGCGTGTTTTGTCTTCTAGACTGTTCAAGTGCAGTGACTCAAGGGGTGCGCGAGGTGGCCGACATACGATTGGCTGGCGAGCGCATGATTAAGGCAAAGTGTCTTACCATGTGTGACTGGTCAAACTGGTAGGGCTCCGCTAAAACAACTTTGTTTCTTTCTTTCTCTGATTTTCCCAGTTAAAGTAGCGTGTATCTTGCTAGTAAATTTGTGCATAATGTATTATGTTGCTTGAACATTGCGAAGAATGGTAGCTGAATTCACATTTATTAATCATAGAGGAAGAGGTGGATGCATTGATTAAAAGCAACAAAAGTGATAAGACCCCACCGGGGCGTTTGTCATGTTTCGACAATGTTCCAGCTCAGTGATTCTTGACGCTAGTGCTAAAGTAACGGGGAGCGCCCGAAGTGAAGCTTCTTGTCACTACGCCCTGCTGCTACTCATCGTACCATTCATAGCACATCACAATGATCGCACATCTCTCTTTTAAGTGTTGGCCTCGTCTGGCTGTGTTGTCTTCGCTGAAGAATATCTAAACACAGCACAACTTGAGTAAATCTGAGGTGTACATGTATGACGCAGTGTGTTCACTCGTGTCACCAACATGTTTATGCTACATCACTGATGCGCAAGCCATGGGCAATTTCTTTGTTTTTTCAAGGTCGATGTTGATCATGTTTTTGTCGAATAAGATAAGATAAGACAAGATAAGATAAGATAGGACTTTATTATCCTGTTTCCAGGAAATTTGTTGTCACAGCATCTGTAGGTAGATGGATGAGAAAGTCTAAAATCCATGCCACAAGATTTTTGTTCACCCGCATTTTTAAAAGTTGTGAAACAAGTAAATGAGGTTAGATCGTATTGAAGGCACTTGAAAAATCCACGAACAGCGCCCTTTCATAGTTGTTGGGTGAGTCAATATATGTGTGTGCCTGGAGAAAGGTCCCAGTTGTCGCAAATTTTGGATTTTGAGATAAGGGCATATTCTTGTAGAAAATTCAATGCTGAACACGCTGCTTTTAAAATTTTAACAATATCTTAAGTAGTTTTGAAGATATGGCACATTTTGTAAGACAGGGCAAAAACAAACTTTTGAGAAAAACAGCTTTAACAGCTCACTCCCATGACAGACTTTTTGGATATTGTTGGGGGAGCGTAGTTTTATCATAAAGGCAAATAGGGAAACTACTGAGTTGTGTTCACTGCTCAGCTCTAGCTTTCTATGTAAAATACTGCGCTCTCCTAATAAGATCCAAAAAACTTCCGACTTGGCGGTTTTTAGGGGACCGTGGCATGTTACACGGTAAACTGTAGATGAGCAGTGAACTCTACTCAGTATTATCGCTATAACGGCTTTGTAATTAGTCCACGGTCCCCTAGCAACAATCACTTCAATATTACTTCTTGAAGAGTCACATGTTGTACCAATAATTAATAAAATAATATTTAAACATAAAATATTCCAAAATCCTTTTCATATATATGCTATTTAGAAATGCTTAAACTTGTGTTTTCTGCTAGAAGTAGATTTTCGACTAGTCACGACTTTTTCTACCTTTTCACCCCCTAGCTCAAAAATAGCTGTACCGACAACTGGGACCTTTCTTTAGGCGCACACACATAATTATTTGTAAATATTATATAAAAAGTAAGGTATGGCATCATCAACAACTCTCTGCTCACGGTAGGCAAACTGCACTGGGTCTTGGAATGATTTAGTAAAGGGCAGCAGCCTAGACAGTTCAATTTTCTCCATACATTTCATTAAAACTGAAGTGAGAGCGACAGGACTAAGTAATTCATTTCGGAACTCTTTCCTTTGTTGGGAATAGCTTAAGCTGTGACATAATCCCCAGATGTCAATCGGTTGCAACCTGTGTTTACGTTCACAATTAATATAAAATCACGGAAGTGTATATCCGTACAACATGTTTACCAAAAAGCGCGACTGGTGAAGGTTTGCTGAAACAAAACTTGGTATGGTGTTCACGAATTTAAAGTGACAGCACATGGAATAGTCAGATGGACCTGGGGGCGTGAGGGTCTAGTCAGTTTGTATCAATGGGTGATAGTCAGACTGATTAATCAGGCGAAAAGGGGTTGGGATAGCCATTGGTGATCGACGTACACTCAAGTATATTATCAGCGCAGATCACGCAATCTCCTAGCAGAAGTCGGATTGTTTTGCTACTAAGCCGATTCATATTTTTAAAAACTATGCAAATTAACAAGGTCAGTAATATAGTATTCCGGTGTGTGCTCTACGTCATCGAATTGTGTGCGTTGTACGGATATGCGCTTCCCAAAATCACCACTAGTCCTCCCCTCTCCCCGCTTGCGTCCTCCGCTCACCCCAACCCCATCTACTTAAGCAACAACAACAGTGGGGAAAAAGTTAATGTAAGTATAACTGTAGGTTATAATTGACGAGAGATCAAACCAGGTAAAGGAAACCCGCGCTTAGGGTCAACATTGGAAGTATGGATAATTACAATTATAATGTTATACTTTGCTTTTCTTAGGCCGTGTTTTTGTATATGTATGGAAACGGAAACGGCAGCAGAAACGTCAAAATCCATCACGTAGTAAAAAGAACGTTTTTCCACGTGTACGGAAACGGCGTTTCCGGTGTATTCTATACACATGAAAACATTCTTTCTGTTTCACTACTTACAGGGTTTCTGACGTTTCCGTTGCCGTTTGCGTTTTAGTGCATGAAACCACAGCTTTACACCGTTAAGCGCTTACGATATTCAACATCTTGGAGTGGAAGGCTGTAATCGATACTGACTTTCTGGAGATTGACAGAATATTAAAAACCACTGTAAATATCTATAGGGTCGCAAATTGTTGCCTGGCATTGAGAGAGGTCCATTGGTCTCAAGCTTAAGTAGTCCTTTAGTGTCCTAGCGTTTTTGTTTAGGTTTTTTTTGCTTTTTTGTATCGTTGCAATCTGTATTATTTTTAACGCGAGTTTGTGCAACATATCATTTTTTCATTTCCTTTTTGGCCATATTTTGACTTTGTGGATGGCTACGGGCCACTGGACAATACCTAATGTCTTCAGCCTGTCGCTGTTGCTGTGTGTTTCTTGTGTGTGTGCGGGGGGGGGGGGGGGCGAGAGACAGACAAAGTGGATAGCGCGATGATTGAGGTGCAAAATCGACGGCAGGCAAATAGCCTCTACACACACCTCAACGCAATCGATAAAAGTATTAAAAGGTGGCGCGGTTTCGTTATCAAGCCAGCCGTTTTCCATTCAGCTTTCGCGTTCGACAAGGTCGCCCGGTGTAGGAGGCGAAAAAACACTCCCCGGAGAGAAACACTGTCATCTCTAATAGTAGTCTATTTATTCCTAGTAAAGAAAGACTCTTTCTAGGAAAATAAAACTCCCTTCACGTAGAAAAAAAAACATGGGTGACGGACATTGAGATTATGGCGGCTGGTCTTTCACTGAATACCTCCATCTGCATTTTCACTCAAAGCGGTCCATCGTGTAAATGGCTCGAGTACACCCCATAATTATGGTCAAGGGCAAAGCGTAGAAAAGATATGCATGGTGAATCTGATTAATCGTTTCGAAAGAGTTTTGGCATGTCAGTAAATCAATGACATTTTCACTGCAGAACTTCTTTTTTTTTTTTTTTTTGCAAATTGAAATCAATGTTGTCTTTAATGTAAATCTTCGAGTGTTTTGGATGCGATTCATGTGTGTGCACTTAGAATAAGGGTGCGGGTTCAAAGATTGAAGGGAAAATTAAAAAAAGCACACGATTCGGTAATGTTTCAAACATATTGTTCCTTTCCAAATGTGTTCTTTCCTAATGACCAGTACCAAATTACATATCCGTTTAATTAGCTACTTAGTGGGCAACCCTTATCTGATCAATAATAAACAGCAAATTAAACGAATTTGACGCTGTGAAATACGGTTATCTTTCAAGTAGATGAAAACGCACGATACAAGGTAATGCTCCCTCTCCCTCCCCCCCACCCCTCCCCCCTTTCTTTTTTTATTTGACTGTAGATCAGCTAAAATCTTTGCTGACGTTAGGCACAAAAGGAATATCACCCGACTCCTGTCAGCAATTATAGCCACTGAAAGCAGTTGATGATTCAGCTACGAAAACAAGAGCATACCGGTATGTTATGTGTATGCGGCCTTGAACTAGAAATGACTTTGCTGCGTTGCAAAGGTGTGTCGGGCAGCGAGCCACCTGGTTGTCTGAGAACATGATAATGCTTTGTCATGTCTGATTGGTTAACCCATGGGTTCTCACACCCAGGGGCGAGGCTTCTTCATAATCAAATAATCAGTGATTACCCTTCGAATTTGCTTGTGTTTCTGTAACTGGCCGCGCGGAACGTGGAGAAGAGCCAGAGAAAATGATGTGCAACGAAGCGGAAAGACTTGGAATAATGTAAAGAGGCTGGCCCATGATAGAGAGGGATGGAAAGTGTTTGTTGGTGGCCTATACCCTGATCCAGGGTGAGAAAGGCAATGATGATGATGACCCTTCGAATATTAATTCTAGAATTACTGTGCTTTCCAGATCGAGCCCAACTCCAAGTCCATTTAGTCAGTTCAGCATTCTATTCTACGTTGCTATTTTGGGTTTGTTGTTATAGTCTAACACCCCTCACCCAAAAGCATCCTTGTAGGGACTTACACCATATGAACTGGTCCAAAATCAGTGATTAACAAAGACGAAGAAGACTTGACTACACACAGAAGCGAGCTTGAGCATTGCCTGTTTCCTTCAAAGCGGCGCCGCAGACAGCAAAATAGTGGGGGGGAAAAATAGGTTTAAAATCAAGGTTTGACCTGATTTTACGTACTTATGCAGGTTTTTCACTATGCGGTCGTTTTCATCCCAATCGAAAGGTAAAGAGTAGAGTGAAAGAGTTTGTGTGGATCTTTTTGTTTTTTTTTGTTTGAGGTAATCTAAGAATAATTTACTCTACGCACAGCAAGAGCTATCAAAGAATAATAATTATTATAGTCTAGAACTAGATATAACTGTGATCAAAATCAGTCGAACGTATTAACCCTCTACTGCATGATTTATGAAAATTTTGTAATTGCAGCATGAAAATTGGAATGTAGGCTATTTTCATCACAAAATAATGTGTGTTTGCAAGAATTTGCTGATTATGCAATATGGGCACCCAGGGTGGGTTTGTTGCCTGAAAGCAACATTGTGCTTTTTGCACAACATATACATAAAGAGATCAACACAGTGTTTTTCTTTTTCATGTAATATTTTGGTGCTTTACCATTTATTTTTCATTCAAAGAGCTTTCTTTTCATAACAGTTGGCAAGAACAATTACATTATAGGCCTAAATAACACAACTATGAAAATGGAAAACTTGGACTTTCGTCAATTGTTTCAATGAGAAAATACAGTGACTGATTGAAATTGTAGCAGGAAAATCAAGAAATATGTAATAATACAAAGCTAAAATCATATTAGTGGTAAGTGAAAGTGAAACTTCAAAGACAAAGGATACAAAATGATTACATACAGTAATTAAAATACATAGCACTAACATGGAACAAGCAAATTGAAGACATTCAAACCAAAGGTACTACAGGAACTTCACTCCTCAAGAAAATAGCAAACATCTAAGTAAACTAAAATTAGAACAGGCAGTTTCTGCTGTGCTAAACACATATATATAATGAATGCAAAAGGTATCTACTGATGAAACAGCCTGAAACAATTGTTCTCTGGCGTAAAACACAAGTGGACGCTACACTTTTCACACATTATTTTTGGCGTATTCTCACCATAGACAGGCCAGTGACCTGTCTGGTCAGTCCTCACAGCCTGAACCGGGACGGGAGCTGCTGGTCCCCTTTTCTTCTTCGCAGCCAGTTGCAGCTCCATGTCCATCGATGGACGGCCGCGCTTGGCTCCATTCCCAGCGCCTGTGTTCATCTTCATAAGAGATTCAGACACTTGTAGTTTGAAGTCCAGAAGGGAGAGCTGAGTCTTCTTTGGGATCTCCTTTGCTGCAGCCTCCCTTCTATAGAGAAGCCAGGCCTGCACGGTGGTCATATCCCACATGTGGAAGATGACTCGATGGTACCACTTTCTGGACCGCAAGTGGGTTCTGTATAATGCAATGAGGGAGTCAAGCAAGTCAACTCCTCCCCCCATGAACTTGTTGTATGTTCCAACGACAGCTGGTTGAGAGACAGTGATTTTCTTTCTCTCCTTCTTGCACCACCTCTCAACTTCGTTGACTGGCTCAGCTGCAACAAAAGTGCTCAGGAGAGTGACGGCCTTGTTGTCGAACCACTTTACCACGTTTAGTTCCACTCCATCACTTTGCCCCGTGTAAAGAACCATTGATCCCCTGCCCTCAGCCTTCAGTTCTGTGTCACTCTCCATCTTGCAGCCCATCAAGCGGTTTGCCCGAACTGTCCCCACGCAGGCGATCTGCTGCTTCCACAGAGTGGACATAAGGTCGATTCCCGTGAACCAGTTGTCGTAGTAGACCTTATGCCACAAACCTCTGGGGACTGCCTGAAGTAGCTGCAGAACGATGTTGCCAGATGCTTTCAAGTCAGGCTGTCCAGGCACTGGGTAAATTGTCCCTGTATAGAACTGAAAATTGTGGATGAGACCATCAACTCCACAAAGGACGTAGATCTTGTAACCCCATTTCTTTGGCTTCTTGGGGTTGTAAGTTCTCAAGGTGGATCTTCCTTTGAAGGGAACGACTTGCTCATCGATGCTAAGTTTCTCTGCTGGGATTGTTTCCATGAATTTCATGCACAGGCCGTTCAGGAGAGGGCGTACCTTGTACAGCTTGTCAGTGTTATCGACGGGCATTTGGGTGTTGTCATTCAAATGCAGATTCTTTTTGATTTGTTCAAATCGATTTACTGTCATTACATCTGCAATCTGGCTGTAACGATAAGACTTGCTCCAATACATGCGTGAATTGGGCATTTTCACACAGCTCATCGTGAGAACAATTCCGATGAACTGCTCCAGCTCCTTCCTAGAAAGTTCCAGGGGCTTGTTCGGGTTGCACTGGGTGGCATACAGGTTTGACTGCATTGTCATGTGTAGTAGTAGGTCGTCCGTTAGGAACTGTTTGAAATACTGAATGGGATCTTTGAGTTCATTGACAGGAGCAGGGGTCCTACCAGTGAATGGCAGCTCTTGTGCAGGCACATCCTCAGGCCTTCTTTTCCGCCAGATGACTCGCCGAGGACCATTCTTTTTTCTGGAAGGACCAGGGACGTCTGGGTCCGAGTCTTCTGAGTTTGAATCTGAGAACAGTGGACAGAGTATGGATAAATAATTTGCAAATTCAATATAGCAATTCAATTCCTGGAAAGAAACAAAAAATATAATGATGCCAATTTGTTGTCACAATAGCCATAATAAATAAACTTCTTGTTTCCAGAGGCCGTTGAAACAAATAGGCCTACATGAAGCTAAACAACACATTCTGACACTTGAAACGGAGAACTATTATTTGAAATGATAATAGCTGTCTCATTTCATTTAGAATTCATACTGTTGTGCATGGTAAAGTGTAAAACAGCATTAGCAATGCAACAGAGGAAATATACATTTTGGCCCACATGACACAAACAACTACGGACACACAATCAAACAACAGCAGGAGAAATAAAAAGGCCATATTGTACCAGAATTTGTGTTTTGGTGATCTTGATCTGGTATGTTGACTTCCTCGTCATCAGATGACGAAAGCTGACTGTCATCAGATTCGTCTGGTATTTGTCGCACAGCGACATTCCTGTGGCGCCTCCCATAGAATCTTACGGGGTCGAGTTCCATTCTGATCTTGAAAACTGAAATGTAAAAACACACACACACACACAAAAGTTAGTACAGTCCTTTCTACAGGGAAAATATTCTACAAATACAAACGTGATACAGGATTCTAGAACAAACCACATAGAAGCCAGATCTAGGCCTTCGGGCTCTCCCCCCCCCCCCCCTCCCCATTTATGGATGTTACTGCATAATACTTACATAAATATTCATCAATCAATGATGCACTGAATATAAATGATATGACATCTAGTTCAGGCTGAACTGCATACTGTTGCCTTGAAGCAACATACCCTCTGGATGAATGTTTCTCAGGAAGTGCATAATGTTGCTCTCAGGCAACAAACACTTGACACCACACTACAAAGTCCAGACACTTCACCTGTGCACAGTAATGCTGCCTCTACTTTCTTATAACCATACAAATATAAATAAAAATTTTTTGAATAGTGGTTACTCACCTATAAGGACGATGCTGGGAATCAACTTTGTAGGAATAGCTGGGTTCCAAAATGCAAAGACTTGTCAGACAAAGATGCTTCTGTTTCCCTCCGCAGTAGTGCCAAAATCAAACGGTAGGGCTAATAGTGTATACATAGCTTTGAAAAATCAAGGGAAGTTACTCCAGTAGCACACTCAATGATGAACTCAATTTAGTAAGCACAATTTTGGTGTGTTGCCCTGAGGCAACATTATGCGGTAGAGGGTTAAGAACATGAATTCACTTGATAGGTCGCTCGAACCTAAACCGCAACGGCAGATAGCAACTTCCCCGAAATGGCTACACATTGTTGTGTCACAGAGATGCCATTTAAGCACTTTCTACCATTTAATGTTAATGAATCCTTTCCGAGAAACTTTATGAGATGGTAGAATAACGAAATCTCTGGCTATGAATATGACAATGAAAACGTGCTGTTCAAATTATATTTTAAGTCTGTTAGTATGAATGAATAGTTTTTCAGATTAGTTTGGCTTGTAAATCGCTGCATTCCTGTCCTGTTGACAAGAATAGTCCGCTCTTCAGATTTTTGCAGTGCCTAGCAACCGTTTCATTGTTTTAGTGGCTGCATTTATAATTATGTAAATATGATGTAGCGATACGTCCTATTATGAGGATCTTTCTAGCTGAAATTCTGATTACCCTCTGCAGGGGGCCACGCTTCGCCCCTGCTCACACCTTTTTTCAGGAAACCTCCCCTTTAGACTCCAAAGCTCAGCCACCCCCCCCCCCCAAAAAAAAAAACACTACACAAAACCAACAATTATTCTTCGCAGGAAGACAAACCACACACACTTTATAATGTTAAGTTTTGTTTTCCAAACTACTTTGATGTTATGATTGTTATGATTGATTATATAACCTAGTGCTATAATATATCATTGAGAGCGTCTATTATGTGTGGGGCTGAAAGTTTGTATAGATGAGAGTGCGTGTTTGAGTATGAGATTTGGAAAATGTATGCAAGAATCATTGATGCAATGTACAGCGCATTGAGTAATAATTTTATTAGAAATGCGCTATAGAAATTCTATTTATTATTTATTATTATTATTATTATTAAACCCTTTTTGGGAGTATTGAATATTCAGCACACATGTCTGACAAATCGATCTTTAAACCAAAAACAATACAAGATTTTCTCTTCCTAAACCCCACTTGGGGATGCTGTTGAACATGACAGTGGCTGCCCTGTATTTGCCCCCAAATCGTCGCTCCCCCTCCCGTCCTCGTTTTCGGCCCCCTGTCGACCTCTTCTTCGTTTTCGCCCAGCCCCCTCAAAATCAAAACTGCCCACGTTGAGAACAAATGGGTTAACCAAAGATACTAGATCAGTGGTTCTCTATCATGGACGATGTCTCCCCCTGGTGGCGATTTTGATATAGGGGAGGGGGGGGTGGAAACGAAGGAGAAGGGGGGAGAGGACGAAAAGAATGAAAAGGGGGGAATGAAAGGAGAAGACGAATTGGGGCGGGGGGGGGGGGGGAGGTATACATGGGCGTCACTGTCTAAGTCTAGTTTAACACCACGCGTACTTGGGGGTTTTTATGAACGGAAAAGGCCTTTTTTTTTTTCTGGTGCATTTCGATGAAGAATGCTTTCTGTTCGATGATGAATAATCCGTACGCCTATTGTCAGTAATAAGGCTCTGAGAAACTTAACATCATAATCTGTGTGTAGTCTGTCTTCTTGTGAAATGTGTCCATTGGGGTTTGAATAGGGATTTAGGGTGGAGGGGGGAGAAGGGCGATGAAAGGAAATTTTTAGAGCCTAAGGGGAACATTGCCCGGAAAAAGTTGAAAACCACTGTGCTGTCGTATGGAGTATCTTCAGGTTAACCAAGTGCAGTCAGTGACACGGTGGTCTGGTCAGACTCAGACTAGAGGTAAAGTGCTCGCCTGGCATGCCGAAGGTACCGGGTTCGATCAACGGTCGGTGCAGGCATGTTGGATTTTTATTATTTTTTTAATTATTTTTTTTTTTTGTAGGGGGGAAATACTCCTGTCGCAGATCCTATTGTAGGAAGGATCGAACACATAGTCTTCTGCGATAAGAACGACAAATTCGGAGGGTTCGTGTACACATTGCGCACGTTAAAGATACTTTGGCAGTTAAAACTAATAAAAGTCGAGAAGAGCAGGCCGAATAAGGCCGCTGCCCGGGCTAAATTCTAAAATATTAGATCTAGTCCCTGCCACAAAAAAAAAACCCAAACAAACACACACACACAGAAACAAGAACAAGAAAAATATTTAAAAGACAAACAAACAAGAAAAGTGAGGTGTAAATGCCAAAGGCAGCGAATCTCCTGAGATAAAGACCTAAACAGCAAGTGCAGTGATATGACCTGAATAGAATGATGATCATTCTGTTGACGCGGCGGCAGTAGATCGAGGTCAGCCGAGATTGCTGGGTCAAACAGTGTCAGTACATGCCTCGGTTTGATGTATTCACCAGTTGCATTCCTATGAAATAATCCATTATAGAATGACGACAAAACTACGTTATGGTGACAGCTCTTCATGGTGGATCTTCTCATTAACGAGCTTCTGTCTTAAGAACATTTATGCCTTCTGTTGTCACCTTTCATGGCATAATTATGTATTCCTTGCTCTTTTCTCTTTTGTTGTTGTTGTTGTTGTTGTTTATTATGCAGCCCTTAAAGCAGCCTTTGGAGATGACATATAACATATAAAATTGATAATCAAGGGGGGGGGGGGGGGAGTGGACAGTCTCGCGACATGCATGGGATTGCCAACAGGTGAACAGAGGTGTTGCACAAGCCGCATGGTTACAACTTGCAACGCGCAGAATTAGACATTGGGAACTCAAGTGCTGGATGTGCATGGATCTCCATTCATGTGCTTAGGGATTTAAAACAATTGCACTACAAACATAATCGCAAATTAGTTATGTGCGCCTACTATTAATATTTCCCTATTATCTTGTTCTGGACGTTCAGCCTGTCATAGCTGGTACTTAAACGGGAGACCTGGGTGGATGGGAAAGTGTCAGTCACACACCGGCGCAAAAGCGGGGGCGGCATCGAAAATTTATTTATCCGAAGAGCAAAGGAACTGGATGACACCACCCACCCCCCCCCCTACCTTCGCTGTCGATTTGCAGCAGGTGTTCACCGTGTTGTCACACCAAAGCTGACATGCTTGGCGCCTGACTGTAATTGAATACGCATTACGCATCTATTACATCTAAAGCCAAATTATATGGTTAAAAAATTAATTATTAATAACAACCTACCGTGTCACAGCTGTGCAACACAAGTAATTCATTATAATTATGACAGTTATACGGTTGACGCTTCAGTCGGTCGGAGTTTGAGAGACTGAAAGAGGCCAGTAAAAGCTTAGTAAGTGATTCGCTTTCAGTTGCCGGTTTCGGCCTTTTTTTTTTTTCTTTACTAGATGCGGTTCCCGGCATTACCCGGCATTACCCGGGATAAACCTATGAACACACTGTTCTATGTCTCCATCGTTTTTGTCGTGAAAGCTTCCCATATTCTACAGTCTTACTGTGCACTCATTTCTGGCAAGGAAATTGCGCGAACGGAACTGAACACCTATAAATATATTATTGTTTTCGGTGCGGCGGGCTTGCTACAGGGAGCCAAAACAAAGATCATTGTATTTTACATTTTAACAACTTTTTATTCAAACATACCTGAAACTTGAATCAACACAATTGGTCGATACAAATGCGATTGCGGTGGATTAGTTGACAATTAAGAAAACTAAGTTTATAATGTTTGAAACTGTTATTTAGGCTGCAGCGTCGAGCAAAAAAGGGCCAAAATTGCACCACAATGAATTACTCCCACCACTATTTTCTTTTATAATAAGATAATATTACGGCAATATTTTAGTGGGTTTTTTTTTCGTTTTGTTTCCAAACTTGATGAAGGTCCTTAACGGTGACGGAAATCTTTGTTTAATTTCTTTCATTTTCATTCTTTAGAATTTTTGTATAGTTTTCTGGTTGTTAGTTCCTAACTTCAGGTTGTGCGAGATATACGTGTTTCTCTTTGCTTGCATATATCTAAATTCTGTTAATTCTATGATTTTTGCAGTGAAGACATATTGTAAACATGAAATGTAACTGTAAATTGGCAAATTACTGGAGAATGTATATTATAACATATAGAGAGTTTCCTCACTTTTTAAAGGAAAATATCCACTGGCAAAAATATAGGTTTGCTCTATTTTTCACAATCCATCTTTTACTTTTAAGAAGTATCATGAATATTCATGGATATGGTGAAGAAAGTTGAAGACTTTAATTCGGCAGTGTGCCCAAACCACTCAAAAGGTTAACACTGAGATATTGAGTAAAAGCAAAGTGTTTTTCACGCACGTGATAACTCTGAAAGCCTCAGCTCGTTCAAGGTGCTTTGGCCTAATAATTGCAGCCCTGCACCAGTGTGCATTGCACAGAAGACAGTGCATTCGTTGATCTTTATACACGGCAGTACATTTTGTTTTGGATGTCCAGCGTACTTAGGCCTAGTGTATGTGTACCAACTCCTTCAATAATGTACCCCGGGACAAGGTCAGTACAAGTTTAAGAAGTTCACTTGAACTTTTCCTTTAAGTTTAAGAATGCTGATGTCACCTGTAATTCGGGTGTGGCTCGACCTTGCCCGGGAACTCATTGGCCCACATTTATTATGAGTCATACAGATTATGAAAATTACATCAGCCTAACTTACTTTATAAGTAACAACCACAACAACAATAACAACAACAACAACAAAAACTTCGGATTTTACAAAGTGTTGACTTTGATGAACAAAAGTGCCATATGATTTGTGACTCCCTCGGAAGGGCACGCCAGGTGCAGTTTGAACATGGAAGTTCACATGTTCGTTTAATGCGATGACTTTACTGCCACCATTGCAATGAGCTGTCAATAACAAGAGCTTTTTTTTTTTTTATCTTGTTGCCCGAATTTTCTTCCTTTTTCCCTGTAGTATTCAAATGTTTACCAGCCTATATTTATTATTGCAACACAAAAATGCATTCCAGGATATGGGTTAAAGTTCACGGGAATGTATGGAACGCCGACGCCTCTGACTGGCCAAATGAATTTTCGCCGATGCCCCTGATTTGCCAAATGAATTGCGCACACAAGGCGATGACAAATAATTATGTTTGTATGTCTGGCAGAGATACCCCGCCGACAGATAGATTACGTGTACAATGAAAATACCCGTTGGGAGTGCCGCTCCCCGTCACTGTATCTGATCAGGCAGTAGATAGCCAGATACAGGCAGCCGTCTGACTAATGCCGATTCTTCAGAAAACTATGGCGAGTGGCTCCTGTGCTAAGTATTTGCAGATTTTTAATCCATGAAAGTAAAAAAAAAAAAAAAAACTGTTTGCCCCCTGCAGCTATTGGGTTTTCTTGAACGATGAACTTTTTAGGGGAAGCTTTAGGATTGACGATCATGATTGTGATTAGCTTTAGTGAACTGGTTACATCAACCTTTTCGTTAGCCACAGTTTTCGAAATTAGCCTACAAGCTGATAATAAATATAATCTTGTAAGGACTCCATCCATCCATCCATCCATCCATTTATCCAACCATCCAACCATCCATCCATCCATCATCAATTTATCCATCCATTCATCCATTTATTCATCCATCCATCCATCCATTCATCCATCCATCCATCCATTTATCCATCCATCCATCCATCCATTCATTCATCCACCCATTCATCCATCCATTCATAGATCCATCCATCCATTCATCCATCCATTTATCCATCCATCCATTTATTCACCCATCCATCCATCCATCCATCATCTACCCACGGATGTTTGTGTGGATTGGCAAAATTAATCGTATTAATAAACATCTGGGTAATTTCTTTGTAATACTCTTTCAAATTCTTCATATTCTTAGCCATCTTTGTGGGATAGAATAATTTGTGAAGTCAGAGAATATTTAAGAGAATATAATAGATTCCCCGGATTGACACAAGATGTGATTTTGTCTGTATTTCAAATATATACAGGCCATTGTAAATACAAAACATTTGGCCTATGTGATATTCAACTGACCGAATGTTTTGTGAAGAGAGATTTTAAAAAAAGAAACGCCAAAAAACTGCCCAACATAATACATATCAGCTTGCCCGTCACAAGTACTTTTTTTTAGTCATCTTGTCCAAGAAACTGTTTAAATAGTTACTAGTAAATCAAAATGTTACTTTTCACTTAGCAGATTAAAAGAGTCGCCCGTGTGCGCTTCGAACAGGGGAACCGCTTAACTAACTAGTTTCTCGACTTTGCAATTGAAAAATCAGTCTGTCTGCGACTGACCTGGGTGTTTTGTCTACACCCATAATCCAACTATTCTCTACCAAAACAAAAATAATTTAAATTTTTAAAAAGTAGGGGGGGGGGGTAAACTAACACTTCGGGGGTGGGGGCTAAAAGGCAATATGAATTGTTTTGATATTTTAATCGAGCAGAAAATAGAATCGACGCTAGCAAAAGCATCGGCCCACGTCGATGCGCATACTATAGCCAAGGCCAGACAATATAAAGCACCCCAATGAACCTGCGTCATGACACGATGACGTGTTTCATTCTAAGGCTTTGAATACAGATGTAACATGTTGTAACCACGAGGCATTTCATCTGGGTAGAGCGTTTCCAGGGTAGACAGTGATGGACAAAATCATGAACTCGTCTTATTAGGCAGTCAACACACAGGTCGTTCATTGTCGCGATGTGGGTTACATGGGGATATTTCGACTGACACTCTTTCGAGGTCCGCTCCCACAATCGACGAACACACAAAAATAAATACTTGCACTCTAAAAACTAAATAAATCAATTGCTTTCAATTTTAGCAGAACTGTAGGGCAGTTTAATTACAGGAATTAATGTAACAAATATAATTATAAATATAAATATCAATTCAAAGGCAACTGAATCTAACTAATGGAACTACAGCTTTTATAAAGACTAACGAATTCAATCTAACTACTTGCAGGTCATATGAGTTATATGGCAAATAGAATCCGCGCACGTGGCGACGGATATAACAGTTTAAATTCTATTAATTCAATGAGACATGTTATGATATGGACATTTCCTCTAGACACGCCATGGAGAATGCTTGTACAACCATGCGTTGTCTGGCGGTAGCTCTGAAACTGTCTTCAAAAGTAAGTAGAACGGTTCACTTTCATCATTACAAATTAGTATAGACTCTCACCATGCGGCCCTCACTGGGAGTGAGAGCGCTGGATGTAAACGCTGTGGGTTTATATCAAACCAAGTAGCTTAGGCTCTGGAGCTTTAAATCAGGCCCCTCACAATGGACTGCTCAACTGCGTCTCTATGTCTCTCATCTGGCTGAGGACTATCGCCGTCCACCTCGTAAATGGATTTTCTACATGCGGCCCAGAACTAAGTTCTGTATGGCCTTAAATACTGGACTGCATCTGCAGCTTACCGTCTAATTCCTGGATTGTGATTGGTGCAACCACTTCTAGCTCAGCTGCCGAACTGAGTTATTTTAAGTAACAGCCCTACGCAACGACCTTGGGTCGACATCAAAGGTCGAATTACTTCATACAATACAATGTAATTTTATAGCAATAAATTCTTAACATGTTCAAAACCCCGAGCTTTTACTCTGGATCACGGTATTTCTGTACGTCAACAGACGTCTCAATAACATTTAATTCCTACTCACCCCTTCCCTCTTTACTAAACCTTGTTCAAAACACGAGATGTAAAAAGTGCTCAGTCATGCACACCTACGCTGTCCCTCTATCCTTCCCCACCTTCTGTCTATCTATCAGGGAAAAAACTGTTCAAAACACATTGTTTACGAGACCAGCTCAAGGCCAAGTTATGCTGGCTCGTACAATAATTACGTTTCTAAAAATTACTTACTGCTCTCGCAAAAATTTACTCTTATGAATTAAATCTGCTCTTGACATTCATCGTTCATAGTTTGCCCTTCATTCTCTTTCATCCATGGTTTATGTTGTCCAAAAATGCCCCCATGCGAGCAGACAAGAAGTACTAACAAAAGCTAGCCTGGTAGTACTTGTATTTTTCGAAACTGAACAACCAAAAAATGTAAGCATTCCCATTTCATATATAAACGATCAGATGATGTTGAAAGGTGAACGTCGAAAGAGTTATGCCACTCGTTCCGTTAGCTCACGGTGAAGGGTGAAAGAGTACTGCGTCTTGCTCCGTTAGTTGACACAAGTTTATTTTTTCATCGTTGAACGGTGAACGACGAACTATGAACGATAGGTGTGGGGCTTGTCTTAGGGGTCAGCCAGACCAACTGAAGGCTGGTGCGAACACCAAACTGGTGGGTGGGTCGCCGCCCAGTTATAATAAATCACACTAAAACATTACTCATTATAATGGGGGGGGGGGGAGAGAATGACCTCAGAGGACAAAGATTTATTTTTTTTAACTGTTATTTAACATAACAAAAAACTCAACCTAGCGACGAATGCACCATCTGGCCATGAGTACCGGTCATAGATATATACACTACTGGGGGTACCGGTACACATTTGTTTAACAGCCTCTGGGGTGTTTTTAAATAAATGATTCTACGCATTTCATTTTTTTTCCCCATCCACGTAGTCCGACGAAAGTGGTATTGGTGGCTTCCTGGTTGTCAGCCAATGCAGCTTGTGATTTTCTGACCCCACAAGGGAAAAAAAAAAAAACTTGCGTCATCAACACCTTGAGACCTTGACCGTTGTTATGGGTGTATGCCAACGTCTTGAACCTGTAGGACGCCTATCTGATTGGTTAATACACCAGCGTTATTTGGTTATCGAGCAATAAGGTTATTAATAAACGTGAGTGTGCATGAGAAAACCCACAATAAGTCGCAAACATGACATTTTGAGTTTGTACATATAATAAAAGACAAGACATTTCTGATAAATTGAAGTCAGTGACCCCCTAAAACAGAGAAAACGGCATTTAATCCTAAAAGTGGCAATAGCTAACTGACCCATTAATATTGGAATGATTGCTGTTAGGAGACCGTAGTTTAATAACTAAGCCGTTATAGAGATCATACTGAGTAGTGTTCACTGCTCATCTACAGTTTACCCTGTAACATGCCACGGTCCCCCAAACAACAGCCAAGTCGGAAGTTTTTGGATCTTGTTAGGAGACCGTAGTCTAATTACAAAGCCTTTATAGAGATCATAGTGAGTAGTGTTCACTGTTCGTCTACAGTTTACCCTGTAACATGCTACGGTCCCCTAACCAACAGCCAAGTTGGAAGTTTGTGTCGGACCCATATTTTCACTTCAAAGCTATTTTTCTCAAAATCAGCTCTGTCGACATATTGTGGGTTTTCTCATGCACACTCACAAAAATTATTTTTAACTGCCGACTTATGGATTGTGTTTTATTTTTAATTTTAAGACTACCCACGCATTTGCAGCCGACCGTGGACATGACACCATGCAAATTTATATATATAGTCGAGGTCACCTTGACAAAATGCTATTATTATTATCTAAATAAAATTGGGGACAAAATCGCGTCTACATACGTAATGCCATCCTTTAGCCAAATAATTATATCCGGCAGTTTCTTATGCCCAGGGGATCACTTTAAATGAAAATGCAACAAAGAGTATTATTTTTTAGTGCAAGGTTTAACGCTTATTTGAAGAGATAGAGCAAGTTGGCCCCCCTACTATAGTTATAAATAGAGTGCATTTTTATTGATTGTGTTTATTTTAAAGACTCCCCAGGCATCTGCAGTGAACCGTGGAAATGACGCCATGCAAGTTTATAGACGACGTCATCTTGACAAAATGCATGTATTGTGACATCCTCGATGTACTGCCGTGTACCAACATAGGTTGCACTATTGTATAACACTCCCCAGTTAATTCATGGGTAAATGTTTTAGATAATTGCGTTTTCTCGTGTAACCTAAAATCGAAGGCAGAAGTTAAGTCAGACTGTTACAGGGGTGAGCTTGACTGTGAAACTTCAGTGGCTGAGGAAGACTGTGGAGTTTTTTTGTTGTTTTTTTTTTGCTTGCTTTCGCCTTTTAAGTTTCATTATTATGAACATGTGGGTCTTAATCCTTTAAACGTTGTTTCTACCGAAATGCACATCTCATGTCTTCACACTTCCAACCCCCCCCCCTCCCCCCCCCGAAAAAAACAACAGATAGTTTCATCTTCAACCATCCTCTGCTGGAATTCCTAGAATTCTGACAGAACAGGTTTGTATAAAAAAATGATATTCAGTTTGCACCTCAGTGTGGCCAATCCAACGCCTTTGCTGCTTAGGGAGTTCATCAGTTGAGGATTTATTAGCTCAGGAAGGTTTTCGGAATGCTTATTCTCACCCTTTTCCGTTTCACTATATCCACTAATCTTCCCCATGGTTAAGAGCCACATTCATAATATATATAACCTACACTATTTCTGTTGCCCTAACCCAATGATTCAACCAATTTTATCTTAATTTCCAAACTGATAAAAAAGAAAAAAAATTCTGCTTATTTTTGAGTGGCTGCGTGGATCATGTGGCTAGTGTCGGTTTTATCTGTAGGGTGAATCTGTGGGAAAGTGCCCTACCCTAGTTACCCCACTGCTCCAGGGTCCTCATTCCAGGTGTTGGTTCCTCTCGTCTGGCTTTGTACAAAACAAAGAAAGCTTAGGACTACGTTTACAGAGTTCCTTGTTATTTTTCTTTGCGGTTTAAACACCTGAAAGCGATCCAATATCGTTGCACAATATTCTGAGACGGCCGAGCTCGGCCGTTGGCAGACTATGTTCTGTATCACAGGGTTGATGAGCTTCATAAAATTTGTTATCTTGTAAAGATACAACATTTTTGTTCACACTGGTTTAAGCTTTGTTGGTGAATTCATGATTATTTTCTTACCGATCTCTTTCTCTCTCACTCTCTCTCTCTCTGCCCCCTCTTATTGTCTTCGCCCCCTCCCCACCTCACCCACCTCGCCCAAACAAACAGCAGGAAGAGCTAGGAAACTAATGAAGCAGCTCAGAAAAATTGTTATGCTTATTTTCTGACGAAATCTGTTCTGCATAAAGCATACATCATGTACACGCCACACATATACACGTCATATGCACAGAATCTGTATTAACGGCCACGGTGAGCCTTCTGCGTCTGTGTCTTGTCTAATTAAAATGTTACCTTCACCTTTAAGCACAAGGAACCTTTTTTCTAATCTAGATTTGTGCAACAACAAAAAATAATCTTACAGGTGTCTTTTAAATGTCCTAAAAAAATACAAACGTGATTTTCATGTGTACCCAATTCTGCCCTGAACAGATTAACGTGAATGTAGAAAAAATGTTACCGTAGCTGCATGGTATTTAAAAATCATAAGTCTAAGGGCCCATATTCTATATCGGCCGTTCGTCCTTTTCAATTCTCTGTTCCATTTACGTCACATAATATAGAGCCGCTTTCAATATGAGGAAAATAGTATGACTGCTACCTGCAAAGCAGAATTTCGTCATGCAGCTGGCCTGAAAATAAATTGAAAAGAAAAAAAGAAAACATTAGATCCGGTTTGTTAGTGGCAAACACAGTCAAGGACGAATAAAATTTATCTTATCTTATCTTATCTTATCATAACATAGGCAGAGCCTAATTATTAATAGGAATAGAATTTACCGTAATTTGACGCGTTATATATGAACGACTTATCAGGAATTGATAGTTTCGTTTATAGACTAATTAACAGCTGTTGTGTTTTGTGATCATTTGCTCAAGGGGGAAATAGATCTACGTGTTTGTATTCAGGGTGTTATCAAGTTGTTTGTTTTTTGCTTTTTTTTTTTTTTGCGATTGCAGACGCTGACAGATTTGCGTGAGGTGGGGCAGGATGGATAGATGGTGCACGGAGGGATAAACAGCGGTGGACAGATAGATGTTTATATAAATGCTTTCATCCATCCATACATCTATCCATCCATTCCACCATCCACACATCCGTCCATCCATCTAGCCATCCATTCCACCAGCCACACATCCATCCATTCCACCATCCACACATCCATCCATTCCACCATCCACACATCCATCCATTCCACCATCCACACATCCATCCATCCATCTAGCCATCCACCCAACCATCCCCACACCCACACATCCATCCATTCAACCATCCACACATCCATCCATCAATCTAGCCATCCATCCAACCACCCCCACAGCCACACATCCACCCATTCAACCATCCACACATCCATCCATCAATCTAGCCATCCATCCAACCACCCCCACAGCCACACATCCATCCATTCCACCATCCACACATCCATCCATTCCACCATCCACACATCCATCCATCCATCTAGCCATCCATCCAACCATCCCCACACCCACACATCCATCCATTCAACCATCCACACATCCATCCATCAATCGAGCCATCCATCCAACCACCCCCACAGCCACACATCCATCCATCCGTCCATCCATTCAACCATCCACACACCCACACTTCCATCCGTCCATCCATCCATCCATCCACCCATTCGCCCATCTATCCACGGATGTTACTACGGATTGGGGGCAATTTCTTTTTTATACTCCTTGAAACTGTTCATATTCTTCTTTGCCCTACTGCTGGGATGGACTAATTTATTAAATCAGAAACTAAAGAGAGTATAATAAATTCCCTGTATTGACACAAGGTGTGATTTCGTCTGTATTTCACAGAACAAGCCATTGTAAATGCCATACAAACCAGTTGGCCTATGTGATATTCAAATGAAAAAAACGTTTTATGGAGAGACATTTAAAAAAAAAAAAAAGCCACAATTGCCCAACAAAAATCACTTTACCTGTCACGCGGTATTTTCTTTTTATACGTTTTTATCTCCTTTGACGTCATAGAATCCAAATAGAGTCGGATCTAGTGAATAAGAGACCCTTTGAGTATAATTATATGAATTTTAAAAAAAGTGAAGACAAGTTTTGAATCCGGCACTCCATTTGAAGACAAAGTGGACCTAAGAAAGGCGCCCGTTCAGTTTGTTTATTCATCCATTTGTCTTCTACTCGCCGATGTTTGCTTTGGATGTTGAAACATCTGGACAATTTCCTGTCAAACCGTTTTTTTAACTTTGCCGTCTTGCTTGGATGGAATGTATTAGAGATGAACAGAAGATAACAAATCGCCCCCTTATAAGGAATGACAATATTCTATCTCCACATTTTGGCTGAACTGAGTTACATACAACGCACTACTTCTAGTTCTACAGGCCTTCTCCATTGTGTGTCAAAGTGTCAAGCAGATTCGGAGTGTAATTTGTTAGCATTGCTAAAAAGAACAAACTTCTTTGCTCTAAAAGCTATAAGCTAGATTCATAACAAGCGATTGTAATTGCAATAAGACGTTTAGCCCAAGTTTCGGTTAACTGACAAAAAAGGTTTGAGAAGAAGGATTTAAAGAAAAGGAGCAAAAACATGTTCCTTGTTAGACGTTTTTTCTTATTTTTTTTATCTCCTTTGACGTCATAGGATCCAACCGTGGACGGATCCATTGAATAAGCGACCTACTTACTATTTTTGAACATGTATTATACAAAAAGATTTTTAAAAATATATTAAAAATCCATTATTGCATTTGACATCAAAGTGGTCCTGAAAAGTACAACAAAGTATCTAGTCGAACCCACAGGCTAATAAAATACCCAGACTGGATGAGGCCGTTGTGTGACGTCACAAAACAGCGAAAGGTCATGAACCATCCGCCACATTAGGTTTACGGTTGCGACCGACGCTTCAGCATAGCTACAATGCAGCGGTCGCTAAAAGTCCACACGGTCATCATTAATAACAATAGAAAAAAGGCAGCTGTAGACAATAAAATGAAATGATAGGCGAGTTATGGCATTATTAATACATGTACAACCAATCTTGACAAATAAAAAGAAATTTCTACTGCAGATAGAACTAGAATCGGAATTTCCCGAGCGGCGGCCACGTTGGTTATAAGGCCGCATGTCATTAACTTCCGTAAAAATCGACACAGCCCGAAGCTTGTGTTTCCAGTCTGGTTAATTTATTAGTCTGTGGTCGAACCTGAGTGAATGGATCCGAGTTGTATTTTTGTTTGTTTGTTTTATTTTCTCGGTTCAAGATAGCGACGCCGATAGCTAGAAATGACCTTCTTCTTCACTGCAAGGCCCTCTATTGACAGTGCTCGGTGCAGTAAACACAGACTATAAAGGATTTTAAAAAAAGGGATTAAACATGTGCATTTAACACGCCATATGAAATGAAACTGCAAACGCCTGCGCTGAATACAAAGTGGAGGTTGAAAGGCGGGCGGAAATGGGGAGTGAAAAATCAGCATTGTACGATTTTTCAGCTTGATGTACGGATAGTGCAATTGTCAACTATCAATAAAACATACTTTAACAATGTGTAGATTTCATGAATATCCGAAGAAGGTACTATGCCTGCGGATCCATGACAGAATTATTTTCTGACGTGGACCCACAGCGGGCCTTGTTCTTTCTGAAAGAGGCTAGAATCTAGATTTAAAAACTTTTATACACATTTACGAAATTCTTTTGAAACCTATAGGTAGAATGCGCATATCCACCATCTTGTCTGTCCGGACCCACTTAAGGCGTCGCGAACCAATCGGCGGCGAGTTCACTACTGTAAACAATGACACGTGTGTATACGCACATGGGAGACGTTCGGTCAACTCTTTCACTTCCTTTCTCTTGTTTACATGGATGGTAGGGAATCGGACCAGTTTGGATCCATCCTTTCCACCCCTGTCACAACAGTCAACTGCAATGCAACCAGCAGTCATTTTAACTGCTTAGACACATCTCGAAGTTACACTCATCAGCTGATCCACCGGCCATCTTGTTTGGCGGAAGTACAAAACAAAAACTCTGTGACGTCATGCGCATTCTATCGCCCATACAAAACTATTTTTAAGAATTTTTCCCAGTGTAACAGTGCTTCAATGAAACGATTTACTTTTACAAGTGAAACTGAACATTGATGGAGCTCTGAATACCAGTTAAACAGAGTACACAAGAAAGACAGTGAAAAGTGCAAACTGACCGTCGTCGCGCCGATGCTCTGAGTCAAAACTCAGAGGGACAGTGCAGAATGCAGTACCAACAGTAACAAAATCAGCGTAGGACACGATAAGAATACTTTAAAAATGGACACTTTTTCCACAGACTTAAACCAGTTTTTTCAGTCTCACCCAAACCTGAGGTATTATAACATAGCCTCAATCGACAGTTTTCCTACTTGGAGAGGAAATCTGGATAAAAATACATGTAGTGGAAATCAAGTAGGAAAAACACCAAATTTCGCGCACGATGCAAATGTCGTTATGAACAAATTCCGATATGAGAACCACAATAGCAGATTTCCTAAAATATGATTTCGAAGACCCTAAAATTTAGAGTTTAGGATTTAGGATTTTCACTTCCTTGTATAGGCCATAGAAAAATCAAAGGATATTACTACGAAAATATTAGTGGTATCTTTGATTCACACAACCACAGAAACCGAAGGAAGGATGCGTTATTGTTGATGAGTCATATACATGTGCTATTTCTCTTCCTTCTATTCGAAAACTCGTTTGAATACCGTAGGTGGAAAACTATTGCGTTTACTTTTGTTCTTCTGTTGTCTCACCACACTGTCATCCAATGTTCTCATCCCTTTGGCAGTTGTATTGTCATTATAGGACACCCTTGCTGGATTGGCAGAAACGAGGTAGTTGACTACCCCCGAAAAATGAGGGAGGGGGGGGGGGAGGAGAGCTAGTGCAGAGATAACGGACCTTCGTTATGTGAATCCAAGTCACGCGTGAACCAGTGGCTGTATGCATGAACTTGGTGTAAATTCGCCTGTTTTACACCATGGTGTAGGCTGGGTAGTGCGTAGGGCCACCTTGGTGTAAACTCAGATTTAGTCGGTATGCATGAACTAAATTTACACACACGCCTCTCTACGCACCAATTGCCGCTTTCTGCTGTAACAAAAATTGACATTGTGCTTGCACAGAATTTGTGCCGACCAATCAATGCCACGAGAAAACAACGCCGATCAAACAAACTAAGAGATCGAAGAGAATAGAAATCATTTTTTTCCCCTTGACCCGTGACGCCGTGGGTTGGAATAAAATATTAGTTATGTTACCTCCTTTCTTTTTTTTTTTCTAGCGGACGCCTCTTTTCCAAGGTTGTTATGCACTGCGGAGCTGATTTGGTCGTCCTCGCAGAAAGTGTAAAGTTACAAACCTTTTACACTTTGGTGTAGGCCTACGCAAAGTTCATGCATACCGGGTAGCGTTTTGCACCGACGTGTAAGGCCTATACCACCGTGTAACCAGTTACGCACAGTTCATGCATACGGCTACAGATTATGATTACTAGTTGGCCCATTTACTCGTGGAACACATACAGATGTGATTTTTAAAGTTGAATATTGATCACCAGTGTGTAAATTAAGGCACTGGGCGGAATTTTCTGCCATACCTTTTAATTCTATTGAAAAAAAAAAGCTTTTTTTCTTCCTGCTCAAAATGTTGGAACACTTTCTTCTTTTCATCCCAGCTGTGACTCAAAATCAACGAAAGTATTAAAATACATGTATAGTGAACTTCAAGGCCTTTTAAAATATGCCCACGTACATCATTATGTCTTTCTATGCCTAATAATATAATATTTTGTACAATTTTAGGCTCGGCGGCTATAATTTATAAAGCCTTTCATGAATTCATTGGAGGCCTAAGTTCCTTCATAATCTTATGATGTGGGGATTATGACATTATCTTTACCTTTTTCATTGAAGCGATTTAAGTAGGTTCGAGTTCTGGGGCGCCTAGTTCGAGTTTCCTCTGTTGAAGCTATAGTTTCCCCGAAATTTGGGTCAACTTCCGCAATAACTGCGAGCCAATCAGCTAGCGCTACACTGTTGCACAATTTCCCATGCACCAGGCCTAGTATCGTTATCTGTCTTGCCACCCCCCCCCCTCCTCTCCTTCCCCCACTTGCGCCAGATAATGCTGATCTAGATTCTATAAATAACCTTTCATTCACAGGATGTCCAAATAGAGGGTTGGGAGGGGGGGGGGGGGAGACATAGGGAGGAAGAGATGGCAGGCAAACAAACGAGCTCAGAGAGAGAGAGAGAGAGGGGGGGGGGAGGAGGAGGAGGAAGCAAAACAGACAGAGAAATAGACATCGAGAAAAAGAGAATTATATACATTGGGCAAAATGGTTTGCCTAATGTTGAATGCTGTCAACATTAGGCAGAAAATTGCCTAATGTTCACATTATGCATGCACATTTTGTCCAATGTGAACAGAAAGTGAATAACATTGCCTAATGTGTACAGTTGGTAAATAAATTTATATGTCACGCTCACTTTTTAGAATAGGATACAACACATAACATTTACAATGTTTACAATAGCTTTGAGTCATATTGAACAATTTGAAAAGAAGAACATTTATTAAAAATATTGGGAAACAATTATAAAGCATCAAATGTCCAATATGCAAAGGGACAAAATCACATAATTTAATGCACTTATAATACATAATAATACATAGTTTTCAGACGTTTTTGCATGCTCTGCCGGGATGGCAACGAGAGTTGCACATCATTCGTTTTTTTAAGCAGGTACACCTTCCTGACGTACAGTCTGTTTTGCATTGGCATTTCTGAAAGCCTTGACCACCAGTTGCCTTTGCTGTTGCTGATCTCAATGATAAATAAACCTCAAGAACATCATTGACTGTCATTAAAGCGTGGTCTATACGATCCAGATCAGCTGATGTAAATTTGGAATGCAGTATTCCCTCGCGGCAACCAACTGTGTACAGACCATCCTGTTCTTTGATGACGACCACTAGAATATTTTTTGGATCTGCTGGGCCTCGATCCACGTCGGGAACTCGAAGCGTTGCACATTGTCCAACAAGTAATGGCCTAAGCAGTTGTTTCCCGCGACGTGCCTTTCTGTCTGCTGCCTTCGATTGCCCTGCATTGGCGATGTTTCTTATTTGCCGGAAATAGTCTATGTCTGATGCTCCCACTGCCGCTGATGTTGATGTTCCTGCCATTGTAGTGGCTTCATCATCTTCCACTTCATTGTCCTCTGTGGGTGATGCCACCTCTTCAGTCACAGCAACCATCTCTGTGACTGCTTGTGTTTCTGTCATTATCTCTCCCATTGCTGCTGTTTCTGTGTCGTCATCTTCCTCTGCCATCTCTACGTCTTCGTGTGCCAATACATCTGTGTCTGCGTCACTTTCTGTCACAATTGCACTAGTCATCGTATCTGCTTCTTCCACTCTCACTGCATTTTCAGTCACAGCAACCATCTCGGTGACTGCTTCTGTTTCTGTCATTATCTCTCCCATTGCTGCTGTTTCTGTGTCGTTATCTTCCTCTGTGTCTCTTACATCTCCCCCTCTGGTTTCTAAAAATGCCTCAATATCTTCTTCGGTCGATATTTCACGCAAAGCTTCACCTGGCAGGAGAGACGACCCCAGTCCAACTTGCGGATCGTTGTCAAACGTAATTTTAAATGGACTAAAGCCGGTAGTTTCGTGTTGGCTAATGTTTATTTGCCATTGCACAAATTTGAGACCCACTGACCATTTTTTACTATTGTTTTCTCTCATCCAAATCACTAGTTTATCCTGAATAACTCCATTCAGGCGCTCAACCGCACCTTGGCTCTGGGGATGCCGTGGGCGGCCAGTCACCAATTTCATTTCTGGCCAGAGGGTTGATAGCTCCGCAATAACGGCATTTACAAATTCTCGCCCGTTGTCTGATTGCAAAATGGCAGGTGCCCCGAATGTCAGAAATATATCAAGAAGATTGGCTGCCACCTCCTCTGCTCTTTTTGACGCAAGTGGACGCAATGTGCAAAATTTGCTGAAATGGTTCACATAAGTCATGATATATTTGAAATCACCGTCAGGCAAAGTTTGAAAATTTATGAGATCAATTTGACACCTGGAAAAAATGTGATGACTGCGCACGGGTTTAACTACCAGACCTTTTGGCAACTTTCTTGCCTTCTTTTGATGGCAGTGTTCACAAAACGATATGTACAGATAACATGCTTCTTGGGTGATGTTACAATACTTTTTTTCACTTCTGCAATTGCTTTCTTACCACCCCCATGTCCAATAGTCTCGTGAGCAACTTTGACAATGTCAAAGACTTCTTCAAGGGAAGCAACAAACTTAAAATTAACAGCGTCTGGCTCTTTCCTTCGGCGAATGAGTCTGTCCGCATTGCCGACCCGTAAAATTTCAAACCTTCTTTTACAGTTGAAATCAGAAGTTGTCTTTGCACCCACAGAATTGATTCTGAGCAACTCTTCGATGACTTGATCACGCTCTGTGGTAGATTGCAGAACAACATTGGAAGCCTTGCCCTCCAGAGTTTCCCTCAGCTTAGTCTCGAAGGCAGTTCGGTCCATTTGATGTTGCTGAAGAAAGAAAAAATAGAAAGGAAAAAAACTTAGCTACAGCAACAGCGGGAACAAAAAAACAACAACAACAACAACAACAATAACGTAGGCCTAATTACCTTAAGTCTTTAGATTATCACCACGGCTTGTTTTGAATTCACAGTGACGTCTCGTGTGTTCAACAACAACAATAACGTAGGCCTAATTACCTTAAGTCTTTAGATTATCACCACGGCTTGTTTTGAATTCACAGTGACGTCTCGTGTGTTCAACAACAACAATAACGTAGGCCTAATTACCTTAAGTCTTTAGATTATCACCACGGCTTGTTTTGAATTCACAGTGACGTCTCGTGTGTTCAACAACAACAATAACGTAGGCCTAATTACCTTAAGTCTTTAGATTATCACCACGGCTTGTTTTGAATTCACAGTGACGTCTCGTGTGTTCAACAACAACAACAACAATTACGACAACAGCAACAACAACAACAGCAATAAAATAGCAGAGAGGAACAACAGAGAGATACATCACATAAGTAATATTTACCTTCGATCAAATCACGCTCTGTGGTAGATTGCAGAATCAAATCCAAACCAAAATTGAAATGGAATAAAAAAAAAGACAGTGTGCACACGTCTGTAGACCTCTTGAATTTCAAGTCATGTATGGAAACACACTGATTAAGATTTAAGGCATAGTGTTGTGTGATCCAAGGTCTGAATTCACTTCACTCACTGGCAACACACTGACTAAGGCACATTGTTGTGTGGTTAAGCTTGTTGTTTATAGTTTCACTCAAGTGAGTTGATACTTTCATAACTCTGTTCACATTAGACAAAATGGCCTTGCCTAATCTGAAAACATTGTCTCTGTTCACATTAGGCAAAATGCCCTTGCCTAATCTGAAAACCCTGCCTAATGTGCACATTAGGCAAGCATTTTGTCTAAGTTAAACAATAGGCAGAGGACGTGCCTAATGTACACATTAGGCAACTTGGCCTGCCTAATGTACACATAAGGCACCTGTACACATTATGCGTGACATATATAACACTCAGAAAGACACAGAATAAGAATCAGACAGATTATACAGAAAAAGAGACATAAAAATTCACATGTACACAAAGGTGTGTATAAAATAATAATGGAAGGAGGATGAGAGAATAACAAAAAATGCCTCCTTGTATTCACTGAGTATTTCATGACTCTTGTGTGTATTCACCAACAAACATGACATTGAGCGGGGTTTTTTCAGTACAAGCAGACATTAATTTACGTGATTCGAAGCACCACCCTTCCCTCCCTCTCTCTCTCCCTCCCAGATGCTTTAATGCTAGATGGTAAAACATTTTAAAAAAACATCAAAAAGTTCTTGCCTGTTTTGAAACAACAACAACAACAGCAACAGCAATAAAAATCCTTTTTAGGGCTAATCTGTCCCAAGTCCGCAACCTGATCATTGTACCCACAAGGCCATGCTCTTGCAATGACAGGGACTCAGTCAGAGGGGAAAGGGTGTTCATACCTCGATGTGTGTATTTCTCACAACTTATTACAGATTGGAAAGCCTAGCTACTTTACAAACTTTATCTTTCATTTGATATTACCGTTTAGCATAACTAGAAGGTTGTTTTCAATAGATAAGTAATGAATCTGTAGGAGCTTTATCTTACAGGAAAGGAACAATAAATGCATATGTAAAGCAAACCTCAAGTCCGTGACGTGATGCTACACCGCTGCAATACACCACCGATTGTTACTATATTTAGGAATTTACTACAGGGAAACGAGAAGTGACAGATCATGTCGGAACACACGCATACTGTAAACATCTGTAAATTTGGGGCCCATGAAATTGAAAACAGAAAATATCAAAGGAATTCGCCGCTTTGAAAGAACGGTGCTGTGCACAAACTTCAAATTCAAGATTTGTAGGGTCATGATAAATGTAAGACTGCATGCAAAAATTCAGGACTCTGTATTTCGTAATAGCTGAGAAAATCCAACTAAACCGTGATCACACCACGGTGAACAAACTACATGTACATAATGCTTCGCCGGTATGACACACTTTGACCCTACATTCAAGTGAGTCTGTAATGTGATATTAAAACCCTCACCCTGCGATGGGGCGGCAATTGTCGGTATTTACTCGCAAGCGCTCACGCCGCACGGGCAGCAAAAGTCGGGAAGGTCAAGCTGACCGCGCCAAGCGCAAGCCGTATTTCCATGCATCAGGTCACTGACCTTTTTGAGACGTAACCACCGCGTTATTGTTCACTGTATGATCTCTTCTAAATCAAACGCATTGTGACATGGACATGTTAATTTACAAACTCTAGATCCGTCTCGTTAGTAGTCGTTAGCAGTGGTGTAGCCTGGGTTGCCAGAGCCCGGTGCAAGGCAAGAATTGCCCCCCCCCCCCCCGACCCGTGGGCTGTCAGCACGTAGCAATGTTTATTTGCCCTGTCATGTTGAAAAACTGTGTTCGATGTTCGAACAATGAGAGATTTTCTGTGTCGGGGGGGGGGGGGGGGGGTATATTTTTATTTTTTAAAGTTATTTATTATTGGGAATCCATTCTTTTTTTCTTCTGAAATTTTGCACCCCTAAGAATTTGGGGCTTAAGGTAACCACCCCTGTGGCACCCCCACCCCACCCCTCTACACGCTACGCCACTGGTCGTTGTTAAGACAAATTATTGTGTTAGGAATAAAAGCCCGGGAAGTGGACGCCCCGTGTGTGTACATGATATTGCACACTTCGCCTGTGAATGACTTAAAATAGTTTTTTTTATACCCAATTGAATCGATTTTTATAAACCCTTTAGTCGATCACAGTTTAATGTTTGCTGAGAGTGGTGCTGGCGTGGTGTGTCAATACGCGACACACACTACAACGAGACACTACCCAGCCGTCTGTGTTTCCATGGACACAGATAACTCTGGCTATTAGATATTATTTTCCGTGCTGCCCTTTCGCTTTCATTGGCTGCTTTGCGGTCTTGTTCAGCTAGTTTTGCCCTTTTGGTCCGTCTGTAGCAAGGGTTTCCCCAAGTCTCGACAGGAATGTCGTTAGGGTCGTCTTGAGGGGCTGTCTCTGAAGCGGAGTCCGGCTGGACGTATTCCGGCTGGAAGCTTCCCATGCTTTTGGCGGCTTCCCACGCTTTTGGCGGCTTCCCATGCTTTTGGCGGCTTCCCAGGCTTTTGGCGGCTTCCCATGCTTTTGGCAGCTTCCCACGCTTTTGGCGGCTTCCCACGCTTTTGGCGGCTTCCCACGCTTTTGGCGGCTTCCCAGGCTTTTGGCGGCTTCCCATGCTTTTGGCAGCTTCCCATGCTTTTGGCAGCTTCCCACGCTTTTGGCGGCTTCCCATGCTTTTGGCGGCTTCCCAGGCTTTTGGCGGCTTCCCATGCTTTTGGCGGCTTCCCATGCATTTGGCGGCTTCCCAGGCTTTTGGCGGCTTCCCATGCTTTTGGCGGCTTCCCAGGCTTTTGGCGGCTTCCCAGCCTTTTGCCGGTTTTCCCATGCTTTTGGCGGTTTTCCCATGCTCTTGGCGGTTTTCCCATGCTTTTGGTGGCTTCCCAAGCTTTTTGCGGGTTCCCATGCTTTTGGCAGCTTCCCATGCTTTTTGCGGCTTCCCAGGCTTTTGCCGGTTTTCCCATGCTTTTTGCGGTTTTCCCATGCTTTTGGCAATTTTCCCATGCTTTTGGCGGCTTTCCAGGCTTTTGGCGGCTTCCCATGCTTTTGGCGGCTTCGCATGCTTTTGACGGCTTCCCAGGCTTTTCGCGGCTTCCCAGGCTTCTGGCGGCTTCCCAGGCTTTTGGCGGCTTCCCATGCTTTTGACGGCTTCCCAGGCTTTTGGCGGCTTCCCATGCTTTTGACGGCTTCCCAGGCTTTTGGCGCTTTTCCCATGCTTTTGGTGGCTTCCCATGCTTTTGACGGTTTTCCCAGGCTGTTGGCGGTTTTCCCAGGCTTTTGGCGGTTTTCACAGGCTTTTGGCGGTTTCCCCAGGCTTTTGGCGGCTTCCCAGGCTTTTGGCAGCTTCCCAGGCTTTTCGTAGCCCGAATGGTTCAATGGGCATATTTTGAGGTCTATAATTATGAGGCCTTGCCAAGGGATTAACATGACTCCGCCCTCCTTTCCTCTCTCGAACCCCCTCCCCCAACCAATTTCTCCTGTCCATGCCATCTTTCTGTCCCCCCCCCCCCCAAGGGATAAACCAGACTCCGCCCTCCCCGACAAGGTGGTCTAGAGGCAAGGTGCTCGCCTCTCGTGCCAAGGGTCCCGGGTTCGAAACCCGGGCCGTGCAGGCATGTTGGAAGTTTGGGATTTTTCTCATATTTTCGTGTCCCTGATTCTATTGAGGGGTAGGATCGAGTACCTAGTCTTCTCGGATAAGGACGAAAAAATTCGGAGGGCCCGTGTGCACGTTGCGCACGTTAAAGATACCTTGGCAGTTGAAAATCGTAAAGAGCAGGCCGAACAGGCCGCTGCCCGGGCAAAATTAAATTAAATTCATCTCTACCAGTCCCTCCCCCTCCCCCCTCATCTCCCCCCCCCCCCAAAAAAAAAAAAACGCCGACCGGCGCTGCACTGTGGCGACGACGTGCCTGCTCCAGTTATAACTGGGCTGCAATGGCACAAAGGCAAAATTTCCCAAATGGGATTAAAGAGTTATACAAATACAAATACAAATACAAATCCCCCCCCCCCCCCCGTCCGACAAACCAATTTCTCCTGTACATTTCATCTTTCTCCCCCCCCCCCCCCCTCGTTACCCCTGTAACAAACCAATTTCTTCTGTACATTTCATCTTTCTCCCTCCCCCCTGGCTACCCCTCTGACAAACCAATTTCTCCTGTACATTTCATCTTTCTCCCTCCCCCCTCGTTACCCCTCTGACAAACCAATTTCTCCTGTACATTTCATCTTTCTCCCTCCCCCCTCGTTACCCCTCTGACAAACCAATTTCTCCTGTACATTTCATCCTTCTCCCTTCCCCCTCGTTACCCCTCTGACCAACCAATTTCTCCTGTACATTTCATCTTTCTCCCTCCCCCCTCGTTACCCCTCTGACAAACCAATTTCTCCTGTACATTTCATCCTTCTCCCTTCCCCCTCGTTACCCCTCTGACCAACCAATTTCTCCTGTACATTTCATCTTTCTCCCTCCCCCCTCGTTACCCCTCTGACAAACCAATTTCTCCTGTACATTTCATCTTTCTCCCTCCCTCCTCGTTACCCCTCTGACAAACCAATTTCTCCTGTACATTTCATCTTTCTCTCTCCCCCCTCGTTACCCCTCTGACAAACCAATTTCTCCTGTACATTTCATCTTTCTCCGCCCCCCCCCCTCTTTACCCCTCTAACAAACCAATTTCTCCTCTACATTTCATCTTTCTCCCCCCCCCCCCCTCGTTACCCCTCTAACAAATCAATTTCTTCTGTACATTTCATCTTTCTCCCCCCCGCCCCTCCCGTTACCACTCCGACAAACCAATTTCTCCTGTACATTTCCTCTTTCTCCCCCCCCCTCCCGTTACCCCTCCGACAAACTAATTTCTCCTGTACATTTCATCTTTCTCCCCCCCCCCCTCCCATTACCCCTCCGACATACCAATATCTCCTGTACATTTCCTCTTTCTCCCCCCCCCTCCCATTACCCCTCCGACAAACCAATATCTCCTGTACATTTCATCTTTCTCTCCCCCCCCCTCCCATTACCCCTCCGACAAACCAATATCTCCTGTACATTTCATCTTTCTCCCCCCCCCCCTCCCATTACCCCTCCGACAAACTAATTTCTCCTGTACATTTCCTCTTTCTCCCCCCCCTCCTCCCGTTACCCCTCCGACAAACCAATATCTCCTGTGCATTTCATCTTTCTCCCCCCCCCCTCCCCCATTACCAATTTCTCCCATCTTCCACCCCCCCCCATTACCCCTTCCACAAACCAATTTCTCCCATCTCCCCCCCCCCCCCATTACCCCTTCGACTAACCAATTTCTCCCATCTCCCCCCCCCATTACCCCTGCGACAAACTAATTTCTCCCATCTCCACCACCCCCCCCCATTACCCCTTCGACAAAACAATTTCTCCCATCTCCCCCACCCTCCCCCCATTACCCCTCCGTCAAACCCATTTCTCCCATCTCCCTCCCCCCCCCCATTACCCCTCCGACAAACCAATTTCTCTCATCTCCCCCACCTCCCTCCACCCCCCCCCCACTACCCTCCGACAAACCAATTTCTCCCATCTCCCCCACACCCCCCCCCCATTACCCCTTCGACAAATCAATTTCTCCTGTCTTCCCCCCCCCCCCCCGAATGACCCATCCGACAAACCAATTTCTCCTATTCCCCCCCCCCCATTACCCTTCCGACAAACCAATTTCTCCCATCTCCCCCCCCCCCCACATTACCCCTCCGACAAACCAATTTCTCCCATCTCCCCCACCCCAACCCCCCATTACCCCTTCGACAAACCAATTTCTCCTATCTCCCCCCCCCCCCCCCATTACCCCTCCGGCAAACCAATTTCTCCTATCTACCCCCCCCCCCAATCTCCCCCACCTCCCCACTACCCCTCCGACAAACCAATTTCTCCCATCTCCCCCCCCCCATTACCCCTCCGACTAACCAATTTCTCCTATCTTCCCCCCCCCACCCATTACCCCTCCGACAAACCAATTTCTCCTATCTCCCCCCCCCCCCCATTACCCCTCCGACAAACGAATTTCTCCTATCTCCCCCCCCCCCCCCATTACCCCTCCGACAAACCAATTTCTCCTATCTCCCCCCCCCCCCATTACCCCTCCGACAAACCAATTTCTCCTATCTCCCCCCCCCCATTACCCCTCCGACAAACCAATTTCTCCTATCTCCCCCCCCCCCCATTACCCCTCCGACAAGCCAATTTCTGCTATCTTCCCCCCCCCCCCCCATTACCCCTCCGACAAACCAATTTCTCCTATCTTGCCCCCCCCCACCCCATTACCCCTCCGACAAACCAATTTCTCCTATCTTCCCCCCCCCCCCATTACCCCTCCGACAAACCAATTTCTCCTATCTTCCCCCCCCCCCCCATTACCCCTCCGACAAACCAATTTCTCTCATCCAGCCCATCTTTCTCCCCCCCACCCCCCACGTTACCCTGTCCTCCCCATCTCCCGTCTCCCCCCTCCCCCTTTGTTCTCAACACCCACCCCTCTCGTCCATCTGCCCTTCCCTCCCTCTCTCTCCCTCCCAGATACTTTAATGCCAGACTGATGTGCTCATAGTTTTTCCAAGCTAAGGGGACTTGACAAAGCTGCAACAGTAACTTCTTAAAACAACCTGGACACATTTTATGTTTCGTTCAACAATCATGTTTCGTGTGCTACACAACACACACGGACACAGGTGGCTTGAGCCCAACCCTAGATCTAGATCTAGGTCATGTTAATGGACCTCCCCGTCAGGGTATACACAACATTGTCTGTGTAACATTGTCAGCATCAAGCTGCGCACATGTCTTGTTTACTTTCAAGCAGACCACGCTCAGGGCAAATGGCATATTCGATACTGTGTATCGGATTTGCTAGCGCCTAGTAAAGAGGTTGCGGAATCAAACGCAAAAACTAAGCCAGCCATGCAACTCGGCAGTATCAAAAACGGTAGTAACTAGTATGCAAACTTTCAAGTGTCTAGCTTGAATGGCCATGAAATGCTATTTAAGCGTCACAGACAGTTTACCCCCTGCTCTCATTATTATAAGAAGAAGGTAATGTCGGGTACCTCATCTATTACACTGTAATTAATTAAAAAAATAAATCAGAACTAAAAAAGAAAAAGATTAAACAATCTGAAGTTTAGAAGAAAATTTGAAGTCTGCTATTTTGTGAAAAGATTCTCTTGGTTTTCGTTCTATCGTTTTGGACTTAACGATCTGATTCTTATACTTTTTAATTACCGTAATGCCATAGTAAGAGTGTAACTCGGAGAAACGAAGTATAGAATAAGTTACCACTACATTGTCATGTTCCTAGATGATTGAAATAACATTATTGTTGTTTAAATTTAAAATGATAATTATAAACACAGTATTTTCAAATTTCCCAGTTCTCGGGTGCTTTAGAAATGTAGTAGAAATGTAAACTCAAATTATTGAACGAAACGGTTGGGTGGGGGTGTGGGATTTACTTTCGAAAAGATAATGTAGTACACCTATGCTGTCACCCTGCCAGCTGCAAGTTCTGGTCACGTTTCAGATACATCAATAATCTCAGTAATCTTTATTCACACAAAATAATTATGTGTCAGCATGCAAAGATACAACGTGATGAACAATATCACATCAGTGTGAAATGTTTGGCTGTGGCAGGTCTAAAACACAAGCGGGGCGCTTAGAAAGTGAAAGACATTACATGTAATTTATAATTGAGGGGTTTATAATTAAAATGCACATAGATCCCCTCTCATTCTGACCCACTCAATTTATATATTGAAAGAGTGAGACCTCTGAGACTTTTTTAAAATTCTGATTTATTTATCTTTACAGGAGATAATAAAAGATTAATGTGTAAAATGATGAAAAATCCCAAGATCCCAATAAAAAAAAAAAGCCAAGATCCCAAGGTAACCCCCAAAACTTCAAGATGATGGGAAAAATCCCAAGGGCCAAGCGTAGTATTACAGTTTGACATTCTTCATCATGGGCCCATGGTACAAGTATTTCGCTGGGCATTTGCCTTATTGTTGTGTGGGCATTTTTGGCTTTTCGCGAAAATGAGGATTGAAGTTTGGTCGGCAAGTGCACAAAAACGGATAAAACATTACATCACAAACACATATCTCAAAAAGTTTTTAACTGATTGGAATGACATTTACACATAATGAAAATAGAAGTGAGAGAGAACCACTTTCGTGACAAAATCTCAAAATCGGCAAAATGTGGCATACAACAATATGGCAAATAGCCTTCGATTTGACTTTTGTGACTCTTTGATAGTGATAAAGATGACCGTGATGATGATGGCGGTTTTTGGACCGAGCCCAACTGGCCCATCTGTGCAGATACCATCACGTAATAAAATACATCATCTTTATCTCCACACAATACAAATCAACGTGTACAGATACAATACGTGAACGTATACATAAAATCTTTATTTTCACACAAAACAAGTCAACGTGTACAGATGCAATGTAATAAATACCTGATCTTTATTTTCATAAAGAACGAGAAGTCAACGTGTACAGAAGACAGGCATATGATCATGACTCATTCGAAGAAAAATTTCCTGATAATTATGCCCCTCGTCTTTTTACCATATTTGGTCGACAGAGAGAAAGCAGGGGAAGTAAACTCACACACAAAAATAATACAAATAATCCCCCCTCCCCCCCCCCCCTTCCGTCCCATTTTCTTTCAGCTGTAAATATAATCCATATCCAAAAGAATTTTATTACACTTGAAAAAATAGAAGCCTCGTGAAAACACCTTAAGAAAAAAAAACATTGCTCCAGACAGAGAACAGGAAACACACCAGACCAGTTCACCCCTCCCCCGTATTGTGTCCCACGACCATAGAATTATGTCCACGACCCGACGGCGCACGCTGGCCTGGCCCACCCTCCATAATAATTGGCCAGCAGCCAAGGTTTCATCGGCCTATTTTCACTTGCCCGTGTTAACTGGCGAGCAGTCTTTTACACAACTAAAGTGTGCACATCATGGAGCTATTAATAACATGTTATTAGTACCTCCATGGTGCACATAGATCGTGGAATACGGTAAGTGGTAGTCCACGATCTATGGTGTGCAGCTGTAAAGACGTGCTGTAACACGTGCACACTTCACGTTTAAATTGCGCACGTGTGGGTAAAAGCACCAAATATTTTATGTAAACAAGAGTTTTTCATATCATACAAGATTTGATACTGAACCCTCAATGGGACATCTCCCATAACGAGACAGAAGCCGTTGGAAGTCGGCAGAAAATCTGTGTGTGTGTGTGTGTGTGTGTGGGGCGGGGGGGGGGGGAGAGGGTATCTGGCGTCTGTCAGCAGTTTTATTGTATTACGTCTTTTTTTTTTTTTCTTACTGAAGCAGCAGCTGTTCTCACCTTACAGCCCCCAGCCCGCTCCATCCCTCCCTCAGCCATACAGACATAAAGCAGCGACTGCCGTTTTATTGCCGTCGCTGATAACAAAATTATTCCAGATTTTCTCTCCCCCCCCCCCCTCCTCTCTCTCTCTCTCGCTCTCAACCCACCCCCCCCCCCTTGACTTTCACCATGAGTATGAGGTATTCGTATTGAGGCCGAACAGTGAAGACAAGCAAGACCGCCTGACTCTCCGGCCCGGCTCACATAGGAAGACACGTGAAACAGGAAACGCCTCATGCGTGAGGACAAAAGTGGTACCAATGATTTAAACGGCAATGTGCACATGTCTAGGAGGTAACGACACGCCAGATACGCGTGTGTTGGCGTAAGGAGGCAACTGCGTTCTGCTACTGGGTTGTTGTTCTTCTTCCTCTTCCTGCTGCTGCTGCTGTTGTTGTTGTTCTTCTTCTACTTCTTCTTCTTCTTCCTGTTGTTGTTGTTGCAGTTGTTGTCGTTGTTGTTGTTGATGATGATGATAGGTTTATTTTAGCCACTTTTTTTACTCACCTGAGAGCCAAGACTAGTTTTTCTTCGGCTGATATTGGTTCCCGCCAGTTACAACCTACAGGTTGTAGACGTGGCAGCACCCGTGACTTGAGTTCGTTATAGGTTTGGTATGACATTCTTAAGTAATTAAAGAACAATGTCTTGTCCTTACTGTTTGGGTTCGTATTGTATTGATTTAGTGAACCAGACCATCAGGTACAAGACAATGTTAATTCAACACAACAGACTCCACGTGTAGCCATTTCATAACTTCCTGTATCCTCTTCTGTCGCTCTTTTACAATGAAGTCACAGACAGTCATATTAATAATAATCTAGAGTAAGTCTAAAATCCTAAACAATGTATTTAATATGATACCAGAACATCTCCCTTCTTTTAGAGATTTAAAAGATTTTAAATTAAAGTGTCCTTTCAACTTATGTTGTAATAGTCCAACTTATGTTTCCATCAACGTTCTTTGGGGTGAATTTTAGTTTTGTAAATTTTCGGGTAAGTCCATAAATATTGTTTTTGTTCTGGAAGTAAAAACTATCTACTAATGTAATATTCCATACACACACACTTTCGTTCCATTAACTAATTTATGAACTAACAATTAAGTTAATGTAAAAGTACTAAAAGTCATGATCAACTTAATTGTCCTTGATTTCTGGATATGTCATGCCATATCACAATGGATAGTTGCTTGAAATTAGTGATTTAATTATTATGTCGTTAAATATCAACAGTAAATTGTTCGAACACTTGACATGTTAACTGAACTTAAAACTAAAATGAACAGTAACTTAAACTAAGTAAGTATGAACTACTGTATGAATAAGGTAGAGACTTCCTGCCTCTACATCATGGGAGGGTATTATTATGACCCTTGCTTTATCCCATGATTACTATTACACAACACTTCTAGCTTGGATTGAAGATGGAAGATGACTAGTTCGACCTTCTCATCTCTTCCTCCCTGAATCTGGCTGGCTTGTTAGCAACATAGCCTCGAGCCATACGAGTGACAGGTCTATTTGTAGACACTGTTTCTGGAGGGGATTTGACGACTCTAGAATTTGAACTAGGTGTTGCAGGAATATCTTGGGTTTGTTCGTTATCTTGCAGCACATCATCTGGAGGATCTGGGCTTGGATCTTGATCAGGAAACGAAGACGGTACTGCTTGAAGGTGTTTCCGGTTTCTGCGCAGCACCCGGTCAGGTGTTTTCACCAAATATGTTCGGTGATCTGGATTTGTTGCAATGACAGTTCCTGGTCCGGTCCACTTGTTTTCTTCATCTGTCTTGAGAAGAACTTTCTGTCCAGACTCCAGTTGTTTCAGTTGTCTTGCGCCATGTCTGTTGTCGTAATTCCTTTTGTATCTTGTTTTCGTTTCTTTTGCTCTGTCTTGGATGTCTTGGTTGTTGACTTGTCGAGGGTAAAGGTTCCTCGGCAATGTGGGAACTTTTGTTCTCAGTTGTCGTCCCATCAGGGCGACTGCTGGGCTCACTCCAGTCGTTGAGAGAATTGTGTTTCTGTAGTTCATCAGAGCTACCTCTAATGAATTCTGTTTCAAAAGTTTCTTTGCAACCTTCACAGCACTTTCGGCTTGTCCGTTGGACTGAGGAAAGTGTGGACTACTGGTCACATGTTGAAAGTCAAAGTCTTTAGCAAAGAGTTTGAATTCTCTGCACTGAAATTGTGGTCCATTGTCACTAGCCAGAGTTTCACAAATTCCGTGAGTTGCAAAAATGTTTGTTAGCTTCTGGATGATAGCTTGAGATGTTGTAGAATTCAGTTTTACTACTTCGATCCATTTTGAGTAGTAATCGACTACGACTAAGTATTCATTTTTCCCATGTGTAGCGAGATCTACTGCAATTTTCTGCCATGGCCTCTCAGGTAGGTCAGTTGGTATTAATGGTTCATTCCGCTGAGAGGGTCTATTTTCTCTGCAGGAGAGACAGTTCTGAATCATGTTCTTGATATCTCTCGTGATGCCGGGCCACCACACGGATGCGTCAGCATTCTGTCTGCACTTTTCGATTCCTTGGTGAGTCTCATGTAGTTTAGAGAGAATGTAATCTCTTTGAGAATGAGGGACTACTATTCGGTTGTTGAAAACTAACAATCCATTCACAATAGACAGTTCTCCTTGCACTTGTTGAAAATTTTGTAGTGTTTTAGGTACCTCTTTTGGCCAGCCATCCATCACAAAATGCATCACTTTCTGTATGTCTGTATCTTTCTTGCTTTCTTCCCTCAGATTTTCTAATCGTGAAGCAGTGACGGGCCAAAAGCTTTCCAGAGATTCCACATAAGCCTCTACATTCTGTCCTGTTTCTTTATCTTGAGTTGTATGGTAATTCATTGGACTTCTAGAGAGAGCATCAGCAATGACGAGCTCTTTCCCTGGCACATGAATGACATTGTAGTTGAATCTTAAAAGTCTCATCAGTAGTCTTTGGCATCTGGCAGGGCATTTATCTAAATCTTTTTTCTTCATCAATGGAACCAATGGTTTATGGTCTGTTTGTAATTCAAAGTTATCAAGACCAATTAGGTATTTTCCAAATTTTTCACATGCATAGACCGAAGCCAAACATTCTTTCTCTATTTGGGCATAACCTTTTTCTGTTTCTGTCAATGTTCTAGATGCAAATGCTATGGGCTGAAGTTTGCTTCCTTTCATCTGTATTAACACTGCTCCCAACCCAAAACTGCTGCTGTCTGCACTGACAATTGTTTCACAGTTAATGTCAAAGAATCCCAAGGTTGTAGCTTCTGCTATTTTCTTCTTTGCAAGGTTGAATGCATTTTTCTGCTCTGCTCCCCACTGATATTTTTCTGACTTTTTCATCAAATCAGTCAAAGGTTTCAAAATTGTAGCTAGTGATGGAACAAATTTACTCATGTAATTGAGTAACCCACACACAGTGCGTAGCTCTGTCAATGATGTTGGCGGCTGTAGTTTCTGTATGGCCTCCACCTTTTCAGGATTTGGTTTTATTCCCTCCTTGTTTATGAGATGTCCAAAGTATTTCACCTCTTTCTGTCTGAAACAACATTTTTCTTTATTTAATTTCAGTCCTGATTGTTCTATTCTCTCCAAAACAGCTTCTAGTTTTCTGTCGTGATCCTCTATGTCTTTCCCATAGATGATGGTATCATCCATAATGACTTCACAACCTGGCAGGCCTTTTAAAGTCTCTTTCATTTTTGATTGGAATACTTCAGGACCTAATGATATTCCCATGGGTACTCTCTGGAAACAGTATTTTCCAAACGGTGTGATGAAAGTTGTGAGCATGCTGCTGTCTTCCTCGAGGGGAATTTGGAAGAAACCAGAGGTTGCGTCTAGTGTAGAAAAGACTGTTGCGCCATTGAATTTGGGAGCGATATCCTCTAAGTTTGGAAGCATGCAGTAGTTTCTTTTCACTGAAAGATTTAACTTCTTGAAATCCACACAGATCCGAACTTGCTTGTTTGGTTTTACTACTGGGACCATTGGGGCACACCATTCTGTAGGTTCATTAACTTTTCTTATTACCCCATTTCTTTCCATCCTTTCCAGTTCTTCTTTTACTTTACTTTCTAAAGGGAATGGTACTCTTCTTGCTGTTGCAACATTATATGGTTCAGCATCTTTGTTTAATGTTATTTTTACTGGTTCAGTTTTCAACAGTCCGGCAGCACCAAAAACTTGTTTTCTTAGTTCAGGTTTTAATTTTTCTGTGCGTTCTATGTCTTCTATGTGCCTGATTAAGCCTAGAGCTTCGGCCACATTTCTGCTGAGTAAATTGCTACCTTCTTTGTTGTTTAAGACCACAACTCTGAATTCAAAGGTCTTTTCCTTTCTCTTTGTCTTCGCTGTGAACTCTCCTTTCACTTGAATATTTCCTCCTGGTGAGGTTAGATTCAGTTTACATTGATGCAATGTCGGTTTGGTTCTCAACCTTTGAAATGTTTTCTGAGTAATACAAGTAATGTCAGCTCCTGTGTCCACTTTGAAAGGAACATTTGTATTCTGAATGTTGAGCATCGTGCTCCATGGTGGAGATTTGTCTGAAATGACTGTATCTATTGAAAATGTTTGTTCAAATTCTTCAGTCACCTCTCTAATGTTTGACCTGCACATTTTGGCAAAATGATTTGCTTTATGACACTTGTGGCAGGTTCTCCCTTTTGCTGGGCATTGGTCACGTGGGTGACCTTTCCCACACCTGCGACAATTTTGATACTGAACACTGGTAGGTCTGTGATGATTATGATTATAAGGTTTCTTATGTGGTTTGTGACCTTGTTGTGGTGCTGTTGCCCCTTTGTAATGCTTTTCATTCTTTTTAAATCCACCTGATTTTACTCTACTCATCTGAGTTTGCTGTGGCTGTGCTGTGTTATTTGTCAGCTTTTTTAAGAATTCTTCAGTCATTTCCAGACTTCTCGCGAACTGTAACAATCCTGCTACGTCAAGCGTTGATGTAGTGAGTCCTTTTTCTCTCACTTTCTTCGATGAGCAACCTGATATGAGTTGCGATTTTATTTCATCCTCCGCATTCGGAAAATTGCACTGAGACGCAAGTTGGCGGAGTTCGGAGTAAAAATCGTCAATTCGTTGAAATTCTTTCTGCCGCTTGTGTCTGAATTCATATTTCAGGATCTCCAAATTTGATCTTGGATTAAAATGATCTGTTAGAGCTTTAATGAGGTCCTTATAAGATTCATCTGAGGCTTGTATGGTATTGATAGTGGGTAATGATTCTGCAATATCATTTAGATCTGGACCACCATAAGTGAGGGTAAGAGCGTATCTTCGTTTGCTGCTAGCTATCTCGTATCCATCAAAGATGTGCTCCAGCCTGCGGACCCATCTAGGCCATCGAACTGCGGCACCTTCAGTGTGGCAATCGAATTGTTCATACGGTGGGAGATTCATGATGGACTCTGTGGTGTAGATCTAGTAGATTTGGCTCAGGTCTGAACTCATAGACTCTGCACTGTGTCGATCTATTCTTGCTGTCAGGTCTGATCTCATAGACTCTGCTCTATCGATAATAGGTCTTGGTTCATGGGCTTGGCTTAGGGGCCTTTTTTTTTTTTTTTTTTTTTCAGATACGTCTAGATTCTAGATCTGGTAATGCCAGCTACTTTAACTGACAACATGTTTGTCAGATCCCACTTCTGACACCATGTTTGGGTTCGTATTGTATTGATTTAGTGAACCAGACCATCAGGTACAAGACAATGTTAATTCAACACAACAGACTCCACGTGTAGCCATTTCATAACTTCCTGTATCCTCTTCTGTCGCTCTTTTACAATGAAGTCACAGACAGTCATATTAATAATAATCTAGAGTAAGTCTAAAATCCTAAACAATGTATTTAATATGATACCAGAACACTTACGCTCCATCAATGAGCAGAATGTTATTTGAAATTCTCCTCTTGTACTCCTTAACATAAAATGCTCAAGGCACCAAATGCTGAGCTTTCTCCTTTTTCTTATCTGTCTCAATAACACTAATGCAATCAATGTGTCTTATCTGGGGAATCCATTTTGTCAACTGGCCTACGTGAGAGCATGATTAAGCCTATGTGCTCAGGTGACGTGTGGTGTGAGGTGTTTCGCGTTTCTTCCTATGTGAGCCGGGCCTCCCGTGAGGTGCAGGGCGGGAGACGGGGAGGGCGGAGGGGTGGGGGGGGGGGAGGGGGCGGGAGCTGCCAGTGAGACAGTGGGTGGTGTTTTGCTCTCTCGGTGTGCATCCGAGACCACGTGCCATCACTCATGAACGGACGCTCAGTGCTCAATGAACACAAAACCCAAAGCAGATGTTATAACGGGATGATAGTATTGTCCAATAACAAGACGGTGCAATTCGAGCACCTCAGACCGCCGAGCCACAGACTAATGCGCCGAGCCGAGAGATCTAAAAATAGCTCGGCGCATATATATAAACGCAAACAAAGGCACACTACCAACATGCCTGAAGTTTTGCCAGTTTGAAGTTTGAAATTTGAGTTTGGAGCAAGCACGTGAACGCGACAACGGCCACATTCTACTTGAACAAAAAAAAAAAAAGGCGAGACGATAACCATAACATAACAGAAATCGTTCTGTTATGTTATGGTTATCGTCTCGCCTACTAGACCCTACTAGAAGCCCCACACTAATCGCCCGCTGAAGCTTTGAGAGAGGAGATCATTCAAGCAGTGGACAGTATCTGGAGGGGGGGGGGGGGAGGGCTATCGCTCACGTTGAGAACCACTGGCCCCTAGCTTCACTTCTGTTTGCATTAGACTCAATCAGTCAATGCTGCATTTGGACAAGCCACTCAAGTGGGTCACGATTGCATATATTTCCATTCAGCAGGGGTAGGGCCAAAGAATGTAGGCGCGGGGCAAAGTTCAGTTTTTGGGCCATGATCATGGGGGATCCAAATATAATACCACACCGGACAATTTAGAACACTTCTTCAAAAAGATACAAAACATTCCGCACATAATATGTGATTACGCCTTATGAAAACGAGGGATGGGATGCCTCTTTGTAAAGCCAGGCTTTTCTTGCCCAGTTAATCCAAGTGTTGTTTAATGTCTCTGTTCTAATGATAGTTGTTAGTGCCATTGTTAGTGTTGTTGTTGTCATGCAATATCAACTAAGGATGATCAAGGTCAACGCCGAGATCTGTGACACAGACCCACATACAGGTCCAGCTGCACCCACGGCCCCAGAACAACACGACCTGACTGTGACCTTGGTGTGTCCCAATCCTGATCGTGATAAGAAGAGTTAAGGGTCATCACCTGTGTTGCCCTTCCTGGAAGAATTTGGCTTCTAATATGATTTTAAGGCCGACTTAAAGTGGTTCTCGGCCCTTTTCAGGCAATCGCCTCCTTAGGCTCCAAATTTTCTGTCTGCCCCCCCCCCCCACCTTATTCAAACCCACCGGATAAATTTCACAAGAAGACAGACTTCACACAAATTATGATGTTAGGTTTTTCAAAGCTGTATTAATTACAATAGGTATGTTGATGATTCATTATATAATAGAACGCATTCTCTATCTAGCGCACTGAAATGTCAGCCCTTTATATTGATAAAACCCACATAATAATGTGCGTGCTGTTGAATAAGACAGTAGCTGACCCAGATTTGCGACCCCCCCCCCCCCCAATCGCTCCTTTCAATGTACAACAATCTGAGGCAGCTACTGACTTATTCGCCCTTTTCTTTGTTTTCGCTCCCCCCCCCCCCTCGCAATCAAAATCGGGGGGGGGGGATATCGCCCAGTTTGAGAAGCACTGGCCTAAAGCTTCACTTCTAATCTGTTTGAATTAGATTCAGTGCTACATTTGGATTCAACTGATAAGTCATTCCAAGTAGGTCACCATTGCGTGTTTCCATTCAGCAGGGGTAGGGCGCGAGGCGGGGCCAAGTACATTCGGGTATTCCAATGCAAAAAAAAAACAAAAAACAAGATACCGTATGACACTGATTTGACCTCAAGTGGAATTTAGGTGTACACCCACCAGGGGCGAAGCCTGGCCCTCTGCAGAGGATAATCAGAATTTAAGCTAGTAAGATCCTTATAATAAGACGTATCGCTACATCATATTTACATAATTATAAATGCAGCGACTAAAACAATGAAACGGTTGCTAGGCACTGCAAAAATCTGAAGGGCGGACTATTCTTGTCAACAGGACAGAAATGCAGCAATTTACAAGCCAAACTAATCTGAAAATACCATTCATTCATACTAAGAGACTTAATTTTTCATCCATTTTTTAAAATATAATTTGAACGGCCAGTTTTCATTGTCATACTCATAGCCAGAGATTTTGTTATTCTACCATCTTATAAAGTTTCTCGAAAAGGCCCCATTAACATTAAATGGCAGAAAGTGCTTAAGTGGCATCTCTGTGACACAACGATGTGCAGCGATTTCGGAGAAGTGACCCTAGGAAGAAGAAGAACTTAAATTCCCAGCAGAGAAACAACTTGAAATGTATTGTTATTAATTTTCAAAGCTTTTTAAAGAAGAAAGAAGTATTTAGCAGCGTCACTGACGAGCTAAAGCCTGATATTATCATTGGCACAGAGACCTGGCTAGGATCGGATGTTAAAAACAGTGAACTATTATTAGACGATTTTGACCTTCATAGAAGAGACCGAATTGGCAAGACGGGAGGAGGTGTTCTGATTGGCATAAGGAAATATTTCACCAGCGAACAAGTACACGTTGGAAAATTAAGTGAATCCATTTTTTGTAGAATAAATGTAAAAGGCAAAAAGCCCTTGGTCATTGGTTCTGTTTATAGACCTCCAGATTCGGATCTTAACAACTGTAGTGAAATTTGTAAAGACATCTTTGATGTTCTGGATAAGAACAAGAAAGCTGTGTTTTGGCTTGGAGGGGACTTTAATCTCCCAGATATCTTCTGGGAGAAAGAAGAAATTTAAGGACACCAGAATCGGAAAGATATCAATTCAAAATTCTTAGATACCATTCAAGACCTTGACCTGAAACAAATAGTAGATTTTTCAACCCGTGGATCTGCCCTTTTAGACTTATTTTTTACAAATAATCCTGGACTTATTGAAAAATGTACACCTGCTCCTGGCTTGGGCGACCATGACGCAGTTTTTGTGGAAACCAATCTGAAACCCTTTAGAAAGAAACCCATAAAGCGGAAAATACAGCTTTGGAACTGCACAGATCTAGACTCTTAGGAGAGATGCGTACAATTTTTCTAAATCTTTTCTGAAATACCATAGTGTGAAAGATGATGTAAACAAACTTTGGGAGTGCATTAAAACAAACTTGGTCACCATAATGGACGACAATGTGCCAACAAAATTAACTTCAACTAAAAATCACCAGCCCTGGATTTCGACTCTAACAAGCGTCATATACGCAAGAAACATAGATGGTATAGCAAAGCAAGATCTTGTAATTCAGAAAGGGCCTGGAAGAAATATAAAGAAATAAAAAGGACTTCACAGAGAGAATGTAGAAAAGCGCATACCACCTTTGTTAAATCAATGATAGAAGAAGACAAAGATAATAAAAAACTCTGGTCCTATATTAGACACAAAAACCAAGACAGTTGTGGAATTTCAGACCTCAGAAATCATAAGAATATCTTAGTTCAGGACCCCACAGCTAAAGCAGATCTCCTGAATGAGCAGTTTTGTTGTCTTTTCCATCCCAGAACCAAAGATAGAAGACAATTTTTTTAATAACAACAGACTTTTTAATGAAATGAACAAAATAAAAGTGAACAGAGCAGGTGTTTTGAAACTCTTGATTAACATTAAGGAAAATAAAGCCACTGGACCTGACTGCATTCCAAGAAGAATTTTGAAAATTTGCGCCCAGGAATTAGCGAGCGTTTATGCATTGCTTTTCCAGGCATCCTTAGACCAGGGATCTGTGCCAAATGATTGGAAAAGTGCCATCATAGTTCCGCTGTTTAAGAAAGGCGATAAGGCAAAGGCTGAAAATTATAGACCAATTTCGTTGACGTCAGTTTCATGTAAGCTGTTAGAGCATAATTATTGTCCACAGTAACATCATGGACCATTTACAGAAATATGAAGTTTTAGATGATTCTCAACATGGTTTTCGACAAAAAAGAAGCTGCGAAACGCAACTGATAACAACATTAAATGACCTTAGCGAATGTTTAAATTCCAGGGGACAGATAGATGCCATACTTCTAGACTTTTCGAAGGCATTTGATAAGGTAGATCATCTGGGACTGCTTTTGAAATTGAAACACCTCGGAATTAGGAATTCTTTACTAGACTGGATAAGATCTTTTTTGATCAACCGCCAGCAAAAAGTAATTGTTGATGGGAGCGAATCATCACCTAAACCTGTTGTGTATCAGGAGTCCCTCAAGGTACTGTCTTAGGACCTCTTTTTTTCCTAATTTATATAAATGATATATCCAAAGATCTGTCCAATGGTACGTCGATCAGGCTGTTCGACGATGGCAGTCTACTGTATAGAAACATCAGAAGTGTAAGAGATGCAGAAATGTTACAAAATGACCTGAATAGACTCCAACAGTGGGAACAAAAGTGGAAGATGGAATTCCATCCTAAGAAATGTCAAGTACTTCGAGTGACAAACAAAATTAACACCATCAGTTTTGATTATACTATCCACAACCTAAAATTAGAGGAAACAGAAACAGCTACTTATCTTGGCATAGTTATTGATAGTAAACTTAGATGGAAACAACAGTATAGCACAATTAGTCGTAAGGCAAATGGAGTAATTGCTTTTTTAAGGTGAAATATTTCAGACTGTCCCATGGATGTTAAAGATAAATGTTATAAGACCCTTGTTAGACCAATACTCGAATATGGATGTAGCATCTGGGACCCCCATTGTAGAACTCACATAGATTATCTAGAAAAGATACAGAAAAGAGCAGCCAGATTCGTGACAAACAACTATAAATTTGAGGAGGGTAACACCAAGATTAATATGCAAAAACTTGGCTGGATGCCTTTAGAGGAGAGGCGGGCAAGAATTAATATTACCAGCTTTTTTAAGGGTAGATGCGGTCTGATGGATATACCCATGGAACACATTGGGATTAATTTTAGTAAGACTGGGCGGAATAGCCAGACCTATGCCATACCATCGTCCAGTGTTGACGGCCACTTATATTCTTTTTATCCGAGCACGTTGAGGCTGTGGAACTCTTTGCCGGTGGACCTAAAATTGTGCAGTAGCCTAGACTCTTTTAAGACAAAATTAGAAAAGCACACGTTGAGAGCTAGCTACTGAACAGGCTGCATAGATATACTTATAAACCCAGTGATAAGATTGAGTGATCTGCTCATGGCCACAATCAAGTGTTTTTATAAGTTTTTATAAATCTAATCGACTCCCCCTTCTTACACCCTTATATGTATATAAATTTTTAACTCCCAAGGACACGGGCCGAGTCGATTATTAATGCGTACTGGTGAGATACTCAAATCTGAGAATACCAGTTTTAAGGAAGAAGAAGAAGAAGTGGCTATCTGCCGTTGCGGTATAGGTTCGCTCGACCTATCAAGTGAAGTGATGTTCTTGATACGTTCGACTGATTTTGACCACAGTTATATCTAGATCTAGATCTAGACTATTATTATTATGCTTTGATAACTCTTGCTGTGCGTAGAGTAAATTATTCTTGGATTATCTCAAACAAACAAAAAAATCCATATAAACTCTTTCACCCTACTCTTTATCTTTCGATTAGGACGAAAACGACCGCATAGTGAAAAACATGCATAGGTAAAATCAGGTCCAACTTTGATTGTGATCCTATTCCCCCCCCCCCTCCCCCCCCCCCCCTCTATTCTGCTGTGTACGGGGCCGCGTCGACGAATACAGGATAATATGCTCAAGATAGCTTCTGGGTGTAGTCAAGTCTTTTTTCGTCTTTGTTAATCACTATTATGGACCAGTTCATAAGGTGTAGGTCCCTATAAAGATGCTTTTCGGTGAGGAGTGTTGGACTATATAAAACGCAAATATCGAGGTAGAATTGAATGCTGAACTGACTAAATGGGCTTGGAGTTGGGCTCGATCTGGAAAGCAAAGTAATTCTAGAATTAATATTCGAAGGGTAATCACTGATTATTTGATTATGAGGAAGCCTCGCCCCTGACACCCACAGCAAGGGGACACCTAAAAACGTAAACTGTTCTGCCACGAGTCTATAGACAGCCATACATCTATAAAGGAGATATTTGTATGTAAACAGGATGTGGTATTTGTGTGTATAGGGGGTGGAGGAAGGGGGTCGTCTTTTTCAGCATGCTAAAGCTTTTTCCAAATGGAGGTTTCGATCCCTTCAGACCTGTTGACACGTGATAATGTGTGAAAAACTCTTTGTTAGATTAGTTAGGCTGGACACCGCCAAGAGCGAGAATTGAACTGCGGACTTTTCACGAAATGACCGAACGGGTTTGTTCTGTATGGAGCTCAGTATTGAACCAGTTATGTGTTTTCGTTAATGGGCCGCTCGCACTATCCCGTTTAGCCTGCTGCACGGCGTGCAAACGCAGATTTTTACTTGCTTGGCAAAGAGTTTACCGTGCTGCACGCCATGCGAAAGATTGCTTGCATTGAACGGGTGGTTAATTTTAATAATTAATAGTGCGCGCGGGGCCTTAAATAAAATAGCCACTGTATGGACTGATGCAACCTTCGCCCTTTGTGCAAGTACCCTCCCTTTTTCCTTTTTCTTTCCCCATTTTTTAAAATATAATTTGAGCGGCCAGTTTTCATTGTCATATTCATAGCCAGAGATTTGGTTATTCTACCATCTTATAAAGTTTCTCGAAAAGGCCCCATTAACATTAAATGGCAGAAAGTGCTTAAGTGGCATCTCTTTATAGTGTTTTTAGTTAGGGGTGCGTATTTTAAGGCCTCTTGTGACTCCAGAGGCAAAGAGCCCCCCCCCCCCCAAACCCCCCAACCCCCCCCCCCCCCGAAATAGCCCTAACAACAGCCTTGGTTGATTATTCTTTATAGATTTTCTTTTTTGTTTTCCTCCTGATTTTTGGTTGAAAGTGAAAGGGTAAGGGGCAGGATTAGGGATTCAATGAGATTTAGGATTGAGGATAAGGACTAGGTTAGGGATAGGTATGTACACGTATGCGTTCCCCGCGCAAAAAACGCTTGGAGTACGTACGTACAAGTAACAGCAGCCTTATGACAAACTCTAAGGGAATACAAGGGATCTATGCAACATTTAAGGTGGTGCCACATTGCAGGTATCTGTAACCAAGACTGCCCACGTACGGCTGGTGGCCCAGTGAGCCTGTGACTGTTTTGTCCAGGTTTCATTGTGAGGTGTGAACTACTGAGTTAAACGGGAGTTGGCACAATGGGGGTGACTGGTTGAAAATGTTATGGGACATGGCATGAGTGTTTCCCCCTGTAGTTGTTTCCCTTGTCTGAAAGTGCTGATAATGTAATTGTGTGTTTGGGTTGATGACGTATGTGTGTCTTCTGCAGGATGGTTATTGGTTACGGATGAGTTGCATGTGCATGTCCGTGTGCTGGGACGTTGTGATGTTGATATTTGACAATATTTGTAACTGGTTATATATATGTTCTTCACCAGTGAGATTGTACATGTTCCTATCCCTGTACTGGTCTGCATGTAGGATAAACGTGGAAGTATGGGGAAACAGAGAGAAACAAAGGACCTCAAGGATAAACGTGGAAGTAATCTGGTCTGTACTACCAAGTCTTCGAATCCCGTGAATTGTGATTGAACGGATGCACAAAACTAGCAACACAACAGAAACAAGACTGCCTCACCAGTTGTAGCAAGTCAAAACTTTACTGTCCTGGATGACCCGACGGAAACAGAGACGTTGGGCACCGACTCGAAACAGATCTCAAACAAACTTGTGCGCTAAAGTGTCTAGTTTGATGAGTATGTCATCAGTTTCTGTTTCTTTCTCTCCACCTGTTCACAGCCTTTGCCTGAATTGTATGGTACCCGTGAGACCGTCAGATCCACTTAGTAATGATTGTGTTAACCCTTTCATTACTGATGACGTGAAAGCTATATTTTCTCAAATGCAGTTTATATTGACATCCACTTATTTCAGTTATTTCAGAGACGATTCTTCAACAGGCCATTGATCTGTCTTTAAAAGCTAGACATGGAGAAACAAAATCTGTAACTGGCAGAGCAGTCAAGAGTTACCAACAATGCTGTTTCAGTACTGACATGTAATGGGAAACATTTTTAGTATCAGTACCGATTCCCAGCACCTAAATGTGTATAACAGCCTTTGCTTTTCAGTTTTTTCACTCTCCTGTAAAATTTACAAAAACCGAGTTAGCCGGTTAGAATCCTGCAGCGACGACATTTTCCTCCTCTTCCTCTTCCCTCCCCACACCCTCTCCCTCCTCCGCCGTTCTTTTTCGCTGCATTAGAACATCACTATTTCATTTTGTCTCTAATTTAATGGCTCGCTTCCTGTGCCTGACGGGAGGGTCGTTTGAATTATTTCTTAATGGCCACAAAAGTGACCGACAGTAAATTCAACCTTTCATATTAATTTTGTGTATTTGTCTTGTCTTCCCAGTTGTGGATCCTACGCTCTCCAATCGGACAGGTGTTACTTGACATTTGACGAATCAGCCATCTACCCTCTCTGTTGCATCTCTACCACCATCTGCAGAGGGGACTATGACTTTGATGAGTCCAAATTGAGACAGTACGCTGATGTTATGGATGGATTGTAGTTTTTCCAGTTGCCATGGAGGACAAGTCAGTGTGAACCGGATAAAAGACACGCCAGCCACAGTTCAAGGTCTAATACAGTTTTCGGGTTAACCCTTTCCTCACCAAAGTCTCGCTATCATTAAATGCATCTGAGTAGAGGACCCTAACCGTGTTCAGTACTTTTCTCATTATTTTTTAAATATTTTTTAAAATGCATTTCAGGCATGTATTACGAACCGGGATTGCTAATGCAGAAGACGTGCGCAGTTTTAAACTACGCACCATACAATTTCATTCTTGGGCATTTTCATGGAGTGTGTAGAAAAGCGCATCATGGAAATAAAAAGGAACAACGAGTTTCGCAAGATGCATGCCTGAAAACAACAACAAGAGAAAAACGCAGGTAAACAGAATACACTTCATGGAAAGCGGCTTTAAACATGAGGTTGTCCCTTCTAGTTAGATATAATTATGTATCAAAACATTGGCCCTATCATGTCACTGCACGAAGTGCAGAGGACTTAAATTTACAGGAAAGAGGGGAAAAGCAGCGGTTACTTCTAATACTTATATTCCTTATCTTTAATACATTTTCAGTTGTACACGTACTTAAATAAATATTTGAGATATTGCATTCCTCGTCAATCAATAGAAAACTAAAATTCCTTCAAGAAGCTCAAAGAATATTTGTCTAAAAAGATTATTGTTTTTTGCAGGTGTACTAACACACCTACACAGTGTGAATGATAGAACCAGCGAGCAGTGTCGCACACATCAACATCATTCGCTGTATTTTATCTTATCTACTGAAAAAACTCGCGGAATTTTTAACAAGACCTGCCGCCGCTCAGCCGGTTTGAATTTACCTGAAATTGTACAGTACAGGTGCTTTCTTGTTGACTTGCGGAAGGTTCTTTTTTAGATTTGGAGACTTGAAATGGTGGGTTTACTTGGTGTTGCTAATTTCGCCTCCTCCCCCACCCCATCCCACCCCGATCCTGTCTTTTCCACGAACACAATCATGGCTTTGCCAGTCATATGTTGGTTAACCATACACGTGGCCACTTCAACACTGAGTAGACGCCCACCGTTCCCCGGCCCTCTTCCCTTCACACAAGATGATGGCGGGGTGCTTAGGGCACGAACGCGCAAGAAGGGGTGCAGAATGGCGTTTCTAAACGAACACATGATAACAACAAATAAACCCGCTGCGTCGGGAACCTCAGCTAGTTTCATCATAATTCAGCATTTCCCAGTAGTTAGTACCAGAATTTTACAAAGTAAATGACATTCAGTTAGTAAAGGTGAGACTTGCAGAAAACGTGTAACGCCTCGCACTATTGATTTATACAGCGTGCTAAACACGGTAATACACAAAAAGTATTTTTAGTCTATTCATCCATGAGTCGCCCGCGTCTTTTAACATTGTCCGATATTACTAACTCATTACTGTGTCATCACGCGGGTGGTATTGATTAGGGACGTAAGTCCAAAATTTGGCTTTCCCGGGTTTTTTCATATTATTGAGGACCAGGCTTTCCCGCATTTTTTTACCTGATAGCGGTACCTCTAGCCCTTTTACTTGCGAAGTTATTTCAGTTTATTCAATGGTCGTATGTTTATATGCCTTAAGATAATCTTTGATTACAGTCGTATGAGTACTTACGGCTCTAATCAATTGCTTTTCTCTCGAAGCGCAACCAGAATAGGCATTCACACAGTCGTATGGTTGCTTACGACACTAATCAAAAACTGTCTAGTGCCGCAAAGTACACCATCCCTTCATACAGTGAGTGTCACGTACGTCTATGCTCAAATGAAGGTCAAGGCTGGAGTTGTCATATTTCCGAGAAAAGCTCCCAAACGTGCATGATTTATTACCTGTGTTAGTACGACGCACTTGAGATTTTGTCAGCGCTTTGTCTTTTACGATGATGGAGATTTCTAATGAGAGGTAAGTTTGTTAACTATTTGTGTGTCTACAATTTACATGCAAAATATGAGCAAGATTTCTGTTGTACTCTTTGATTACTCTGTGTTTAGTAGAAAGTAGAAAGTTCCAACCTGACATAATGAAAAATTCAAGGGTTGGATAGGTCAACGATACCGAGGGTATCTGCCGCTAACTGTGGTCAAACTGCCTTTACCTGCCTACGGCGTTTGGACAAAGGGGAGAGGTGTTCTATAGAGGGAGAAAGAGAGACAGACAGACAGAAGGAGAGAATGAGGAACACATACACACACTGGCAGAGAGAGAGAGAGAGAGTGAGAAAGAGAAGGGGTTAGAGAATGCTAGAGTAGTTTCAGTGGAAAATTAATCCAGCAGTGCCTGTCATGTTATTCAGATCCTTGCTCTTTAGAGGCAGTGTAGGAGAGTGGTCAGTGAGCTGCTCTCATGAGGCAAACGCCTGTTACATTGAAGGCCGCATAAAGGTTCATTTCATCTGTAGGCTGTCTGTACCGTTAAGTCCTTAAGAAAGACACTGTATTCTCGCTGTCCCTACAGGACTCAGATGCAAATGATGGGCGTTGTGGGACATTGTCCAATGTTAGTGTTCAGAGCCTTGTATGCTCCCTAGTGAGCCAAGATTATAATAAAGTGATTATGGCCTGCTGATGAAAAAAATGTGGGAGCATTTAGAGCTTTATATGTGGAGATGAGCACATCGTAAATGTACTCCATAATATAATAATTAATTAAATTGGCATGAATGGTTTCGTGTTGCATAACTCGAGTTCCATCTGTCACTCGCTCTGCCTGTATCTCACTCCCGCTTTCTCTCTTACATCTACTCCTCCCCCTCTCCCCCCCCCCCTCACACACACACACACACACAAAGCACAAATCTTAATGATATATACAGGAATGTTTCCATTGTTTCAGGTTTTCCATTCAAGCCAGCACGCACCAGGGGTCACTCTCTTTCAAAGCACCAGGTCGACAATGTACGTTCAATGCAGTGGCCAGTTTTATGATGCACCAGACAGTTGTAGTCACGAACTGGAATACAGAGGTTCTAAACAAAATTTTGAAGAACGGAGACTGGATATGTGCTAATTCTTGCATCAGCGGAAACTACCCATTAGTTACCGATCTAGCGAAACTATTTTGGATAGAAGGTAAACAGTACGAGGTGGAGATTTTGGATTCTTTTTATGGAACACTGTCAACAACTGAGGCTCCTTTCATTTCTTTTTTAGAAGCAATTAGAAAGTGTGACAGGTTCAGTATTCTAACCATCGGCTCCAGCACACCTGCCTACTCATGTGGACTGATAAAGTCTGAAGACAGAATATACGTCTTTGATTCCCATGCCAGAAATGAGATGGGAATGTCAGCACCAGATGGGAAGGCAACATTGACTGTTCATTCCTACAACGACGTCGAGTTGTTCTTTAAGGATTTAGTGGATTCACTTCATACTGGTGACCTGTTCGAATTAACATCGGTGAATATTAAGTGCCCTTCACAGGCTGACACTGGTCCATTCCATGAAGTTAACGATGAAGGCGATAGTCTGCTGCTATGCCAAGAATTGGACCTTGCTGACAGTGATTGTGAAAACATCCCTCTCGGACATTTAAAAACGTTAAAGGATCAGGTGGAAAAACAACGTAACAGACAACAGCGAGGGCAAAGTCGAGAAAAGGAGCATGGCCTGAGAGCCGCAGAGGAGTCTCCTGTGCAACGATGCAGCAAACATAGAGCAAAGAGGAAACTGAAAGAACTTTTCTTGTTGGAAGACGAACCGTCTATTTCTCATGACTTTGGCCACATATCTGATTCGGAAGGTGGGGATGACGACAGCTATGTCCTTCCTACTCCAAAGAAAAAACGTGTTGGAAAAAGGGTTCCACCTTTGGTTCTTTCCTCCACCCCACTTCCAGACAACCAGCTCAGTGGAATAGCTTCTGTCAGTCCATCATCGCATAATAGACAAGAGCCTGTGCGTTGCGACTCAAATGAACCAGGTCCTGTTCGAGGAAGGAGGAGACAGAGAAACCCAGACAACTGGGTCTTTAATATAATCAAGCGAAAGAGGAATTGTGGAGAGGAGTATATTTCAAGACGTGGAAAAACTGTTAAGGCAAGAGAGATGAAGACAGGATGTGGTGAGCGATGTAGGTACAGATGCAAACACAATGTAAGTGCAAGTCAGAGGGAAGAGATTTTCCATGGTTTCTGGCAGCTGGGTTGCCTTAGAAGGCAACGTGACTTCATCAGTCAGAACGTTAAAGAAGTGGATAAAAAACTGGTGAAAGCCACAGAAGATTCACGTAGGAAGCGTACATTAAAATGGAAGTTCGAGGTAAACTCAGTTGAGGTTGAGGTCTGCAAAAAATTTTTCCTCGACACATTAAACGTGAGTGAAAAGATGGTTTACACTGCACTGAAAAACAGAAACATTTTAGGAGTTGCAAACCCAGAAAAAAGGGGGAAACTAGCAGTGCGCCCTAATGAAAAGGGCAATGAGAAAGAATACGCTCGGAAGCACATAGACAGTTTTCCGCGAACTGAAAGCCATTACTGTAGGAAGGAAACTCGTCGATTCTATTTGAGTAGTGATTTGAGCTTACTAAAAATATATGCTATGTACGAAGAGGAAAGGAAGCAGCAAAACGCAAGTCCAGTGAGCTTGTCGACGTACAAGCAGATTTTCTACACAGAATATAATTTAGGCTTCTTTAAGAGATCTAAGGACCGATGTGATTTCTGTACAGCATACGAAAATAGTGTCAATAAAGAAGACATGAAAAAGGAATATCTAGACCACCACTACATGAAAGATCGTGTAAGACAGTTGAAGGACACTGATAAACAGAGAGCCAAAACAGATGCCCAATTCTCATCGTGCACATTTGATTTATAAGATGTTTTGCCCACCCCGAAAGGCAACGCCAAGGGATTTTACCACAGGAGACGATTGAATACTTATAACTTGTCAATTCATGATTATGGCATGGACTTGGGTATAAATAATATTTGGAACGAAAGGATTGCACAGCGTGGATCCAATGAAATTGGATCCTGCCTGTATAAATATATCTTAAGTCAAATAGAGAAAGGGAACAAAATCTTTTCCTTCTATTCTGATGCATGTGGAGGCCAAAACAGGAATAGACATATTCTATCACTATTGTGGTGGGTGAGGACGAAATATGATTTAACAGAAATAAGGCACACTTTTTTTGTGAGCGGCCACAGTCAGAATGAAGTGGACGGGATTCATTCCCGTATAGAACAATCGTGTCGTAATATCAATGTATACACAACCCCACAGTGGGCCGCCTGCATGAGAACAGCCAGAAAAAAACCTCCACAATATGAAGTAAACGAACTAGATCTTACTGACTTCTTAGATATCAAGGAAATATCTAAGCAAATAAAGAATTTTGAAGTGGATACCAACAGAGAGAAAGTTAATTTCCTGAAAATCAAAAGAATAAGAATCAAACGAGAAGCGCCCAACCTAATCGATATATCATACGATTACGAAGAAAACAGCTGGGTCCAACTTAACCTTGAACAAAAGGGTAGAAAAAAATATTTGTTAGGCGCAAGAGAAATTAATTTAAAACCCGTTCGTCAAGAATACATTACTCTTGAGGAAGAAAAGTTAAGAGATCTTGATATTCTCTGCGAAAAGCAACGAATATTTTAAGTCTCTGCATTAGCTCAAAGTGTCCGTTTTTCTTGACCGAACAGCTGCATACAGTTACTGCACTGAAAGTGTATGAAAGCATAGAATTTAACACTTAATGTCAGTTTTTAATCTTATGTGCTCGTGTGAGCATGTCAATAAAATGGGAAAGAGAAGAGAGGGAGAGAAAGTGAGAGGAAGAGGATAAGATCGCTAGTATTTTTTTAAAAAAATTTTCAGTCAGGAAGGACGACAGCATTTTGAAAATATTATTATGTTTTTCCGATGTAAACATCTGCACACTATTGCTACTTCGTATTTGTGCACAAATTTAGCCTGCTGCCAATCTGCCCGGGTTAAACAATGGCGTAACGTTTCCACCACACCAGTTAAGCACTGTATGGGCGGATAGGAAGAATCCTCATACTACATGCAGATATCCTTTGGATGTTCGTATGTTATGTGATGCGTTGTAAAAAGTAAGTACTGAATGGCGCCAGTTGGCAGTGATGGTATGATACATTCATGCAGTTTCGTCCAATATGCACGAAATTAAAGTTCGTATTAAAACTTGAAATGGAATAATGTAATAGTTATTACGTATTGTGAAAGTGTGTCCTCATGTGTCAGTTGCAGCTTCTGCTCTTTAGGGAGACTGAGAGGGTGGATGATGACGTCATGTCCTGCATGTGAATGAATGTGTGAATGATAGTACAAATTAGAAGGAAGAGCGAATGGAGTCTGACAGCCCCCCCCCCCCCCCAACCCTTTCCCAATTTGTTACTTACATTATATTGTTTGCTAATATGCCATTACCTCTTGACATTGTTACTATATTGATTGGACCCAGTCCCTTTCAAATTGAAAAGTCAAAGATGAAGGAAACCCAGAGGTGTTTTTAAATGGTAGAGTTGTACTTTAGCTGTATGTCCTCGAAAGGACACCAAAGCCGATTAAATATGGCAATGCAACATCTGTGATCAATGTCTAGCTTCAGGCATAACTGGGTCGTAAGTAAACTTACACCTGTAATCAAAAACTCTTTTCTAATTTGCAAGTGACGTAAGTCCTCGCTGAGGAAAACAGGTGGTTCCAGCATAAAACGAGCAAGCTGCAGTGACACGCAACACTGATTGTCACATTCACACAATAGCTGGAAGCGATTAAATCGAAAATGAGTAAATGCGGTTTTTTTCACTTCCTGAAAAATGGCCAAAAGTGACTTACGTCTGTAATCAATACCACCCGCGATCAGTGACGCCCCAGTTACCAGATGCCGCTTTTGTTATTATCGAATTTTGACAAAGAGGGGATCAAAGTTATCCTTTCGTTCAGAAATTGTGAACCGTGAATGCCTATGAATACGATATCCATTGATTTAATGAACATTAAGGTGTTTTGGAAATATGGACTTGGTGCAACAAAGTGGGGACCACCTTTTGAGAATGAGTCATATTATTATGACAATGAGTGAATTAGATACGCAGTAATGATTAATTGGCATGTCTGAGTAACTATAATTATCGTTACCCGAACAAAAGTCGGAGTCGGAGTGGTGTCGGCGTGGGGACTCGCGACACTGAAAACAGTGCTGGTGCCACCCAGGCCCAGGCCTAGTGACTGTCTCTCTGCAGCTAAAAATTACCGCATGTCTGTGCTGTTTCTGCAGGTGATGAAACTCGGGTAGATTAAAAACAGAAAACACGCAATCAAGAGACGTCAAGTGCACGAGCGATTTTTCATTTAGCTGATTTGTTCATTATTCTTTTGTGTAGGGCTGTGATTTGCTAGACTATCACTATCGGAATCTTTCAGAATCTTTTTTCAAATTATTAATCTCAGAAGGGAGAAGTTTGGCTGCTCGTGCAAAACAACAACACCACCAACGACAACAACAATTAAAAAAAACGCCAGGGACACAACAATACATATTTTACGTGATTAACACAATTATCTCTTCCCCTCTCTCTTTCTCTCTCTCTGCCTCTTCTTCTTCTCCTTATTTCTCTCCTTCTCTACCTTTCTTTCTTTCTGTCCGGCTCCCCCTCCCTCTTTTTTTCTCTTTACCTTCTTCTTCTTCTCTCTCTCTCTCCCTCTCTGTCCCCACTCTCTTTCTCTCCCTTCTCTCTCTCTCTCTCTTTCTCCCTCCCTTCTCTATCACAGATCCATTTTGCAAGTGAGAGCTCTGTTCAGATGTCAACAGTTGTGTTCAGACCCACGTGCGGATTCATGAAAGAATCCTGTCCTTTCTGAGAGAGGCTAAGATCTACAACTTGATTTAATAACTGTTATACTCGTTTACAATACGGTTTACAGATCTATTCAAAACAATTTTTTTTAAAAGAATTTTACCAATGTGTTAAAATTATATGAATGTATTTAATTCCATGTTAAACTTAACAGCTCTGAATATGAATCATAGAGAAAGAAAATGTACACAAACAGACCGTGAAGGGCGCAAAGTGGCCGTGATCGTGCCGACGCGCCGTAAAATCTTAACTCAAAATTCAAACCTTAAGAGGTGTTTTTCAGATCGACATTCGCATTCTCAAGAGAACGGTGAATCAACATGTACACAGTATTCAATAACAATAACACCGAATCAAAAAGCCGCAAACGGTTCAATCGTGTTTGTTGAGAAATCCCTAGGCTCTGCTTAAAACTGCTGATCCAATCCTGAAAGTTAGGATAATTATGCGAGGTCGCATTGATCATAGCAAATAACAATTTCCGTCTTGATGCTAAATTGTGACTAGAACGAGAGAGAGAAAGAGAAAGAGAGAGAGAGAGAGAGAGAGAGAAAGAAAGAGAGAGAGACAGAGAGACAGAGAGAGAGAGAGAGAAAGAGAGAGAGAGACAGAGAAACAGGGAGACAGACAGACAGATAGACAGACAGTCAGGAAGACAGAAAGGGATGGAGTGAGAAAGAGAGATACGCGCAGAGAGAAAGAGAGAGAGATAGAATACAGTGCCAGATGGACGGGAAGAGACAGACCGAGAAACAGGGAGGGAGAGAAAGAGAGAGACAGAGAGAGATGCAGAGAGAGAGAGAGAGAGAGAGAGAGCTGTAGTTCCTGACCGAAAGCTGATCAAATTTTATTTTTAACATTTTAAAAAAAATTTGATATATTTTTCTCGTTATTTCTTGTGGACGTCGGACTTTAGAAAGTACATCCCAGTCAGTTCTTCTCTTCTTTTTGCTACAGCTTAATTTAGTACCAAGCCCACCCACTGCGACTATAAATTTGTTTCTGTGTTCTCCCTATTTTTAAAACTGTTAATCATTTAGTAACTGTCCCGTTCGCCATACCAGAATAAATAAAGGAAGCAACTGAACAACGATCGTTTTTTCTCCCATATTGACGTGATGGATTCTTAACCAAGCAGTGAGCGCGGCTAGAGAAAACGCACTTTATGCATAAATAAAAAAATGTATTGATGTTCTTTGCTGGCGTGAAGTCAACAGGCGGTCTCTTCCTTGACAGGCGAGGGTGCCATTATGTATTAACCTTTATGCCATCGATCAGACGCTGTTTAACGCTAAGGATCTGATAACTGTGCTACTCTCCTCTGTTCACAGTTTTCTTCAGTCTTCTGTATTTGTCGAGATAACCGTTTCATTAAATCAACGCAGCCATGTTGTCGAAATGTTCATAATGAAGGTTCATTTAAAAAAAAACAAAAAACATGTACATAATTATTAGCCCCCTCAAAATGTCAGATTAGATCTAATAAAAAACAACAAAAACTTAGATAATATTGACAGAATCGTCAGCCATGTTTCAGACTCAAGGGTTCAATATTATTGAACTAGCGGATTGCCCCACAGGCTTAACTAAAGAACAGACGCATTTTTCACATAATACACACACATTATAATTGATGTAGATATAGATCTAGCTTTTGAAACATCGTTTTTACTTTGCATGCTGTTTAGCTAGAATGCTCGTAATTCAGATTAAGAGGAATTTATGATGTATGTAAAGCTGTCATTTGTGCACTTAAATCGATTCAGAGGGAACCCGGCTTAATAATAAATGATCAATATTGTAACTGCTCAGGTTGTTCTAGCACGTTATAGTGGGAGGGGGGAGTTAGTTGATCTAACTACAACCCTTTAGAAAACGAAACTATTACAGCTGTTACATATATGGTCAGTTGCCAAAAGGTGCTCTTCTTTTCAATGGGTTCGGTGAAATGCATTACAAAGGAAACCACAGATACTTTTTAACATAATCTTATGCTTAATGTGCTCAGAAATGGATAAGGTACCTACAGGAGCTGTTTTGAAGCAATTGGACCATAAACAAAAAAATTATGAGAAAAAAATATTCCAAAGTATGTGTATTTCTGGCGGTAAAAAATGGACGTTTTTATAGTGGTTACTGAGAA
>OZ007570.1:60774931-60777431 GCA_963931925.1 Onchidella celtica | reverse complement strand
ATCTATCTATCTATCTATCTATCTGTCTATCTATCTATCTATCTATCTATCTATCTATCTATCTATCTATCTATCTATCTATCTATCTATCTATCTATCTATCTATCTATCTATCTATCTATCTATCTATCCGTCTGTCTGTTTGTCCATTCGTCCCTCTGTCTGTCTGTCTGTCGTTTTTTTTGTCTCGTTCCTCCTCTTTATCTTTCCATTCATTTTCCTCTTTCTTTCTCCCTTTCTTGGCTCCCTTCTCCTCTCATTTGGTTTTAGAAGACCTCTGCCGTTGGTATTTACACCTCTAGAATAAAAAAACAATCGTTACAAGCCGCTATTTTGTATCAACAAATGAAACAGCTCCACTGCCACGAGATGTTTTGAACTGTGATGCAATTTCATACAGGCTTTTCTTTTGTTAACTCCATTGACTTCCTCCATATCCCCCCTCTTCCCCATCTGTTTCTCCCCTCCCCTCCTCTCTCTCATGTTTTTTTCGCTGTTCCAATCACCTATTCCTCTTCGCCTCCCTCCCCCCTCCCACCAGATTCTCTTTCTTTTAAGAGAAAATACATTTAAATGTTTCGACCCAGGAGATGATTATTTCTTTTCTCCAGTCTCTAGTTTACACTTTTATGGCGAATTCCCGTCAGATCACAAGAATATAGGGCCAACAATGACAACCTGCAAACATTTAATAATGGCATACGTGACAGTGTGCACGGAAACCAGTTAGTTCATGGTTTGAGGAGTCAGTGAGGTGAGGGTATGGTCGATGATGTTCTATGAGTAGAGAGAAGTCTTGGGATCAACCAGCTTTACTTTCCACGTCTTCCAGTCCCCCCCCCCCCCCCGGCCCCGCTTTTTTGTTTGTTTGTTTTCATCTCCTTTCTTTTTCTCGTTCCCCCTTTTTCTCTTTTCATTTCTTTCCCTCTTACTTTCTCTCTCCCTCATCTTTTCTTTCGCCTCACTCCGTATCTATCTATCTATCTATCTATCTATCTATCTATCTATCTATCTATCTATCTATCAGTCTGTCTGTCTATCCGTCCGTCCGTCCTTCCGTCTGTCTGTCTGTCTTTATGTATGTATAGCTATTATTATTATTATTATTATTATTATTTTATATAGCGCATATCCATTTTTAAAATGCTCTATGGGCTTTACAGACGAAACCTGTCAACCACAGAGCAGAATGGAGTGCCGGCGAAGCGCTCAACACACTACACTGCTTCTTTCTCTCTCCCTGTCTCGCTCACTCTCTCTCTCTATCTCAGAGCAAATTGTGACGCAGCCTGTTAGGCGCAGTACACAACTCACAACAGTTCACAAGTCACAATACAAATAATATTTGAATATTTATTAATAATAACATATATTTAATAATGAATAATAAATTTTGTTGTTGCTGGTGAGGATACAGCTATCTATCTGTCTATCGATCCGTCTGTAGGTCTGTCTATCTATCTATCTATCTATCTATCTATGTATCTCTCTATCTATCTATCTATCTATCTATCTATCTATCTATCATGGACCTGGCAACACTGCCCTTAGAATGACAACCTTCTAACTCCCTTCCACCAACTCTTGAGAAATTGATGATTGAAGTCTCATGTGCTCAAAGGTTTTGATGTCATACGACAATTTTTTCTTTTCAGTAGTACTTACAAATTACACACTGAATCCACTTGATACTTTGACACACTATAGAGGTGGCCTGTAGAAGTAGTGTGTAGTGTGTAACTCACTTAAACCAAAACGTGGAGATAAAACTTTGTCTCAGGGGAAGACTGGTAGGGCAACCCAGATCAGTGGAATCAAGCAAAGGGAATTGCAATTAACATCAACATGAATTACCAGGCACATCTGGAGTAACAACATAAACCATCTAAAAAAACTTAAAACTGAGTGTATATTCTGTAGGTTGAAAATACAAATCGTGTGCATGATGTCATAGGTTCCGGAAGCGGGGTTTGTCGGGACCCAAGGGGCCATAGTAAGTACTTAATTCAGCAATAAGGTTGTCTGTACATGATTACACTGACACAAGGGCTGGGCACCCTTACATAGAAATCAAGCTTGGGTAATCTTTAAAGTTATTTATGTATTAAACTAGCTGAGTTACCCGGCCCTGCCCGGGAGAAATATCTTTATCTAGAAAACAACACGCACAATCGGCACACAGATTATGTAGATCGACGTAGAAAACAACTCACAATTGGCACAGTAACACCCGCATGACCCGTGCCTAAGGCAGACGGCACAGAAACTCATGCCTTCTAACTCTGAAACGCAACCGGAAGTTTAAAGTCGAAACAGAACAAAGGCAGGAGGGAGGCCATCATTGTTGAGGGGAAAGCATTACTCGATATTTTTAGGCCTATTTTCATTTATTACAAAATTACGATACTTCGCTTTCATGTCAAAGGAATAGACATAGTAGCAAAAAGAACTATCTTTCACATGTAATTTTTTCAGGTCTGGGCATTTCTTCCTCGCAGCA
>OZ007570.1:60717431-60769931 GCA_963931925.1 Onchidella celtica | reverse complement strand
TGAATGAAGTCATTTCTAAGGATTGTAGCAGAATAAATCAAAGTTATTTTGGCTTGACCGTAAGTAGAACTTAGATCAGTTTTGAAACAATTACACACATTAGAGTCATTTTTTTTTTTCAACATTAGGAGGTTTTGCTTTGTTTGTATTATTGCCCTGGCAGCCGGCCTTGATAGGCCTGCTCTTCTTTGACTTCCAATTGCCAAGGTGTCTGTTCGTGCACAACTTGCACATAGGCCATCCGAGCTTTGCGTCATTATCCGATAAGACTACGTGCTCCATCCTACGCCCTACCCTAGGATCAGGGACAGGAATTTCTCCTAAATTCTAACGTGCCTGCGCCGACCGACCGTTAAGATGGCCCCGTCACCGCAGACCAGCTACTGCGCAAATTAAGCACGAAATTAATGCAGCAAGAAAAAGGAAAAAAAACGTGGCGGGGAGGAAGAGCACAGCCCCCCCCCCCTCCCCCTCCCCGAGCTGGCATGCGTATATGCTATTTTAACACTTTCAAGTGCCACACTGGACTGTAGTGTTGTCTTGTGTAATTATTGTTCCTATCTGTAGTGTTGAACAACCGCCGCCGTTAGCACAGTGAACAGGAAATAAACAAATTCCGGTGTTTGGCAGCTCGCGCGAGAAGGGGGAAAGAGTAAGGCGGGGAGAGTAAGGCGGGGGGGGGGGGGAATACACACTAATGTTGGGCCGTACTTTGGGGTCGGCAAAGAAATCAAATTCTATGCTCTATCTCTACTGTCTTTGGCATCGTATTCCGACTCTGCTGAAGGAGATGTTCAGACAAATGTTTCACTTTCGCCCTTGTTGTCCGGAATGCCTGATAAACGTTAGATCAAATTCCACCACTTTAGCTTTTTGCAGTCATGATTCTCTGGGTCCCACAGTGTCATGATAAAGCAGTATTCTGGCAGCGATAGATAAACTCCCCCCCCCCCCCTCCAACCCCTACAACGATTCTCGTTAATATGGGCGAGAAAAGATGCAACAGCTTGCTACTTATATCGTTACAACAGCTGTTGATATCATTATAACTATTCACCCACTCACCCACTCAATCCATCCATCCACCCATCCGTCTCCGCCCGTCCGTCCGTCTGTCTGTCTGTCTGTCCGTCTGGCTGGCTGGCTGGCTGGTTGACTGAAAAAAAGTGTTTCGTGGCTGTTTGGCCAGGCGTGTGTGTCAAATTCAAAGCGCCAGACTTTATAAGACTTTCTGTCTGTCTGTGTGTATCAACCACAAGTCTGTCCGTCGGTGTGTCAATCACGTCTGTCTGTCGACTTGAACAGAACTTTCCTCCCGAATGCACACCTTTCATACACAATAGACAAAATGTTCAGTATGAGAGACTTCTCCATTGCCCACAATCATGCCCAGATGTTGCTCTGCAAATTTTTTATTGATTTTAACAGCCAGCTGAGTGTGAGTGTTGCATTTAAGCGTTTTATTATCAACAAAATAAACAAAATATTTAATAATACAAGCCTACATAAAAAAAAAGAAGACTTTTGCCTCCTGAAATCATATTGGATTTTTATGTGTACGTGTATTACATGACTGCACAAATGATCACCGAGAACGAAAAATAATAATGTTGTCACTCTTAAGTGTGCATATATATTCCTAGTAAAATATTGTTTCTTGTTTTTTCTTCGGATATTCTATTATATGTAGCACTCCCATTTTCTCTCTCTCTCTCTCTCTCTCTCTCTCTCTCTCTCTCTCTCTTTTCAAGTGCCAGGTCTGCAGATATCGACCATAATGGTTCGCCACTCATTCCTCCACCCGGATGCTCTCAAACGCAAATATTGTCCTGGTTTTTCCCTGTCGCCCATCTGTTCAAACTCTCTAACTATGTTATTCTCTGTCTACCTCTGCTTTTTCTGCCTTCTATTGTTCCAGTTAAAGCAAAGTGTTCAAGACCTTTGTGTCGATTCACGTGTCCCATGCACTGCAATTGTCTTCTCCTAACTGTTTTGATAAGTGATCGCTCCGTGTTGGCGACTTTTATCACCATTTCATTCGATTTCCTTTCCTTCCATGAAATAGTATTAGGAGTCTCCTTAAAAACCACATCTATCTATCTATCTATCTATCTATCTATCTATCTATCTATCTATCTATCTATCTATCTATCTATCTATCTATCTATCTATCTATCTATCTATCTATCTATCTATCTATCTATCTATCTATCTATCTATCTATCTGTCTATCTATCTATCTATCTATCTATCTAACTATCCACTCACCCACCCACTCAATCCATCCGTTCATCCGTCCGCCCATCCGTCTGTCTGTCTGGTTCACTGAAAAAAAAGTGTTTCGTCGCTGTTTGGCCAGTCGTGTGTGTCAAATTCAAAGCGCCAGACTTTATAAGACTTTCTGTCTGTCTGTGTATCAACCACAAGTCTGACCCCGCGCAACACGGGAGACATGCGAGGCCATACATACGGTAGCATGATGTTTGGAGCACCAAAACTTTTAAAACATGACATTTGGAGCATTTAGGCCTGCTCTTCTCGACTTCAAACTGCCAAGGTATCTTTAACGTGCGCAACGTGCACGCTGGCCATCTGAGTTTTTCGTCCTTTTCTGAGAAGACTAGGTGCTCGGTCCTACCTCCGATAGGATCAGCTACAGGAAAGCAAAATCAGAGAGATACACGATCAATTTTCAACGATGACCAAGGAATGATGCACGACCCGTGCGATACCTCTTTAAATGATACACAATGAACGATAAACATTAAACGATGGAGGATAAAATGATGAACGGTGAACGCCCCGTGTGTTGTCTTCCATAAATATAGGTACGGCTACGTAGCGGTAACACCCAATTTCTCGGCTTCTCTGAAATGTATGTCTTGCACACAAAATTTCATGGAACTTTCCCTGAATCCTGAAATAACTCCCCTCGATCCAATCAATTTCACGGAATGCACTCGTTTGTTGCCGGGGGGGGGGGGGGGGGGGGAGAGGTGGGGGGTTAATTTAGCCCGTGCAGCCGGCCTTGTTAGGCCTGCTCTTCTCGATTTTCAACTGCTAAGGTATCTTTAAAAGGTGCGCAACGTCCACACGGGCCACCCGAGTTTTTCGTCCTTTTCCGAAAAGACTGGGTGCTCCATCTTAACGATAGGACCAAGGACAGGAAAGCACAGCTTGTACAGTGTTCCTGTTGATTCTAGTAGTGTGCTCTACAAAATCACCCCCCCCCTCCCCATCTATTTTAACACCTAGTTCTATAAGAAGGCCGCGCTTCGCATAATATGGCAGTTCCACGAACACAGTTTTTTCCTATGCCAAAGAACGAAGAGATTCTTTTAGAGAAATCAGTAATACTTCGGCATTTCCCAAAGTCTCTTGGTCGCAAAGAACAACAAAATGACGCAGCAACATGTGAACTATTTCATAGGTGAGGACACACTATTTTCCACCTCACTCACAGGGTGCGCATTCCTTGTTTTCAAAAGATATCGTCTTTAAAAAAAAACAACTAAGATCAGCTTGGTGAGCATACGTGGGTTCAATCTTTCACCATTGCCTAATGACAGGTAGGTGAAACTGGGTTTCATTAATTAATCTGTGTGTTTTAACCTCAATCTTATTCATTCCTTCTTCTTCATAAAATAATGACTCACTCAAAATTCCCAACAAAAGCGGGAAAACCGGAACACGAGAATACATTACAAAGAGTTACATAAATTGCAATTCCCTCACATTTGCACTTTCGATTGTGCGAGTCCTTCTTTTGTCAACATTTTTTGTCCCACGCCCCAATCCCACCATGATCAGACACAGGACATACAAAAAGATTCCAAAAATATATATATATAATTATTCAGTACAGGCCGCTGCCCGGGCAAAATTGAAAGTAAAAATTAATAGATTGAAATTCAGCCATATTAGCTCCCCCCTCCATATCTCCAACAAAAAAAAAATGTATATAATTCATTATTAATTATTAAAAATAGGGAGAACCCCTAAATGCAGACTACACGGATGAATGCACCTCCTGCAACACTGTTGATTCCACGCGTATCGACCATGTCATTCCAATGAATCAAATCAACACTGTCGAGAGGGGGAAAGTGCACTATGGGCTATGCACTTTCTCCATACCCACAGCCCAGGCATGCAGCACAAAAACTATTTAGCTGCTGACCGCCTGCCAAGACGAAAAGAGCCATTTATAGTATAATATATAAACATTCAAAAGAAGTTTAAATTTAAACGTTATCTCAAACAAAAAACAGTTTATCTATACACAGAAGTTGAAAATACACTATGACATTAAGATTTCTATGAACTATCCCTACACATGATTCCGAAGTCCCATGCCCCACCAAAAAACTATCGCCACGCCCCATCGTGAGAAACACTGGGCTACAGTTATAAACATATTTTATTTTTTCTACTTCTCTCCCATTTCCCCGGCAGTGCATCCCATAACCCCCACCCCCCGCTCCTGGATCTAAGGTTTTTTTCTTTCACGTGTTATGGTTAGGTTTTATCTAGCTACCGGCAGAACGCCCGTCATGCCACAGACTTTTGTTTGCCTGGGCAACTTGATTCTCCTCATGTTAGATTGAACAAAAGCGTACACAGTAAATTTGTGTAAAAACTTTTGGGGGGCGAGGGCGGGAGGCCCGGAGGCGGGAGGTGGAAGTCTGAAATTCAGTGGCTTAAACGTTAACGTTGCACGTAAAAGGGACCACCATAATCAATAACTAGGGAAACGCGTGTAGAACACGTCTTTTTTTCCCAGACTTCCTTTTCGTTTAGTTTGTGAACTGCGACTTAAATTTCGAGCAGGGAAATGGTGGTGGTGGGGGGAGGGGGGGGCAGGGCGTGGAGAGAGAGAGAGAGAGAGTAAACAGGTCTTGCCTATTTCTCTTAGGACCCCTGGAGTGTAGTGGTTGTATGACATTTAGAGCACTACTGCAGGTTAAAGAAAACCGCCATGTGATATTTGGAGCACTAAGTTAGTTCAAAGAAAGCCGCCATGTGACATTTGGAGCACTAGCAACTGGGCTGTGATTTTATCGATTAATCCTTAATCAACTGTTGACTATCGATTACTCTGCGAATATTTTGCAATAACTTGCGGTGGGTACCAGAGGGATAGAAAGTTTCTTTATAGGCCTAGACTAGTTAACGTTGGCAAAGTGTTTGTTGAAGCATTTTAAAACTTACAAAATTATTTTGAAATTATTCGGATATCAGGATATATTAGAATCCGAATGTAGGTTATTGTAAGCATAACTGAACAAAGAAACATGTTAAATAGTCCATATTTGTTTAACGATCAGTTTTATATTTCACATTTTTTGGGTTAAAATCTTAGAGCCGTGGGCGTTTTGAACAAATGCTTTTTTTTTAAATAAAGATTTTCCCTCTGCGTTTATACAGGCTTGGGACTGTCTCGTGAAGAGGCGCGCATTAAAAATGTGTATTTTATTGGGGTTTTTTTTCTTTTTTGGGTTTATTTTTCTTTTAATATGTGGTTGAACAAAATAGATAATCTACGTGAGACTTCAGTGTTGTCGAAGGTCTAAGTGAAGATAAGCTTCGCGGGACCCAACGAAAACAATAGGACAGTTTTGTGGAGGGAATTTGGACACAGAGATCAGAATCGCATGAAGCGCCACAAACAGTGGCCATGGACAAGGACAGCAACAACAACGATAATAATAATGATGATAAAAATTAATAATAATACCTGTAATAACAATGATAATAGTAATAAGATAATAATGATAACAATAATAAAACAACAACATCATCATCATCGTCATCATTTATAGACCAGACTTTTTTCACCTAATTCATGATGATGATAATGATGATGATGAGCAGAATAAAATTTTTGAGTGTAAAAGATAGAAATTTTTTTCAGTAGATTTGCGACTTGATGTTGATATGAGTCTGTGAAAATGTAATCGAATACCAGCAGTGGTATAGGTGCGCCAAATGTCATACTGAAATTTTATTCATTTTTAGTAGTGCTCCAAATGTCATACTGCAATTTGACCTAGATTTAGGCAGTGCTCCAAATGCCATGTTTTAAAATTTTTGGTGCTCCAAACGTCATGCTACCAGTGTAGTAATGCACATTCACAATGAGACGAGGTCAGAATTAGAAGGGGTCCAAGTGCCAATTGCCGTTATATCATTTCTACATGTGCTGCGCTAAACTTACAAAACCGAGACATCTACAACAAAAAAATAGTTATTCTCACAGATGCTAGGTCAGTCCTGCAGGCCCTTCAAAGTTCACATGATTATCATCAAAACAAACTCACCTCTGCCTTAGTGCAGTTATGCCACACAGCGAGCAACGTGGTTCTCCAATGGATCCCTGGCCACTGTAACATCATCGGAAATGATAAGGCAGACAGTGGCAAAAAATGGCGCAAACTTCCCTCAAGTCAGAGAAAACATAACATTCTCAGAAGCCAAAACTCACATTAAGGCAGCCTTGAAATCCAAGTGGAAACAAAGTCATCCAAGCCATTTAACAGACGATGCGATACACTTGCTCAGCAGAAAGGAGCTGACACCTTTATACAACGTTGTTGTAAACTTTGTAAACAACAGCGGACACGTTGGCCCAGAGGAAGGGTACTCGCCACTGATGGTTCCATTCCCAGTAGGTGCAGGCATGATCTAATTTTGGGGAAAAATTCCTGTCCCTGACCCTATGGTAGGTAGGATCGAGCACCTAGTCTTTTTATGTAAGGACGAAAAACTCGGAGGGCTCGTTGAGCACGTCAAACACACCGTGGTGGTTGGAAATCGAGAAGAGCAGATTTAACAAGGTCATTGCAATCTAAAATTTAAAAAAAACAAAAAAAAAACCTGCCACAAAAACTCACAAAACATTAACAAGAAAAATACAAACAGGAAAAGTGAGGTGCAAATACGAAGAGCAGCGAATCTCCTGATATGGAGACCTAAAACATCGTTGTAAACTTTCTCTTTGATAAATTCCGCTAATTGTGTTTCAGTCATGGCGACCACGGGAAGTCACCCTGCTGTAAAGCTCAAGAAACACATACAATTTCCACCTGATACATCATCCACCCGTCGACCTAGTAACCCACCCTCACAGTCAGACTCCACTTCAACAGTTGCTCAGGACGGCCCTGGGGCGGGATTCAACCCCAACAGAAGGCGCTCTACAAGGTAAGTGTCAGTTTTTGATTATAGAGTTGTTAACTTTGTTCTTGTCTTGTGTCACAAATCCCAGACTGGGAGATGTAATAAGTTATGACAGGACAACAATCACGAACAAACAAGTTAACACTTAACAGAACAATCCATCAGACTCACACATTTATTAAACATAATTATATAGATAATAGCGCAATTACATACATTATATTATTGAAATCAACTGCCGTACACGGCCTTATTCTCACACACACTCTCCCTCGGATCCACAATCCGGTAGTTACTCCTAAAGGCACTTCGGCCTCAGCCTCTCCCCTCAGGGTCTTAATAGCACATTAATAATTTACTGGCCCCGCAGTCTCTCAATATCACCTTCCTATTGTCATACACCTTAGCATTCCCCTAGCACCTCAGCAGGGCAATAACACATTATCATTTCAATAGACATTATCATTTCAATAGTACATTCTCATTTCAATAGTACATTCGCCCTCAACATGGCAATAGTGCATTATCACATTCACGCTCATATCTACGTCCCTGTCCGTGGCCTGACTGCCACGACTGTATGTGCCTCTACTGTCCTGCACTGACAGCCTCACTTCTGGCCTATGTGTGGCCTCCGGCACTATGCTGGCCTATCCCCTGTGCTCATCGAGGTGGCTCTGCGGCCCGTCCTCGACACCTACAAGAATAACATTACATTGGTATAATACCCTACCATTTCTATTCACTCCACCTCTCCTTACAACCCATGAAGCGTACACACACTAGTTCACCTTTCACTCACCACACATCTTACGGTAACACACTTCCGTCGGAGTACACACTACTCACTCGCGCTACAAATCCATGAACTCACTTTCATCTATCGCTCATGGCGCACATTGCTATATCCAATATCAAGGACTTCCACATTCCTCGCATCTACTTATTTACATCATGGTAATAGACGAATATAATATAATACATCAATCATAATAATCAATCAACATTCTACATACCAGTCATCACTGGAAAGACTCTCTCACTAGTCTTCTCGACTGCTTCCCCTATGTCCGCCCGATGGGCTCTTATTCACAGGTCCGCTCCGTAGGGCCTTCTAACTTGCAGTGATAGTAATACAGCGCTTTCGCCTCATTCAGACCCCCCCACTACTCACGACAGCACGCTTATCTTACTTGTCTACCGTGAGCCTTTCTTACTCTACACCCGCTCTGTAGCAATCCCCTTAATTGCACTCACTCCACTCGTGACATCATGCTCCTTTACATTTCCTCCCCAGGCTGTAATAAAAAATAGAATGATACTCTGTATAGCTGATTTATAAAACATCTGAATGAGTGTTTTATCGACATTAAAATTTGATCTAAGTTTCCTCAAGAAATACATACGTGTGTTTGCCTTTGCGTGAACTGAGGTGGTATGAGCGTGCCAGTCGAGTTTGGAGTCGACATGTATTCCAAGATATTTATAAGACTCGACTCTATCAACATTTTGATAATAAATTTTAAGTGGTGGAAGTGATGTTACAGTTGTTCTGAAATCAATTACCATTTCCTTTGTTTTCTTTACATTTAATAATAAGAAGTGATCTTCACACTACTGGATAAACCATGGCATAGTATTAAAATAAGCGTCTTCATCGGTTGGGGCAGAAATCAATCTCTGTATGGTCGTATCATCTGCAAACTTAATCAATGGGATATTTGCATGTTTACTTCTGCACTGGCTTGTATAGGTAGTAAAAAGGGCAGGTGACAACACGCAGCCCTGGGGCTGTATTGATGGAAATATTAGATGACATATAATAACGTGTGTTGGTACCCTTGTGGCTGTTACTTGCCTTTAATTTAACATACTGTGGTCGATGGATAAGAAAGTCTAAAATCCATGCCACAAGATTTTAATTCAACCGCATGTTTAAAAGTTGTGAAACAAGTAAATGAGGTTGGATTGTATTGAAGGCACTTGAAAAATCAACGAACAGCACCCTGGCATAGTTCTTGGGTGAGTCAATATGTTTATAAATATTGTCTAAAAAGTAAAGTATGGCATCATCAACACCTCTCTGCTCACGGTAGGCAAACTGCATTGGGTCTTGGAATGATTTAGTAGAGTGTGTGTAGGGGTGTGTATGTGTGTGTGTGTAATTGAGATTCGATGAGAGATCGGGAATTCCAGAAAGAAAACTCCAAAGTATGGAGACCCTATATAGAGACACACCAGTCTAATTTCTAAACAGTCACAATCTATTTGTTGTGGTTTTAAGAATTGTAGGGTCTATTTGGGTCAATCGCCAAAATCCTCACATAAAGTTTTGTTTTTTTGCTACCACTTTGTGGACACCCGAAAGTTATTGTGGCCAAGACTTAGTCCCCAACAAAAAAGTTATTTTGGCCAATTAGGTAAACCTCACCATAAGGACGTAACCCACTAAGCCCGGCTAGACACAGACAGATGCTGCCAGCAAAACGTACACCAAAGAAATAATGGCAGAAGCCGACTGTGTCTGACGGGGCTTAGTATAATATGTCTTTCCGGATCTACTAAGAAAATTGTAAGAAATTGTGATGTGCACTTCTTGTCTGCCGCAAGGATCTGACTGTGTATGATACCTCCCCGAGCTTATCCTTATGGGGTTCATGCAAGGAGCTTGTAGTATTATAACGAGGGTAGGGTTCCAAACTGTCGTATCTGAAAATGGCTACTTTTCAGGAGGCGACTAAAACTGATTCATTTTTATACGGTTAGAGGTAAAGGTGTTATTTTTTGCATGTGAGCTTTAAAACACAAAGCGAGTAAAATAATGTTCATTGTTCGTTTTTGGCTGTTAAGTAAGGAATTCATGCACTAAGAGTTACGATTAATTGTAAAGTCGAATCTTGAAGATGCTCCCAAGCATGAGATACATCCCAAATATAATTATTGTTTCGTGTCTTTCTTGGTATTTGATCCATGGACACGTCGTTGTGACAGCACATGGGTATTGCATTGCTCTTTCATATATGTTTCAGTTCCAAAAAATCGTAACTTGAGTTACGGCGGTTTGGAACCCTACCCTCGATAAGCTCCTTGGGTTGATGACCTCCTAGTCCCCTGAAAACTGTGTTCTTTGCAATTGTACAGGGGCATTACACTACAGGCACCACTTTGTCTCATAGGGCACGCGTACTACCATTCTGTCCCTCCACATATACGCCACTGTTTGTTTGAGTATCAACATTAACAAGTTTTGTCACCACAACATCCACGACCAGGATGAGCGATAAATAATTATTATGGTATCTTTCTTCTCTTGGCAGGGTTGGTGGTGTCGGATTGCTCACAGCCGCAATGAGCCTGCGCAGAATGACCCGACGAGCGTCTATTGTAAACCAGGTACTGATGAAATTGGTTTATTATTTATTACTCCCCCCCCCCCCACACACACATAGCCACACAGTTCGGTTATCTATCTGTTTCTTGAATTTGTTCATTATTTCTATTCTCATTTTTCGACTGAAACTCATTCGTCTGTTCCTCACACATTCTTTAGACTGAGAGAACGACTACATTATACATAATACGCTTTCAGTCACTCGCTATTTTCCTTACCCACTCAATTACACGTTCTATTCGCTTAGTCACTAGATCGAGTGATGCATTCATACACACATTCTCTCACTCGCTCATTCACACACGCATACACCCCCCCCCCACTCGTTCATTCACACACACACACAGTCTACTCATTCAACCACTGATTCTTTCGATCATCAAAACAGGTCCTCCACTCACTCACTCATTCATTCGCTTCCTCCCACACTTGCTCACTCAGTTACTTACTCACCCACTCACTCGCTCACTTCTCACTCAGTCACTCACCCACTCACTTATTCAATCACGCACTCACTCACTCTAACATTCACTCGATCACTCATTCTCTTACTCATACACACACCCACTCACTGACTGACTGTCTGACTGACTACTAATTGACTGACTGACTGAGTACTGACTCACTGACTGACTCACTGACTGACTAATTGACTGACTGACTGACTCACTCACTCGCTCGCTCGCTCGCTCACTCCTTACTCACTCACTTACTCAGTCGCTCACTTACTCACTCACACACCCACTGTCTGACTGACTGACTATTGACTGACTGACTGATTGACTCACTCACGCACTCACTCACTCACTCACTCACTCACTCACCCGCTCACTCACTTATTCACCCATTAACTCACTCACTTCCTCACTCAATCACTCACTCACTGAATGACTAACTGATAACCATCAAAGATTTCTTCCAACTTTTATTTACAAGAAAAGAAAATTCAGCTAATATCAAATAATTAATTATGCTGCCTTTACATTCATCTCAAACTATTTGAAAGAGAAATATATCGAAGTAAAAGAGTTTGTATTTAAATATTAACTCATGGCTCTTTTTGTGAAATATCAATTGATGAATCTGAGTATCAAGTTTTGATCCAGTACCCCCCCCCCCCCCAAAAAAAAAAAACAACCAAGAAAGGCGCAAAGTGGTCGGTATCGTGCTGATGTGCTGTCAACGCAAATTTGTGGTTTAAAGGATAAAATAATTCGATACCTCATAAAAAGTGTGTGTGTGTGTGTGGAAAAAGGGGGGGGGGGGGGGAGGTAATCATGTAACTGTAATATGGCAGGAAAGAATAGGATCAAGTTATATCTATATAAAAACACAGCAAGGAAAAAAAATTCACTGCTGCCAGGAAGAAATGCCCAGACCAGAAAAAATTACACGTGAAATATAGTCCTTTTTGCTACTGTGTCTATTCCTTTGACATGAAAGCGAAGTATCCTAATTTTGTAATAAAAGAAAATAGGCCTAAAAATATCGAATAATGCTTTCTCCTCAAGAATAATGGCCTCCCTCCTGCCTTTGTTTTGTTTCGACTTTAAACTTCCGGTTGCATTTTAAAGTTTGAAGGCATGCGTTTCTGTGCCGTCTGCCTTATGCACGGGCCATGCGGGTGTTACCGTGCCAGTTGTGAGTTGTTCTCTATCTAGACAATGACATACATAATCTGTGTGCTGATTGTGCGTGTTTTTTACCTTGATCTACATGATCTGTGCGCCGACTGTGCGTGTTGTTTTCTACCTAGATCTAATAATAATAATAATAATGGATGGCATTTATATAGCGCATATCCATTACAAAAATGCTCTATGCGCTTTACAGAAACATGTCAAAAAATACATGGGTAAACTCACACACACAACCCACATTGATACACACATAATAATAATAATAATAGATAGCTTTTACATAGACTAGAAACTCTCATACAAATGACATTTTAACATCCTTTTAAACTGTGAAAATACTTGCGAACTGCGGACATCTAAAGGAATCTCATTCCACACCCTGGGCCCAACATGGCTGAAAGCCCTTTCACCAAAACTTTTTAGGTTCACTACGGGTACTTTTAGTCTAAGGTTGTCAGAAGATGATCTTAATGCTCTTGCAGGGCGATGCAGTTCTATAAGTTCTGAAATATACTCTGGCGACATGTTGTTGACACATTTATAACAAAATAAAGCCAATTTATATTTTATTCGCTGCTCAATAGGTAGCCAGTGGAGCTCCTTAAATATTGGTGTTATGTGATCTATCCTTTTTCTTCTTGTTATTAGTCTTGCCCGTTCTTTGAACGGCGCCTTACACTAGTATATCATATGACAAATTAAATATTATATGAAGAGAATGTTTAGTAAGTTCTAAAAATAACCTCTCACGTCACTTTCCTAGAAATGGAAGACTTCAACATAAAGTTGCACTCGTTTTGCAGAAGTAACATTTCATTTCATTTTATTTGAACCCGGAATCTTAACCGCTGAACCCTAGTTTCGTGTCGGGGCTGTTATTATTTAACAATCGAACGCCCAAACATTAACTGGCTTATAAAAAAAACTTCTGAAACATGCAACGCTATTTTAAACTTGCCAAATAAACGTAAAAACATCAATATTACTCATTAGAACTTCTTTGTTTGGTCAGTTTGAAATTGTATTAAAAGCCAACGAACAAGCGAGCAAACAGGTTGTGTTTACGTGTTGCAACCACGGTACACCGGGCGCCAGAGGTTTAAGGAGAGATAATATAATCGTGTAGCTGAAGATAGCCAGTGACCTATATAATAATTATTGCATGTATAATTCATAGAATGCTGTTGGAAGTGCGCACGTCCCCGAAGTTTTCTGCCCTAGGGGTGCGTATTTTAAAACCTTTTGTAACTCCAGAGCTTGAGAGCTCCTCCCGAAATACTGTAATAACAGCCTTAATTAATTATTCTTTCAGATTTTCTTTTTGTTTTCCTCTTTTTTTTTTTTTTTTGGTTGAAAGGTAGGGGGGGCAGGGTTAGCGATTTGATAAGATTTAGGGTTGAGGATTAGGACAGGGTTTGGGATAGATACGTAACTACAATTATGAACACTCCCACAGTGCAAAAGGCTTGGGATACGTATGTACTTATAACAATAGCCATACTTATAAACGCCACAACGGTACAAGAAGGTCGCTGCGGACAGACACGTTTAAAACTGAACTACGCCAGAAAACAATGCCCTGATTGTTTCTGTAGTGTTTGGTTTCCCTTGACGCCACAGAAGTTGCGCTCTTATGAAAGTTACAATTCCAAAACCACTTAAGCCTTTGTTTTTCTATATAGGGGAGACTGGTTCTTTTTCGTTGTTGGTTCTTTTTCGCCATTGGTACTTTTTCGCCATGTCAACAGACTGACTACTTTCAGAATCTTCGCAGTGGGGGTCACGGTTTTTGTCACATTCCTTTGTTGTTGTTTTTTTCTATTAAAAAAAAAAGGATTGTCTCTTCGTGTACTGGTACGTCAACCAATCAAAATGCCGCGGGCCACGGTTACGTCACATCGCCCGAACAATCAGGAAGTTTTTCCCGTCCGTGTCCTACAGTACCGAGACTCATAATAATTATATGCAGACGTTTCCGCAACGCAGTTTACAGTGCAAATCCTTGGCATCATGGGCGCAGACTGCAAGCATTTCTAACATTTGAAAGACATTGTTGGAGGACTGAATAGATTCAAATGCAAGGAGTGATTCAAATTGTGAGCAGAAACTAAATTATACCAAAATAAAGGTATATTGGGGGAAATTGGCCATGTCTGATCGGTACTTTTTCGCCACCAGGGTAGAAAATTTCCTGTCCCCACTTTGTCACATTGTAATCTTTAAGACCAGGAGAAGGAAAAGGAAGAGGCCGCTGAGACGGAGAGGAAAGAAAAAGCAGCTCTGAGGAAGTTACAATACCACAAAGAAGAGGAGAGGACGAATGTGAAAAAAAAAAAAAAAAACAGAAAAAAAACACAATTTTATTAAATTTATTTCCTGCGCTGTTAACTTTTTAAAAGAATAAATGTTTAATATTCTTTCACATCTTTTTGTTCTCCGGCACTACTTCTGAGTATCGTAATTCTGATTTGTGATGTATTCTCATACATGATGTACGTTATGCTTTCAACTGCGGCCACATCAATTTAACCTCTTCATTCTTTTCTTTTTACTGGTAATTGGTTTCTTTCCCACTCTTAAGTTAGTGGAAACTTTCCTTTTAATGATCTGAAGCTCGGTTTTCTTGCTGTGTGCTATCTACTTACTGTAGGACTCTGCAGCCGTTTTTCTTTTTTGGGGGTTAAACTTTGTAATAAGAATAAAAATGATGAAATATCACTTTTAGACATTCATAATCAAGGCCCTCTGCAGAAGAAATTAAAAAACAACACAAATGATATCGGGCCTGAATAAAATCACATGATGGGGTCTCGCCGAGTTTTGACTCTGGGGTGGAGAGGATAAGCTCACCATGGTGAAGAAAAATGGACTGTGGCGAATTTCTCTCAAAGGATGGCGAAATAGTACCAACTAGGGTGGATCATGAAAAAGCAGCCTCCTGTCTTTGCATTCAGAATGATCGCCATGAATATTTTTACCTTCACTTGTGATTTGCTCATGGAAGCAAGAAAAGTTACACAAACCACATTTCAACACCTAACATACTTAGCATGAGACCGAAACGGTGCATCCCGTTTTGGGGTGGCGAAAAAGTACCAATTTCCTCTAACCAGATCAACTCTTTGTGTGCCAATCACCGATGAACCGGTTCATCCGCTGGCCACGTTTGTGCCAGTCACAGGTGCATCGGTGCACAGGAATGCTAGACTATTTTGTTTCCGGGAAGAAAGAAAGCACCATCACTTTCTATTCATAAATGTTTCTATAGTTAGACTGCATTCATCTCCCCCACTATTTTCTTCCTGTATGAGCAAATGTGGAAAAAATTCATGGCACACGAGTTAAAAGCCGCGTTCCGCGCGGACCTCCTCAACCACTGCCCCGCCCGGCCGTCACTTTCTACCCTCACTGCATTTGTCTCAGCAAACAGAAATATCCCCCAGGCTATCTGTCTATCTATCAAATATTTTGCACAACTGTTCCCTGCTACACACACACACACAAGGACAGAGAAGAGACTCTCAGCTTCCGAATGCAAATGTAAAACTTATTAGGCTCTATGTATAATTTCCATTACTGGAAAAACCTGCACTAAATAATCATGAGCGGGGTATTCCTGAGTTCTAATTTTACCCGTTTGCGAATCATCCGACACGAATGAATGTTCACACCATGGGGTCATAAGTATGCTTATAAACAAAAAAAAAGGACCGGAGGCGAGCAGCAGTCGACGACAAAAAGCAAACTAAAAAAAAAAAAAAACCAATAAAAAAATATCCAAACTTCGGTGTACCCTCCATGGTATTTGAATCCTACATGCAAAATTTGGTTACTGCAGGTGACCTAATAAAAAAGCCATTTGCGTTCAAAGGTAATTGTATAGAAAATAATGTTTTAGACATGGCACAGTCCAAATGTCATTGGTAAATGTGCACAATCCGTGTAAAATACTGCTTTTCACATATTTTATTCAGGCACTCACATGTTTGCACAGTTTCGATTCTTCTTTTCGTATCAATATAATTTTGCAGACAAAATCCATCCTTTTCGGTGTGCAAAAGAACCAGATTTTCATAAACAATCAAAACTTTTTGTTTTTTTTTAAATAAATGCAAAATTTGGAATCACAACACTGGTTGTTTTTGAATGTATTCTAGTTGTTTGTTTGACCTGACCTCACGTCATAACTTCCGCTTTTCCCAAATTTAATATTTTCTATCGTCTTTCTATACAATCCTCATTTTGAGCACTCATAATATGGCGCCACCTTGTGATGGTTTGCAAAGCATCACGGTCAACGTCACCATTTTGGGTGACGTAAGCGAAACAAACCAATAATTTGACGTCATCCCTGACTTTGTTTTTATTTTGTTTGTTTGGCTTTGCTTTGTGCTGAGCTCTTTGTTTTGGGAGGTTCTTTGTCCTAGGCATTTGCACCTGTCTTTTCTTGTTTTTGTTTATACGAGAGACAAACCAAACGTTTTTCCACCTGTATATGAATGAATAGAGATTGAGGGTTGAAATTTTGCACCCACACTTGGCCTTCTCTATACAGCTACACACTTCTGTCACCGATGATTGACCTTGAGAAGACACTGAGAATAGAAGACCCCCCTCTCTGTCAGAAACCAGTCTTGTGCCTGGACTTTCATTGCACCATTACTTTCAAAATGTCTTCCCTTCACTGGCTTTTTTCAGTTCTGGGAACAAGTAAGTCTGATGTAGCCAGATCTGGCGTATATAGTGGATGGGGTAAAATTTCAAAGCCACAATCTCACACAGTTTCCACTGCTTTCTTTAAAGTGTGCCCTGGCACATTGTTGTGAAGCAGTACTAGTCACATACCTTTCCAGAAGATCGGCACCTCCCTTCACTTGGAGTGTTTTATCCCCAAGACTAGGGAACGGAAATTTCCGAAACTTTGCATGCACTCTAGTAAGAAGTTGATGTGCATCCACAGTAAGTTTCACGACTTTATCTCTATTCATTCATATTCAGGTTGGAAAAACTTTTGGTTTGTCCCTCGTTTTGCAATTTGTTTCGATATTGCTGTTTCTATGGTCTTCTTGGCTTTCTGAGCCCTCATCAGGGCTCCCTTGGGCATTGCTTTTGTCCCCTTCCTTGTCTTGACCTTCTTTCCTTCCGTCTCTCTTTCTTGGCCCTCAGAAAGGCTCCTCATTTGGTTTCTTTTTTAAAAAAATTATTTCCTTTTTTTGGGGGTTTTCTGTCAGGTTGGCCTCAAAGCACACGGTAGAGAGACAGACAGACAGACTTCCCTACTTTGTGTGTGGGGGGGTACGGGGTGGGGGGGGGGGAGGGGAGTAGGGTGTTGGGAAACACTTTCAAATTTTTTTTATTCCTACCCCATGCTTTATTTTGCTTTGTTTTAACCCTGAACCTTTAATTTAACCTCCGAACCCCAGTTTCCTTTTCAGGATTGTGAATCTTTTTTTTTTTTTACGTTTCATTGCCAGGAACCTTTAAGTAAACCAGTTGTGCGCTTTGAGAACGCATACAAAATGTCGCCCGACGAGGGCACGGAGTTCCTGACCAGCAAGGCCAAGGGTGAGATAGAAACCTTGTTGGCGCAACACTTGCATGGCGTGACCTATGACGCTGCCACGGCTCCACAATTGGCCGAAACTGTGAGTATGAAATAGGCTGGATGAAAGGAGGCTTAAACCAAGCTATTCTTGATTAACTGTTGTCGTACACCATCCGTGTTCTCATCACCATCGTCACTATCATCACTTTGAACACAACAGCAATGAACAATAATAAAAAATTAGAAAATTAAAACATCATTATGTCTCCCCCCCCCCCCCCCCCCCAAAACCCCATTTCCAAAAAAACAATAAAAAAAAAAATTAAACTGCCCATTCTCAGCACCATCATCGTTATCACAACTATGAAAACTATGAAGAATAGCAACAAAATAACAATAAAAATAATAATAATAACAACAACGACAATAATAAAAATATCAATAATAGTAATGATATAATGATAATAATAACAATAACAACAACGAGATCAATAGTAATAAAAATAATAACAGTAATAATTGTGTTATTTCTTTCAACGACAACGACAACAATATAAAATAATAAAAATAATAATAAAAATCATAGACTAAAAAAAAGCACCAAAAACTTAAAACAAACATTCCAGCCCCTACCTCCCCTCCCCGCAATAAACAAAAAAGACTCAACTGCACGGAACAAAAACTTTGTGACAAAATACATGTACCAACATTGTTTATCTGAGGCGAAAGGCTTAAGCCTTGAAGGAAATCTTACTGTTTATTTCTATAAATTGTGGAGGGAAATAGGAACACTTGAAATACATCACAAAGTAAGGGTAGCCACACAAAGGCCACCGAATTCGGTCACCGAGCCACTAGGCGCTTTAGGTGAGAAGAATTGCACTACACAAACGGACCGAATCTAGGTGGACTCTGTGTGCAGTTGTTGAAATTATATAGTGCAATTCTTCTCACCTAAAGCGCCTAGTGGCTCGGTGACCGAATTCGGTGGCCTTTGTGTGGCTACCCTAATAGCCAATTGGTGTGAAACACACGCGTCATAACATGTGAAAAAGTCAAGTGGAAACACTTTACTTCAGAATGCAAACAAAACTAAAAACACCAAGTAACACCTAAAGCTGCGTTTTCATATGTTACAGAACGGAAACGGCACGTGAAACGTCAAAAGCCGTTCAACATGTGAAATAGCATGGTTTCATGTGTACTGAAAAACCGATTTCGTACTCATGGAAACACTCTTTCTGTTTACTATTTGTTGCATTTTTTGACGTTTTTGCCGTTGCCACTTCTCTTTCCGTACACATGAAAACACAGCTGGATTATATGGTCACTTTATATAACATACACAACATACTAATAATATAGTCAAAATTGGGCAAAAAGAAAAGGTTGTATGTTGCGAAGCCCCGCGTGTGGTCTTTATGATACTAATAATATGCTCCGTAAAGTCATAATGAAACATACTGCCTTCGCATAATGTGAAATAGGTGCATAAAGAAAAAAACAACGACATTTTAGAGATCTATATGTAAAATGTAAATATAACGAGATAGCACCATATAAAATCTTATAAATTACATAGATACCTCGTGTAAAATAATACTTTATAAAACACCGTCCTCAAAGTAGGTAGCATAAATTCAAAACACGATTTTCTGTAAGAAAAAAAAATAAGCAGGAAAATATTGCGATAAACTGTTCCCCCTGTCTCATTTGAGATCTTTTTGCGGTGACTGCTTACACAATTCGCCCATTTCATCGCGTGAACGAATAAAAATATTCATCCCTTTGAACATTTACTATCATTTACTATTAGATCTCAATGGAACCACAATTTACTTTTTTTGTGTGCAACGTTCTAAATGACATTAGTTATTACCGTTTTTTGTGTTTGAAATCTATAAAAAATCTGCAATAAAACCGGATTTTTCCAGGAGGTACATACGGAATGACAAGCTCTGGTCCCACCGCTTCGATTGCTAAGTACTGCAATTTATAAGTTTTGTTGTGTACACGGAGTCGTCGTAAAATGATGACGTCACGACATAGTTTAAGTCCCATTCCCTAAACTCTGCGTTAAGCAAGCGAAAAACCCTCATTCGCAGCCAAGTGGATTAAAGTTGCATTGTCTTCTCATGTTCTTCTTGGAGTCAAACCCAACTCTGGGACATGTGAAAATAATAATAATAAAAAAATAGGCTTATTGATACCCGCAGTTTAGACCTATATAACCTACACCAGAGTAAACGTTTCACTCTGATATACAGTTCAATAATGATAATAATTATACATAGCATTTATAATAGCTCTTGATCTCGTTAGCAATTAGGCTCTAAGCGCTTTACAACTATATTAAACTTATGTCACGTAAATCACACTCGCAATACACGGGCATAGTCAGGAAAACCAATATAGCTTGATGGATATTCAGGGTGTAAAAAGATGGCTCTTCAGCAGGATGCTTTAAAGCCATAAAATTTTCAATTTCTCTCAAAGGCGGAGAATTCCAGAGAGTTTCATTCACTTTTGTCAATGACTGTGAAGAATGGTCAAGGCCACTGCACCTAAACAAGTAAATATTGTGTCGTGTAGCTTTAGGTTGTGCAGAATATTATGAAATACCTCTGTAATATTTATGTATCGTTGGAGTCTGAGGCGGGGGCAAGAGGATGACGATAAAGGACAAGAAGAAAAGGGAGAAACTTGGAATGAGTCAGTGTGCAGGAGGAGAGGGAATGCTTCAGAAAGATGATTAAATGCGACTCTGTTTCAAATGTGAAACAATCAACTGTTTTGGCATGGGCCTTCATTGTCAACTGAATAGTAAATGACTTGTATTGCAGAGCTCTATCCGTGTGACAGTTCGTATGGAGCATTCTGAACTGTTAGTAGTGATGTTTTTATGAAGGATTGTATGTTTTTAAACCAGCATATTTTAGATTTTCGTGAAAAATGAAGCATAATTTGTCGACCAATCAGCTGTCGGAGGACGTCCGGCCGTAGCGTGCAGTAGAGACAGAATGCAGTGAATGGCATTCCTCACCTGTCAACTGCGGCTGCCGATGGTGGGCGGGACTAGAGTTCACCAGTAACGGGGAGGCAGGCATGCGCAGGAGTTATTTCGCGCACATGAGCTCGCTTGCGTGCTAGTAGTAATGATTTCAGTGGGCTATCAGCACGGCTTCGGGAAACGTGAGGATGAGACGGTTGGAAAGAGAGCATAACGTCGCTGCAGGATTCTAAACAGCTCTGAAAATGCAATGTATTTGTTTTTTTCCGGAATTAAGAGTGACATCACATAACACATCCTATAAATAAAATAAGCCCCGGATATGTAACCGGAAATATTTTTAGTATCAGTACCTATTCCCAGCTCCAAAATGTGTATAATAGCCTTACTTTTCAGTTTTTCCACTCTCCTGGAAAATTTACAAAAACCGAGTTAGCCTTTTAGAATCCTGCAGCGACTATAACTCGATTTTAACAAGCTAGGAGAAGCAAAAAACTGAACAACATCCTTTAGATCTATCAGACAAAATTGTGATTGAAGGCATCAAGAAAATTAAATTAATGAGTAAATTCATATACTATGTATATAAAATGTAAAAGCTTACACTTCAGGAGCAAACAAATAAACTATAACGATAAATTAATGACTTCTATTTAATGTTCATCAAAGTAATTGTGTGAAATGCCAAAAACAAAGATCTTCAACTCTCAAAGTAAAACCATAATTACTTTCGCGCACAGGCAATATAATAGTAATACATGCAATCCGATGTTTTGTTTTACCGCACGTATATATCACACTTCAATGTTTTGCATTAAAAAACACAATGCTTTGGCAGTCGACTTTTTACTAGACTGTTCAAATCCACTGTGATATAATCAGAGCCATCTGAACACATGGTCGCACAGGGCAGTTGCCCAGCCCCCCCCCCCCCGGGGTTTAGAGAGGCCCGTACGCAGGGTACATATTATTTGGGGAACTAACATTTTAAAACTTCTCATTTGGGGAACTGCTGTTTGGGGAACTCCTACACGATACAATCCTATTCGATATTATCGAATCAATGTTGGGGGAAAAAGGACCTCTCTAATCACTTCATTGCATGAGTAATTTTGATAGTAGGCGGGCAGAATGTGTGATTTGGCAGAAAGCAAAATTTTATTCAAAGATACGTGTTTTTTGAATTGTTGAGTGCATAATTTGACAAAGTGAGTTAGCTTCGTTTTTTTTTGTTTTGTTTTGTCTTGTTATCTTTGCTGTTGATGTTGTTGTTAGTGTGTGAAACGAATGGGATTTTAAAGCAAGCCAGGTCAAGTCCAAGTTTAGCTGTTGCAAGTAATTTTGCCTGTTATAATGGAGCTGTACACAATAGAGACGAGCAAAGGAAAGCCTGCGGTTATTTTAAACGGGTTTAAGTACAGATTAAAGAAAGAGACGGACACCTATAAATTTTGGACATCTACGAAGAGCACTTGTCGAGGAAAACTGACGACGAACACAGAAGTAACAGAGATTCAACACGGAGACACCAGCCACAACCACCCCCTTGAAGCAAAGAAAACAGACGCATGTTTTACCCCAGGCATGTAAAAGAAAAGCTGAGACGGACTTAACAGAGAGAACTTGCCTACAACCCACTTGTGAATTTTGTACATACAGCTTGAAATTTTTACAAGACTTTTACAGTATGCTTTGATCTTCTACTACTGTATTAAGAAGAATTTTTTAAAGGTTTTATTACGTGTACAGCTCTAAATATCCTGCTCAAAGTCCTACTTCCACCTCCCCGTGGTGAGCAGGGGCACCAGTGAAATGTTTCAAACTACTGAAGCAATTTATTGGCAAACGGAAGAGGAATTAACTTGGTGTTAAAATATCGACACGGAGAGAAAGTATCTGTCGAAATAGTATCGACAGAAATTGGTTCCCCAAATGCACTGTTTTTGGTAGTTCCCCAAATGAGAAGTTTTGCAGTTCCCCAAATGATATGTACCCCCGTACGCATGCAAGTTTACATTGGTTTTTGAAACGGTGAAGAAATCCCGCGCATTACAAAAGAATCCACCCGGCGGTCCATAATGATGTAAAGTCGGCCTTGCATAATTATATAGAGGGAACAGAATTAATTCTCCCAGTTCAGAGCAAGTAAAATCTCAGAATCTCAAACGTATTCATGGGTTTTCAGTTGTTGTTTTTTCTGTTGCACGAGGTGACTGGCCTTTTCGTCTACGCCAGTCTAAAAATATCGTGGGGATTTTGCGATAAATGTTGTATATGCCATTTTACTGATTTTGAGGCTCTGTTATGAAAATTGTTCTCTCGCTCCTAATTTCATAATTTATAAGTGTCATTCCAATCGGTGAAAAACTTGTCCAGGCATGTGTTTGTGATATAATGTTGTCCTCTGATTTTACACAACTTCGAAGTCTCGATTGTCATTTCTGAATATGGAAAACTCTCGATGAAAACTGTTCATTTCCCCTCCATTTTGTTCTTGGAGATCTCTATACAGTGTGCACTTGCTGTTGCAGTACGCCCCGTCACGTTATAACGAATCATTCGTGGCAGCTGTGTTCTGACGCTGCAAACAGCTGTTGTGTGACCGATCTCTGTCCAGACAAGTGGAAGGCGACATTGACCAGCCGTGATTCACATGGCGAGCATTCACTAAACACCTGGTGAAAAAAAAACAAAAACGGAAACAATTATGAATTCAATGTATTTAAATATAAGCCACACCTTTTAGTACACGCAAACCACATACTATTTAATTGTACTGCATTATATCGTCGAGTACTTGTCATACTGTTGTATGTGACATTTTGCCGATTTTGAGGTTTTATGAAAGTGGTTCTCTCACTACTCTTAACGTCATTATGTGTAAGTGTCATCCCAATCGGTTAATAACTTTTCCTGACATGTGTTTGTGACGTAAATAATGTAGTATGTGTTTTGGACGTTGACAGTAGATACGTAGTTTAATTACAAAGCCAAATAGAGAAAATACTCAGTTATGTTCACTGTGCAGCTATCGCTTTCTATGTAAAACACTGTGTCCCTCTCACAACAGCAATGCGTCTTTGTTGGTTTTGTTTTGTTTTTGCCAACCAACTTCAATCTTCAATATCTCCAGAAGGCAAAAATGCACATACAACAATGTGGCAAGTACCCGACGATATGCATATTATAGATCTACTGGTTTGTTTCGCTAATGGTTACATAATTGTGTTGCATCACGCAGGTATCTTCATTTACATTTAGTTAAAAACAAAAACACCAAAAAAAAAATAACGATTAGAAAATCGACAATGATAACTTATAAAACATGGACCACGATAACACAATCAATTCTAGCTGCATTATTTGATGATGAGATCTTTCTCACGTGTCCACACACCAGATATTTAGCCTGTGGTTCTATCTTTTTTTTAATTTTTAATTAAAAAAAAATTTTTTACTACATCCCGGCACCCGGCATTATCCGGAATAAACCCGTGAACCCACCGTTCTAACTCAGTGTCGAGCAAAAAAAAAAAAAAAGGCCAAAATTGCCTTATCATTACGTAAACCTCAGCAAACACATTAATTAATCATTAACAGTGTGTTTCGACGTTACTCACTTAAAAGAGAATCTTAGTGTAGCCTCTATAACCAGATTACGATTTATTGATCTCATTTTTATGATTAAAAAAAATAATGGCGGGAGTGATTCACTGTGGTGCAATTGTGGCCTTTTTTTTTTTGTCAGAAGAAAAATAAATAATGACGTGATAATAAATACCCCCCCCCCCCACACACACACACATACCCACAGAGAAAATCTGCCAATGTTCAAACATTCTACACAGTTTTCGAACTTGGCGTGACAAATTAGCGCGTTGCCACGTAACGTTTTACAGTATTTTTCTCACTAATAACAGACATTTTATTACTGTCCTCATGTAATCCTTATCGGCCAATCACAGAAACCCTCTTAATAGGGTGGTGTTTCCCGTTTGAAGGGATACTGTTACTGTAATGTTCTTTAACTTGCATTAAAAAAACAACGCATGATTGAACATTTATAATTTCACCGAGTTGCAACGGGCGCCCAGATACCTCCGCTCCTCCTTCCCCACCCGCATCGTCTCCAAGATGTGTGTCAAAAATTGGCAAAAAAGAAAATGTTGTGTGTAGCAAAGTCACCCGTAAAAAAAATAATAATCCAAATGATACAATGAAACGCAAAGCAAAGGGGGAGACGAAAAAGTCTCAATATTTCGGTGAAGTAACTTGTTCAAGAAAACATTAAAAAAGAAAACTATTCTACCTAGATTACACATTTTTCATTTTTTTTGGTTTAGTTCGATTGTTTTATCTGTTCAGTTTTCCAATTTGTTTATCTCTTGCTTTTTTGCTTGAAAAATCTCACCGAAATATTGAGATATTTTTTTGTCTCCCCATTTTCTTTGCGTTTCATTGTATCATTTGGATTTTTTTTTTCTTACGCAAGTCTTTGCTACATGCAACTGTTTCTTTTTGCCAATTTTATTTTCTTTGCTTTAAACCTCGCTGCGATCCCAGTTTTTCTGTGGCTTTTACAGTATTCCATGATGTGTGTGACACTGACAGCTGCATTGCGCCATTTTTAAAATCCACCTCAGGCATAAAATAATCTTTAAATGGATTATGTGCATAGAAGATTTTTATACTCGGAATGACAACTTGATCAAAACGTATCAGAAATCTGCAATGAACCAAGAACGACTGAGTAACCCAACAATGGTGTTGACTGGGAGAGATTTCAATGTAGAATTTCAATACTGTTTTTGAAAAAACCTTCACAAATTAAAAGCTGGAGAATTTAAATAAATTTGAGTTTAATAACATTAATGCATTTTACTTTAATTACATCAGTATTTCCTTAAATCAACAAAAGAAAATAAAAAAGAAGGAAAATCCATGTACTCGGGAGATAAGAGTTCAACACTGGACTGGGTGGAAGGGACTCAGAGAGTGCTAATATGGTCCACAGGTCAGGGGTTGCATTACTTGCTTTGCCCGGGCGCTGTCAACCACGACACACTACTGTGGACAAACTCTTTACACGTGATTGTTTGTCTACCGTGACCGGGGCGAAGCGTGGCCCACGGCAGAGGGTAATCGGAATTTAAGGTTTTATTAGGACGTCTCGCTACATCACATTCACACGGTCATGCGACTAAAACAATGAAACGGTTGCCGTGCATTGTAAAATCTAAAGAGTTCCCTGCCGCGCGGACTTAATGCAGCAATTTACAAGCTAAATTAATCTGAAAATACCATTCATTCATACTAACAGTCTTATAAACGCATATTTTTCAGCCATTTTTTAAAATATAATTTGAACGGCAAGTTTTCATTCATAAAGTTGCTCGAAAAGTACCCATTAACATTAAATGACAGAAAATGCTCAAGTGGCGATCTCCGAGAAGTGGCAGTCTGCCATTGCAGTATAGGTTCGCTCGATCTATCAAGTGAACTTATATTCGACTGATTTTGATCACAGTTATATCTAGATCTAGACTATATTATTATGCTTTGATAGTTTTTGCGGTGCGTAGAGTAAATTATTCTTAGATTACCTCAAACAAAGAAAAAAATCCACACAAACTCTTTCACTCTACTCTTCACCTTTCGATTAGGATGAAAATGACCGCATAGTGAAAAACAAGGCATAGGTAAAATTTAATCAGGTCAAACGTTGATTCTAATCCCATTTTTTCCTCCATTATTCTGCTGTCTGCGGGGCCGCTTCGACGAATACAGGCTATGCTCAAGCTAGCTTCTGGGTGTAGTCAAGTCTTCTTTGTCTTTGTTAATCACTGATTATGGACCAGTTCATAAGGTGTAGGTCCCTACAAGAATGCTTTTCGGTGAGGTGTGTCTGACTATAACAAACGCAAATTGCGAGGTAGAACTGTACAGAATGCTGAACTGACTAAATGGACTTGGGCTCGATCTGAAAAGCGTAGTAATTCTAGAATTAATATTCGAAGGGTAATCACTGATTATTTGATTATGAGGAATCCTCGCCCCTGACTGTGACATACTTGCGACTGAAATAATAATTATGGTTATCGTTTTTTGTTCTATGCGCCTAAACAAATTTTATTTTTGTTTGTTATATTTTCACAAAGTTCACAAGGTTTAATTTTCTTTTGTTTCAGATGGCCGAAAATGTCAAGAGTGTAGTGAAAAATTTGAACATTCCCCGCTATAAGTTGGTGTCCACAGTGGTTGTCGGAGAGCGCAAAGATCAAGGCATGGAGACGGCCAGTAGGTGCTTATGGAACGACAACACTGACAATTTTACCACGGTGCACCACACTAACAAGTCCATGTTTGCTGTCGTCACCATTTTTGCAGTTTACTATGAATAAATGTATAATTTTGTGTGATGTTTTAAGATGTGTTAGTGTGCATTTTTTTTTTTACAACATCATCATCATCAACAACAACAACAACAACAACAACAACAACAAAACATCATCATTATCATTAACAACAGCAACATCACCATCATCAACAACGACATCATTATCGTCATCATCATCATCATCATCAACAACAGAAGCAACGTCATTACCAAAAACAACAACAACTTTATCATCATCAGCATCATCACCACCATCATCATCAACAATAACATAAACAACGACAACAATAATATCACCATCATCATCGTCAACCACATCGTCATCTTCACTATTTCAATATTTTAATAAAAAAGAGGAAGGGTGGGGGGGGGGGGGGGTTCGTTTATCATTCTGGACAAGGAATTGAAATAAAATCATGCATGAAAAAGAATATACTATACAAGTGAAATGGAAGAACAAAATGACACTCAGCTACGGAACAGCCCCCCCCCCCCCCCCCCGTTTTTGAAACAGCTTAATACCGTAGAAAATGGCACAATATGCAAACTTTCAACTGAATCCAGCAGACAGCTGTCCAGAAAATCGGTGTCCACCCCGCTCATTCTAAAATAGTCGCACCCTATTAGTTACCACTAGTAGAGTTGTAGCCTCCCCGTCGCTCTCTACTTGATCAAGTTTTTCTTTCTTCCCTCCTACCTCTATTTCCTTTTTAAAAATTTTTTTTCGCTTTTTTTTATTTTTGTCACCCACTCTCATTACTCCGCTCCATTACAAAAAAAAATAAATTATACTACTACAGGAGGACTACCGCAGCCCGACATTAAAAAAAAAAAAATTTATACTACTACAGGAGAACTATCTGACATTAAAAAATATATATAATATATACTACTACAGGAGGATATCTTAGCCCGCCATTAAAAAAAAAAAAAAAAATTATACTACTACAGGAGGACTATGCCGGACATTAAAATTTTTGTTAAAAATTGAGATATTTGGCATGCTTGTAGCACTCGACAACCCACAGGTTGTGTTATAAGTTGGGTATTAAATCCTGAAAACTTGGGGTTACTTTTGGGCCTGATAAAGAAAGCTAGATCTATTCAGTCTTTTTTCCTTCTCCTGAAAAGTTCGTAAAAACTTAGTTGCGATAGTTTGTCTGCGAAAATAGTGAAATGGTGACAGAAGGTACAAGCTGAGAAAATGGCAGGAGTTTTGGCTATTGGCTATTCTGTATGTATGACAGCAGATGTCACACTTGTAGTTTCTTAAGAAGGCATTCTGTTAAAGACATAAATACACTGAATAAGTGCTTAGTGTAAACTAATCTTTCATTCACAATCTCGCATCCTGTTTGGCCAGCATTTATTCCACATGTATTTGACATAATATGAACACCTGGATGAAATGGGGTTCCACCACGATCAAATACTAAGTTACCAAAGAATTTGTCGTACAGAAGCATAATATGATCCGCCAAATAAATTATACTGTTAGTGTTAGGTAAATATACATACATGTATTCCTCACTTGACATTTTCATGTGATTATCCCACAAGAACCGTTTGATCTTGTTATTCATAATATCTACATGGACACAGTGTGTCTATATAAATGGGTACATTTCCTAGTTCCACCAAATCAATATGATAATTCATGACTTCATCGGTTTGGGCAAGGACTTGTATGGCATTTGAGTTGTCACTACCTTAATTTACTGGATACAACTTGCCAGAAATGGTCATGTTGAGGGGTGTACTAAAATAATGTGGACGGCTCTAAATAATCATAATGGTAATGAATAAGGTAGCTGGTAAGAATATTATAATTATTATATAAGTATTCGTTTTGTAATAACATTGTCATGCTTAAATCTTTGTTGTGAATGAACTTCACTTCTTATAATATAATGTACCCAATGGCAAACATATGCAGCCGAAAGAAGCCCTGAGTCAGTATAAAAATCAGATCTTACTGGTATCTTCCAACCAGGAATTTTGAGCCAGTTTCGACAACTACACTTCTCAATAATTTGTCAAACAGTGGAAGTATCTCACTACAAATCCAGTAAGAAAAAATCAAATTTAGTGAATGCGCTGACTCGGATTTGTTTTTCATTGAGCTTCTGGTGTAGAGCTGGAACAGAAATGTATACAATTGCTAAGTTCTTTTAAAGTCATTCAAATTTACAATATTCGATTGTTCAATGATTAGCAAATCTGTCCAATAGTGTTTGGTTATTTAAGAAAAAAAAAAAAGGCAGAGGGAAATAAGAGTTCATGTATAAATCTAACGAGCAAAACTGAAACTGTGAATTCACTTACCACTGCAACCTAGTCATATCCTGTGTTCTGAATGTTTAAGTTGCCTAAATTGGATCTTGTCTTGCAAAGCCTTGGCACTAAAGTTCCTGAATAGTTCATCTCTCTAAAAAAAAAAAAAAATGCACTGTACAAAGTCAGGCTGATAACAATGATTATTAGTTTTCAAAAGCAATCAACATCTTCCCTAACAATAAACAGCAAAATCATTCTAAGATCAATAATGAAACTTCATATGGGATGTAACCTGTAAGTTAAGAAAGAACTATGCATGAAGATCATATAATATTTTAACCCTCTAACGCCCAGTGTCCGTATTTGAAATAGGTAACATAGAGCATTATTGCTCTATCTTTGATAAATTTACTCTTCCAATTTTTTATCAAATTATTTTCCAAGCACATATTTATATTTTTACAATAATCTGACTATTTAAAATAAGCTCAGCTTATCATTTTAGAAGTTTGTGGATTGGCAATTTTCGTCTGGGTACTAGAGGGTTAAGACTTCATGCTTGCTAAACAATTGATGGCCTTGAAGGAAAGCATGGACACGTATCATAAACTAAACACTTGCATAAAAAAATAAAATAGTTTATCTTCTATCTAAGTTTTTTGAAAGTCGTTCAAATTTAGAATATTCAGCTGGACAAACATGTTGTTTTGATATAATTATGACTGATTTATTCTTGATAAAATTCAGGAACAATTGCCCCTTACCTCAAAAGACAGAATGTCTTCAAATTTCCAGGCTATAGTGTGGTTACTAGCCACAGCCACGTTTGATTGTATCACAGATTGGCAAATGTCTGACCGGTAGAGAAGGGGGTGCTACTGCTGCTCTTGTTGATGATGAGTCTGCAAATGTGTAGAAAATTTCGTAACCCTGAATACTTGGATGATCAGTTTAAATGAATTAAGTTTCAACCGGCCTAATTATGTGTAGTGTAGGGTCAGTCCAGATTGATAATTTCAACAGAAAAGAAGCGTTGCTACAGATCTGTTCCTGATAGTGGATCTAACTAAGGCATGATTCTGGCCTTACTGTGACATGAACAATGACAGACCTTGTGAATGATAGACCCGATATTATTATTATGTGTAATTAATTATACATACACAATTTAATCAATGGAGAAAAAAATGCATAGGATGCATGCAGGGATATGGATCTACACATCATGTTACATTACCTTTAAACCACATGTTAAGTGATTATATAAATTGTGATACAAGACAGCCGCCAACAGCCCCCCCCCCCCCCCCCAACCAATGTCTTGAGGATTTTGATTCGCGAGAAAAAAGAGAATTCAAACCGCACTATTGTGTTGAAAAAAAAAAGAAAAAAAAAAGACCTAAGTAATTTAATGCACTTAGGAAGTTCTGGAAGTGAGAATGATGGCATGTAAAATAGCATACAATACTACATGTAGTTTTTGTTTTCATGTGTACAACAAATCACGTAGTATTTGCAGTAGTTTTAGTCCTCCTAAAACGAAGATCTCAGCCCTCATTTTTAGCCTCTGACATCAGAAAGTGATGAACTTAACGCGAACATTGTTTGAATACATCCATGTATGAAAAGGTGTGCTGACGTCTCATGTCATCTACAAATGAATTAATTGAAGTTTTAGCATATGATGTGGAAAGATAATTATAAGTATTTGAGCGGTTCAACCAGCTGTGAAACTCATTGCTTGCATCTTTCTTAATTGTATTTATGTAGGCCAACATGATAAAAAAATACCCCGTTCTTTGTTAGCTCTTGATTACTGAGCAATACTGAAAGATCCGAATCATGTATGACGAAGCGGGAATGGTAAACAGTAACTTTGCCCTGCGCGGCAGTGGTATAGCGCGGTCCAAGACACAGTGTGGCGGGTTAACACCACTCGGGTCAAGGCAAGTATTTAATTGTACCCCCGTCCCTCAGGACCCCCCCCCCTTCCCCCAACCCCTGGACCGTTAGCACGTGGCAAAGTTTATTTCCTGATATTATATTGCAAAAACTGTATAGAATATTTGAACAATGGGAGATTTTGTGTCTGAGAGGGAGGGCGACTATTTCTTTTTGGATTTTTCATCGTCCTAGAAAAGAATTTAATATCAATCTCTACGTGTTTGGACGTAAATAAATAGGGGTTAGATGCTTCGTATTTAACCCCACGAGAATGTTCTGTGATTTGTGTAATACCTCAGTGATTTTCAAGCTTTGATGACAAGCAAACACTGCAAGATCCAAGATTTTTTTAACCTGTCAGAATTAAATCAGGTAAGCCGAGGTGCATATATGCTACAAATTCTATTAAAACTTCTTATTTTTATGCGGGATAACAAGAGAAATGTCAATCTCGAATGACAGCTGATCAGTCGAAAGATGGATGAGAATCTCCTTAAACCCAGTCAAGCGGGGATTTATAACGAGACCAGAACAGTCTATTCAGGCGGGCAGTTAATCCAGGGACCAAATTTTAACCTGTCCAAAGTTGGCTGAGATAAACGAAAAATACAATTTAATTTATATTCTATTTATAGAATTAATCCATATAGCCGTGAATAACATCCTCTTATGCCTAAAATTTTATGCAAATTTATCTGTAGCTATTACAACACAGACTTTCTCCTAAAGAAATAAAGAATGCATGCAAAATAATTAATTTCTTTTTAAGGGGGGGAGGGGGGGGGGGGGGGAGGAGTGGACGGGTCCTGAAATCGAGTTTTGGGTTCAAAATATCGATTCTTGCATTTGTCGATTTTCGGAAGGTTCAACCATTTCTATTGACGTTTTTGATACTCATTTGACCTAGCTAAGCCTTTTTCCATTATAAAAAAAAAAAACCCAAAAAACCAAGACTATCATGGGAGAGGGTTGAGTAAGATATGATCACATGCGCTTCCAATCGAAGAAAAAAAAACCGCTATAATTGCCAGTTCATTAGACACAATGAAACGAAAAAGGTTTTGGCAGCAGCCCGAGAAAAAGCAACGCCAGGAGAAGGAAGCAGAGGAGGGTGGACCTGCTTACCAGGCAGGAATGTATTGAGACATTTGGTAAACATTCAGACACTTTTTTCAGCCAAAAAACCTTTGCAAATTTTCAAACGTTTTTTTTTTCTCAAAACTTACTTTTTTTACGTTAATTTCCTAACTACTTTTTTTTATATTTTGTTGGATTTTGATGAAAAATTGCGCTATAGCATCTTTATATTGTGTGCTAAAAAGATTAGTATCCACGTTTGAGTAACTTTGATAGTTTATGAGAAATCTATCATTTTTGTGGTGAAAAATCAAGAAAAATGCTTACGCGCTATGTACAATTTTCAGACTTTCTTAGAAAAACATCTATCAAAGATATCCAAATAAAAATAACAACATGTCTTTATTATGTATTGAAATATAAGCATACCAAATTTCAAGATCATTTGTTGAAAAATGACGGAGCCATTCATCATCATTGCCTTTCTCACCCTGGATCAGGGTATAGGCCACCAACAAACACTTTCCATCCCTCTCTATCATGGGCCAGTCTCTTTACATTATTCCAAGTCTTTCCGCTTCGTTGCACATCATTTTCTCTGGCTCTTCTCCACGTTCCGCGCGGCCTTCCTCTTGATCTCTTGCCCTGGGGATTCCAATCCAATACCTTCTTCGTGATGCTGTTTCCTGGCCTCCTGAGAGTGTGGCCGATCCATCTCCATCGCCTCCTACCAATTTCCTCTCTGACTGGGCTCTGTCTTGTTCTTTTCCATACAATTTCATTGCTGACCTTGTCTGTCCATCTGATCTTAAGTAGCTTCCTCAAACATCTGTTGATGAAAACTTGGATTCTCTTTATGCAGGCCTGGGATGCATTCCAAGTCTCACATCCATACAACAGGACTGACTTCACGTTCGAGTTGAATATCCTCAGCTTTGTTTTTAGAGATATATCCTTGGTTCTCCAAATCTTGCTTAAGGACGTAAAAGCTGCCTGTGCCTTTCCAATTCGTGCTTTGACTTCTGCCTCTGTTCCTCCCTTATTGTCAATGATACTACCAAGATAGCAGAAGGACTCTACATCTTCCAGTGGTTGATCTCCTACTCTGACTTGTGCGCTTGGGGGTGCAACAATTTTTAGGACCTTCGACTTCGCAGGATGTATCCTCAATCCAATAGATTCTGAAATTTTGTTTAGAGCTGTAGTCTTTGCTTGCATCTGGTCGTGTGTGTGCGACAATAGTGCCAAGACATCTGCAAAATCTAGATCGTCCAGCTGTGTCCATGGGGTCCATTGTATGCCATTTCTTCCTCCACTGGTGGTTTCTTTCATAAGCCAATCAATCACCAGGACAAACAGAAATGGGGACAGCAAACAACCCTGCCTAACACCAGTCTTGATATCAAAGCTGTCAGTAAGCTCGCCATCGTGTACGACTCTGCAACTTGTCCCCTCGTACATGCTCTTGATAAGGTTCACCATCTTCTCTGGGATTCCATAATGTCTCAATATTCTCCACAGTGTTTCTCTATCGATGCTATCAAAGGCCTTCTCGTAGTCAAGGAAGTTCACTATCAGTTCGGAGTTCCACTCTAGCGACTGCTCTACTATGATTCTCAGCGTGGCGATCTGGTCGGTGGTTGATCGATTACTCCTGAAACCAGCTTGCTCCTCACGAAGTTTTGGGTCTGTTGCATTCTGTATTCGCTTGAGAATAATCCGGTTGAAAACCTTTCCTGGGATGGAGAGAAGTGTGATTCCTCTGTAGTTACTACAATTGCTGAGGTCCCCTTTTTTTGGAAGCTTCACGAGGTGTCCTTCCTTCCAGTCCTTTGGAAACTTGCCTTCGATCCAAATCCTCGAGAATAGCGAGTGCAGACCCTCTGCAGCCCCAGCAGCATCTGCCTTCAGCGCCTCTGGTGGGATCTGATCTGGTCCAGCTGCCTTGCCTCGATTTAACTGCTTTATGGCATCATTAATCTCTGCTTTAGTCGGAGGGTCGCAACTGATCGGTAAATCATTTCTTGCGGGTAGAATGTCGGGTGGGTTGCTTGGTGGAGGTCTGTTCAAGAGGCTGTTAAAATGTTCTATCCATCTTTTTGCCTGAGCTTCCTTTCCAAAAATAGCCTTCCTGTTGTAATCCTTGACAGGAACTTCAGGTTTTCCATATTTTCCAGCAAGAGTCTTTGTAGTCTGGTAGAGGATCCTCATGTGTCCTCCTGTTGCTGCCTTCTCTGCTTTCTCTGCTAACATTCCTATGAACTCCTCTTTGTCTTTTTTAATTGATTTTTTGACCTCTTTAGCTGATGCTCGGTACTCTTCCTGGTTACCAACTCTTGAGCTTCTTGTACGACTTGCATTTACCTGTTCTTTTAGGTCTCTTCTTATCCTTATCAAGTCCAGTGATTTTTGACTGATCCATTCCTTGTGTTCCACTTTCTTTTCCCCAAGAACATCCTGGCATGTCGATGTAAATACTCCTTTTATCTTAGCCCAGTGAGTCTCCAAATCTACTGTCTCTTCGAGGTCAACAAGGGGTTTGAATCTATTCCTCAGTGTCAGCTGGAACTCTTCCTTCTTGTCTCCATCCAGAAGGCTCACTTGAAACTTTCTCCTCTTTGACGGAGCCATTAGGTTTCAACAATAGCTGTTTACATGGAGGCGAAATTCAAGATGGTGGCGTTACCATGGCAACCAATAAGTCCAGGTATATTTTTAATACTTTTCTCCCCTAATTTGGACATGCTGAATTCAAATAAATGGCAGTTAAAATTGTCTACTCTGTGTTGTTTAGAATATCACTCAGGTCTAAATTTAGTTAGGTTCGATTTAGTTTTTGCCGTGTACTTTCAAACAGACAACAACGATGTGCTCTTAATTTCTCTTGGATTATTGCACACATTCTTGGATTATAACTTTTGAATTTTGTTCACAAACCCTGAGTGTTGCCAGTGTTGTGATAGTGTGAAATAGATCTAGATCTAACTGTTCTAGACTTAAATTTATGCGGTAGAGAGAGAGTTAGAAGAAATGTGGACATGGAGATCCAGCCTTCCTCGAAGTGTTGTATCCTGTGAGTAACTAAAAACCATGGGGAAGAAATGCTCTGTGGTAGGGTGTACTACAAATTACAAATCAAGTAGTTTAAAGGAAAAAGTACCTGTTTATTCATTTCATTCTGACAAGGATAAATGTCGAGAGTGGGTGATATGTCTACCAAACAAGTTAGCCGTGGAAAATGTCACAGGAAACATGGGAGTATGTGCGCTGCATTGGCCAAAAGATATTCCGCTGACTAGAGCTTCAAGAAGCAGACATTTAGTTCCAGCTGTATCTCCATCCATTTTTCCAAACGTGCCCCAGTCATGTCTACCCACCTCCAGCCAAACTACTCCACGTCCAACAAAGAAGGCCACACATACCTCTCGAGCAATTGATGTCCATCAGATGGGTGACTTTTTTGACCAGGACACCATTAAATTAGAGAATTATCAAGACAAGTTTCTTGACAAGCTACAGTGTCATTGTTTTGCAGCCGTGTCTATGAATGTAAGTTCTTCTACCTATGTTTTCTTAAGCCAAGATAGAAACGGACCAATTCTAAACCATTCCATATGCTTCAGAGCAGTGGAGGATTCGGGGGCTATGAGATTCGAGTTTGAAGCCTACTCTAATGTAAGAAAGTTGAGACACCCCTTTTTAAGAAGTTTTCATTTCTGGAGTCAGCTTGACGAACTTATACGCTTTGTTATGGAGAGCACAGTGGATGAATCCGACAAGAAATTAAAGTTCATTAATAGCTCCATAGACCTCCTAAACACTCCTAAAAACAGTTGCCTTTACAATCATCAAGACCTTCTGCGGGCTTTCACATGGGTGTCCCGGTCAAGATCTTTGTACAATCGACTAAGAACTTGGAGTCAGTTGCCATCTTTGTCCACATTGAGTAAAATTTCTGCAGCAGCAAAGAGCAAAAGTGACGAGCGACTGTTTACAGCTGTCTTTTTAACAGTTTCTGAGAGCGCTGCAGATTCTGTATTATTATTGTAGATGAAGTTTATGTGAAAGCTTCCATTACATATCGGGGTGGTTCCATCTTCGGTTATGCTGTGGACACCCCAGGAAAGATAGCTACAACACTTCTGTGCATCATGGTCAAGTGTTTCTTTGGAGGGCCAACGTTTGTAGCAAAGATTCTGCCATGTCATGCTCTAACTGCTGACTTCCAATTCAAACAAGTTTGTCAAGTGGTTGATCTTTTGGAAAGCAGCGGTGCCAAGGTCGTAGCAGTAATTGACGACAACAACAGAGTAAATCAGTCGTTTTTCAACAAGTTCAAGAAAGGCAAACCAGATGCACCATGGATAGCTGAATCACCTGTTGACGGAAGCAGGCCCCTATTTCTTATTTTCGACCCTGTCCATCTCCTAAAAAATTTGAGGAACAACTGGGTCACTGAAAAGACCAAAACCATCAATATGCCAGTGGCTACAGAATCAGCACCCTTCATATCAGCCACCTGGACACACCTAGAAGAGCTGTTTGACTAAGAAATCAACACAATGGTTAAGCTCTCCCAGCTCACAAAAGCTTCCGTTTGGCCTTCAAGCATCGATAAACAGAAAGTTTCCCTGGCTTTGAATGTCTTCTCAGAAAAGACCAGCGCTGCCCTTAAGACATCGTCTTGTTCAAACCCTGATTGGAAAGAAACGTCTATATTCATTGACCATGTTGTCCGTTTGTGGAAAGTCTTCAATACCAAGACACCTGTTGAGCACATCCGCTTTCGAGACACCGATCGGTCTCCCGTGGATCTCACAGAATCAGGTCAACGCCAACTGGACTATTTACAATTCTGGGCTGACTGCGCAAAAAAGATGCCACCAGATAGCCGGAGAGTCAAATCCCTGTCTAGAGACACTGTCAGCGCCCTCCACTGGACCTGCATGTGCCTTATTGATCTGTGCAAGCACCTGCTGACAACCACAACTGCACTTCAGCACCAGTATGTAGCTGTTTGATTTTTTCAACAGGACGACCTTGAGCACCATTTTGCCCATTTTAGGATGTCGGCTGGGTGCAATTACTATATTACTGCTGAAGATGTCGCACACACGCACGCCATGGACAGAGCAAAACTTATGCTGCAGACTGAACCTGAAATGAATTACAGCATTAGTCAGCATGCCTGTCAACACTGTGAAAGGCCCCTGTCCGACCTAGAGCTCATTGTTCTAGATGACCTGCCAGATTCAGTGGACAAGATTTCAAGGGAGGAAAAGATGTCCCTTTTCTTTATAGGTGGCTATATAGCATCCAAGCACACTGACCTTAAAGGTGAGATCGAGCCTCCAGTCACAGAAATTTCTGAATTCACAGACATTTTGAACAGGGGAGGATTGAGCTATCCGTCCATGGAGTTATTCCAGCTGTTGGTTTATGCCTGTTGTTTTTTTACATCAACATCCAAAGAGCAAACGTGTCGTAGAAGGCTCATGTCCATCGTGAAGGACTTCCCTGCCCTCTTCCATCTAGAGCTGGACTTGAACAACACTGCTCTGTCAAGGATAGTGAATATCTTCATGAAACGTTTCTGCCTCTCAGCACAACATGAGATTGCCACTCAGGACAATAACAGAAGAAAGGTGGTAAAGCTCACCTCATCCCGTTAAGATCTTTCTTTATCATTTGGCTTGGAGTGTTTGTTGCAACTGCTTTTTGGGTGAGTCAAGTAACTCTTTCTCTCTCTCTTCTCTTCTCCCCCCCCCCCCTTCTCTCTCCCCCCATACAAAACTCATACATGCATTATTTTTATTATCAATATCAGTTCAAGAAGATTTTCCATTTGTGACTCCCCATAGATCGATCTAAATCTAGGTCTAGTTATGCCAAGTTTTTTTTTTCTTTATAATTCTAAGGGTTCTTGAGGAGAAATAATATTTGCTGAGAAATGGGGGGGGGGGGGGTGCGCCTGTCACAAATGATCATCAATGATCATGGCTATACTATTACACATTCTTTTAGTTAGACAAGTGGGTGGAATCAGTCAACTCCAGCCTCTCTCTGCACCGCGATCGGCCGTATCGGCCCCCTATTCGGCTGACCTACTTTCGGTTACTAGGCCCGGTAGTGTGTGCGTCCCGGACTTGCTCCATCCCTGGGCCTTCTCTCACGAACAATCTTTCTGCCTCAATAAATCGATGAATGAACAGAGAAACAGAGCTGGCAATCACGCTGCACGTGACAGTTCGCAAACTGATTTCAATTAATGCCTTTAATTTCTAGTTATTTCACTAACAACAACAACAACCACAGCAGCAACAACAACAGCAAACACAAACACCAACAGCAAATAAAAACAACAGCAGCAAACAACCACAACAACAGCAAACAGCAACAGCAAAAAAACAACAACAGCAAACAACAACAACAACAGCAAACAGCAACAGCAGCAAACATCAACAACAAACAAGGGCAAACAACAACAACAGCAAACAAAAACAACAACAGGAGCAAACAACAACAACAGCAAACATCAACAGCAAACAACAACAGCAAACAAAAACAACAACAGCAACAAACAACAACAACAGCAAACAAAAACAACAACAGCAACAAACAAAAACAACAGCAAACAAAAACAACAACAGCAAACAAAAACAACAACAACAGCAAACAACAACAGCAGCAAACAACAACAACAGCAAACAACAACAACAGCAAACAACAACAGGAAACAACAACAACAACAAACAACAACAACAAACAACAAACAACAACAGCAACAGACAACAACAACATCAAACAACAACAACAATAACAACAACAACAACATCAAACAACAGCAAACAACAATAACAACAACAACAACATCAAACAACAGCAAACAACAACAAACAACAAACAACAACAGCAAACAACAACAACAATAGCAAACAACAACAACAATAAAAAAACAACATCAAACAACAGTAAACAACAATAATAACAACAACAACATCAAACAATAGCAAACAACAACAAACAACAAACAACAACAACAAACAACAACAGCAAACAACAACAACAATAGCAAACAACAACAACAATAACACACAACAACAATAGCAAACAATAACAAACAACAACAACAGCAAACAACAACAACAATAGCAAACAACAACAACAGCCAACAACAACAACAATAACAAACAACAACAACAATAGCAAAAAATAACAACAATAACAAACAACAACAAACAACATCAAACAACAACAGCAAACAACAACAACAACAGCAAACAACAACAACAATAACAAACAACAACAACAGCAAACAACAACAATAACAAACAACAACAACAGCAAACAACAACAACAATAGCAAACAACAACAACAATAGCAAACAACAACAACAATAACAAACAACAACAACAATAACAAACAACAATAGCAGCCAACAACAACAATAGCAAACAACAACAACAATAACAAACAACAACAACAATAACAAACAACAACAACAATAACAAACAAGAACAACAATAACAAACAACAACAACAATAACAAACAACAACAACAATAACAAACAACAACAACAATAGCAAACAACAACAACAATAACAAAAACAACATCAAACAACAGCAAACAACAACAACAACATCAAACAATAGCAAACAACTACAAACAACAAACAACAACAAACAACAATAGCAAACAATAGCAAACAACAACAACAATAATAAACAACAACAACAGCAAACAACAACAACAATAGCAAACAACAACAACAATAACAAACAACAACAACAGCAAACAACAACAACAATAGCAAACAACAACAGCAAACAACAACAAGAACAAACAACAACAACAATAACAAACAACAACAACAATAGCAAACAACAACAACAATAACAAACAACAACAAACAACATCAAACAACAACAACAACAGCAAGCAACAACAACAATAACAAACAACAACAACAGCCAACAACAACAACAATAACAAACAACAACAACAATAGCAAACAAAAATAACAATAACAAACAGCAACAAACCACATCAAACAACAACAGCAACAGCAAACAACAACAACAATAACAAACAACAACAACAGCAAACAACAACAACAATAGCAAACAACAACAACAATAACAAACAACAACAACAGCAAACAACAACAACAATAGCAAACAACAACAACAATAACAAACAACAACAACAGCAAACAACAACAACAATAGCAAACAACAACAACAATAGCAAACAACAACAACAATAACAAACAACAACAACAATAACAAACAACAACAACAATAGCAAACAACAACAACAATAACAAACAACAACAAACAACATCAAACAACAACAACAAACAACAACAACAATAGCAAACAGCAACAACAATAGCAAACAACAACAAACAATAACAAACAACAACAAACAACATCAAACAACAACAGCAAACAACAACAACAATAACAAACAACAATAACAAACCACCTAACCTCCCAACTGCCCAACCGCCCCACCCCTTCCTTCAATAATGTGCATGTTAAGTTTATTTAATGTTAAGAACGATCGTATACAGCTAACTTGATAAAACGGATGCATTTTCCAAAGGTATTGGAACTAAAACAATTGGTATATATTCTTTATTAACACCATTCACATCATTGTATTACAAACACCCCAACGTCCTCCATCCCGACCTCCCAACCTTGAAGAAAACAACAAAACCTTGTCATAAGATAGGCCTAGCCCCAATACGGAATTTCCGTTACAATATTGGGAATACACAAGTCGGACTTTTGACGATAGCTTGCACCACCTCCGCGCAGTGCGCCTGTCAGCCACGAGTCCTACTCTCCACAAGTTGTTTCACTTGCCGCCTTGTTTGGAATGAGGTGAAAGAATTTTACGTTCAAATTGAGGACTGGGTCCTGATGTTGAAATTTATTTACAGTTGAAACAGTAATGTTTTCTACGTTGTGAAGTGCGCCGAGTGGAAAACTGACTTGGTCGTTTCATGACTGGGCGGTGCAAAAATACTTTGGGGTTTGGAGACACTGGCGAGCTTTACATTCACGGAACACGAAGAGCGTATTTTGCTGTGGTTTTATACGTGTGTTCAATACTGATTCTTTTACTGATCTGTCAACGAATTGTTTGTAACACACAGAGGTAAGAAATGTGTATGTTTTCGTGCATGATGATTTTGACAACTAAGTCGATCTGATGTTTCGCATAATGACCACAATCACCGTGCCGTGGTTACATTAATTGTTAATATTGAACGGATAGAAAGCTTTAGCGCCATAGAATATTTTAACGAGTTTCAGCAAGACTTTATTAAATATTCTAGTTGGAATTTTTTTGTCTAAAAGTTTTTCTCTTTTCATTAATGCTGTGGGTATGAAAGGCCGTCCATTTTAAAGTTTTTTTTGTATGTAGTGTACTGGTACTGGTAATGATGTTAATATTGTGGTTCTCTCTAATACAAGATACACAACTAACCACCCGTCTCTCACCACCGTGGTAACTGCTTTCAAACTTCACAAAAGAACAGAACGTCCGGATCTTTTTACTGACAGGGACCATAATTATTTATTATATTTAAAACAGCAGAAAAGGAGTTATTTATCCCAGGCAATGACTGGAGCAGTATTAAGAACAAAAAATAAGCCCAACTAAAAATAGGTAAAATACAAAGTAGCCTAACCAGAAGCCCAGTTCAGCCATGCCCGCTATCGTGCCTGGCTTACTGCTTCATCCTCACTCAGACTGTAACAACAACAACAACAAAAAATTAAAACCATGGACATTCATTATGTATGTAATCAATGGCGGAAATACATTTTTGGGACCCTGAAGCATAAACTGTTATGGGGCCCTTTCGTAACTAGCAACAATAGGGCAACATCCAAAATTCACTCATTGAAAAAAAGTTCATCCGGGCCCCTCCGGGATTAGCGGACCTGAAGCTTTAAGGGTCATTAATTTCATGGTAGATCCGTCACTGTATGTAATTGTTAATGGATTAATGGCCATGATGCTACAATTCACTCCAAGCAACCCGGCGAATCCTCAATCGCACACATGTCACCCAAGTATTCAGTTTCATACATGTAATGATACAGGCGGGGTAAACATGAACACAAGCCATGAAGACCCTAAAACACATTTAATTATACTGGCTGCCACAGGCCAGCGCTGCGGGAAACAATTTAAGGAACTATTAAGAAGGAAAAAAAATATTTTAATATGAATTATGAAAGTCTGGTCTCTATGACCAGATCCTAAGCTCCGGGGTCAAGAATGGCCATGCAAAGTCTGAATTCTGTATGCTGCGTATTAAGGGAGGAGATGGGCTCCAAAATTTTGCCCTCGCCATCTTATAATGGTAACAATAATGAGTCAGTAACAATAATCATAATACCACGACACAATGACCTCTCAGTGCTTCAGTTTGCCACAGTATGGTCATATAGTTACATGCATGACCTCCACTATCCGAACTACGCCATCATATTCATTCCCATCATGCACATTCGTTCGGTACTTGCACAATATCTATCTGTCTATCTATGTATCTATCTGTCTATCTGTCTGTCTGTCTAGCTGTCTGTCTGTCTGTCCGACTTTATGAGTGCTTACCCATCTCTACGTTCATGTGTACATTAAGTAAGCGTTCAATAATTTAATGGATAAAAGTGTTCACTAAATTTCAGTTCTGTCATGACCAATAGATAGGTGGAGGCAAATCTTCCTCTTGTGACTTCCATGAATCATAATAATCGAAAATTTTCGAATTTAGAGGTATGAAGGAGGAAAAACAAAATATGTGGAAACTTAATATTCTGTTTATATTTTCTCCCAATTGAAAGAAAGCCAAACTACATGACGTGCATGGTACTACTCTATAATATGATATAAGTCAACTTTAGAAATACAGTACACGGACGGATTTAGAAGTATCCAGCAGGAACAAAAAACATGTGGAAATTTAGTCAGTTCATATCGAGGGGTATAAGTCATATTGCTGCATGTGACATTTTGCCGATTTTAAGGTTTTGTCATGAAAGTGGTTCAGCCCCTCCGAATTTCATTATTTATAAGTGCCATTCCAATCGGTTAAAAAACTCTTCGCGATATGTGTTTGTGGAGTAATGTTTTATGAATTTTAGCCCTTTTGCCGACCCAACTTCAATCCTCATTCTCTCCAAAAAAGCAAAAATGCACCATATAACAATATGGCAAATACCCGACGATATCTTCTCTCAACTGAAAGAAAGTAAAAGTACATGTGCATATCTGCAAGAACTACATTTAACTTGTCAACGCACAGTACTATAATTTGATAATAATGAAGTTTGGAAATACAATGCACCTATAGAACTTCAGCAATGCTCGATTCTCCCGACAGTCACGTACGACAGATGGCTACAATCGTAACAACATTTTAGAAACGTGAAAGAGACGGATAACATCGAAAACAGCCAAACTACAAACTTAAACGGTTTAACAAGGCATACCCAAACCGCCAAGATTCACATTCCGAAACGGCCAAATCATTTTGAATAATAAACCATTGTTACTGTTGAATAATGCATACCAGTAGCCAGATTTATGTTCTTGACATAAAGAAAATTCTGTTGCTCCCCCCCCCCCTCCTTTGAACTGGGATTTCGCCCAAGATAAATTAGATTTGAACAGGGGAATGGGAAGATGGGAGAGTAAAAGAATATTTATAAGCTTTGCCTGGTTCTGTCATAACTTCTAGAGTGTGGAATGCACGTTTACAAAAAGTACACAGAACTAATCAGTTAGCGATTTTTTGTGATACCTGGGCCGTTTCGATATATTTACTTTAAAATTCTTTGGCTCTTTTTGGACAATCACTTAAGAAATTAATAGTCTAAGCACTTTCCACAACTGTATACAAAATTATAGCTCACTTAAAAACATGAAAATACTTACTGACCACCTGTCACGTTACTAGACGTTTGGAAATTCAGAACCTTTCAAAGACGAATGTTTTATATTTTTTCCCAGGGAACTTTCTTTACATACTATGGGCAAGGAAGAATAATCTCTTCGTCATGGCAGGCAAAAATTCTCAAACATCGGACGAGGAATCAGATGATGCAGAACTCACTCAGAAGCGTGAGAAAATACACAGTCAGAAATCCGATGAGTCTAAGTCATCTCTTCCAGAAACTGCTGGCACGATAAGAGAATTTGGAAAAAATAGACAAACAGTCAACCATCTCACGGAAGCTCCACAAGACACAGCTAGAGTATTTGAAAGAAATTGTCAAACGGACAACCATCTTGTGGAAGCCCCACAAGACACGGCAAGAGTATTTGGAAACAATGGTCAAACGGACAACCATCTCGTGGAGGCTCCACAAGGCACGGCAAGAATATTTGGAAACAATGGTCAAACGGACAACCATCTCGTGGGAGCCCCACAAGACATAGCAAGAGTATTTGGAAAAAATAGTCAAACGGACAACCATTTCGTGGAAGATTCACAAGGCACGGCAAGAGTATTTGGACAAAATGGTCAAACGGACAACCATCTCGTGGAAGCTCCACAAAATACAGCAAGAATATTTGGAAACAATGGTCAAACGGACAACCATCTCGTGGAAGCTCCACAAAATACAGCAAGAATATTTGGAAACAATGGTCAAACGGACAACCATCTCGTGGAAGCTCCACAAGAATTAGAACTTGACAGCCAGGCAGACTCGTGTGGTTTGCCATCCGGGGAAGGAATGACGGTACTTGTACAATCAGAGCACGAAGAAAGACCAGCAGATAATTCTAGACCAAGACACGGCATTTCCAATTTTATAATCCACGAAAGTGAAGGGGTCATTTCTCCGGTAGGCAATGACCACTCGCGACTTTATTTTTCTGATCCAGTACTTGCTTCACACCAGCAAAGACGACCATCTACAAGTGCTTCCAGTGGGGCGTTGGCAAGCTCGTTGTCATCTAGAGCAAACAGCGATCCCGTTTTGCGATTACAAAACTGTCGTTCATCGGAAACGGAAAGTACCGATACACATTCATTCTCCTACAGCCAATCCCAGGGTCAACCAGGAGGCCAACAAGAACATCAGATGTCTCAAGCAGAAAGTGATCCTATTTCACATGACGAACCAGAACGTCTGCTGGATCAAGCACAAAATGATCCTTTTCAACCAGAAGAACCAGAACATCTGCAGGATCAAGCACAAAATGATCCTTTTCAACCAGAAGAATCAGAACATCTGCAGGACCAAGCACAAAATGATCCTTTTCCACCAGAAGAACCAGAACATCTGCTGGATCAAGCACAAAATGATCCTTTTCCACCAGAAGAACCAGAACATCTGCTGGATCAAGCACAAAATAATCATTTTCCCCCACACGAGCCAGAACGTTTACTAGATCAAGCACAAAACAATCATTTTCCCCCACACGAGCCAGATCGTCAGATTCAGTTCGGCATTCAGGTATTTCTAAATTTTGTCACACTTTTTATCAAAATAATCATTCTTTGTACTTTTCTGATCCTTATTTTACTAGCTAAGTACAAATAATTAGGAAAATGTGAAGCATATATGCCAACATAGTTATAAAATCTTGACAATGAATGTTATTAACCACAAAGACAAAATACTTAAATTACAGGAAAGCTGAGATAGAAGAGTGTCCGTTAAATTTACTTGCAAAATGGAAGAAATTGTTTTTCACATGGTGCCCTGTTTGTCAAGACTTTTTATATTCCTACAACACCAGGAGCAAGGAGACATAGCAGAGGATCGGGACATACACAACTACCCACATGCCCTGCCAACTGACATCGCCATTCATCAAAGAGAGCAAGATATTGATATTAGCTCTACAAGGAGCGAAAGTAAGAAGAGTTATCCACCGATCCATCTATTCATCCACCCGTTCATCCTTCCTTCCTTCCTTCCTTCCACCCATCCATCCATCCATCCATCCACCCATCAGTCTATGCATTCCCTTGCCGACATAAGGACAGACAACAAATAGGCCAAAAAGTACTGAAGATTCTTGAAACCGTCCTCTAACTCAAACGATACCAACACCCAGTTATTTGAAATGTGGCACTGTATGTTTGCCAAAAGTGTGCTAAATATTCAAGACCTTTGTAAGGTTAAATTTGGACCAACCTATTAACACTAGACTCCCAATCCATATTATGTAAATTGATTTTTAAAAAAAAGACCCCTCTCATGTGTCCACCCCCTTCCCCGGTTTCGTACTTTTTGCGCCTCAATTTTTCCCTTATAATTTCTGCCCCCTGCACCAGCACACCTGGAGAAGTGTTTTACGGAAAGCAGGCTTGGCTCATGTTTGAAATGTTGAAATGTTCAACATAGATTTAGGTCAATTCTTTCCGCTTAAACGAACAGAGTTACTGCCAGCCTCGCTGTTGTAGTTCAGTCATATTTATTCGCGTCTAATTAAAAAGAAAAAAGATGATACTTCAATATGTTGGGGGGGGGGGGGGGACAGTGCCAGATTAAGACCTATCGAGGCCCTAAGCACCTAAAAGATTTTGATGCCCCCATATACTGTACACCTATAAATAATGCTGAAGCGTTTTCGATTGAATATTATTATATAGGGCCGCATTAGACACACGACAATTTTTAGATACATGTAAAAATGAAGAGGAGGAGCACCCAAAATTACTATTTTCTTTACTTTTGAATGAAGTTCCTGTAATTTTTGGAATAGTGAACCATAATGAAAATCGGATTTCAAATTTCAAAATATGTTTAAAATTTGCATCCAAAATATGTTTAAAATTTGCAGTTGCTATGGTAACGGCGGCCATAGGCCAATTTTCAGCTAACAACAACAACAAAAAAAAAGATTCTTTTCGAAATCCTATTTTCATCTCCACATGGTGGATAAGGGTTACTTCTCTGCTTTTTAGACGTGATTTGGGAAGAGGTGTAAAACTCACACGTTGATACCATTTTCATACCAGTCCAGACATGAGGGAAGTCCAAATAATAATATTGCCCCTGGGCCAGAAACACTGTCTTGTTTTGGTAGGATTCGTTTTATTGTGTTTCACCTCATTATTTCACTATCTGGACTAAACTCTTCAATATTAATCACATTATTTGGGAAGTGTTCGCTGAATTCCTGATTACTAACTTTTGTATGCACGTACGTGCTTGATGCATAAACTTAGTTTAATGTACCTCGCCCTCACCCCCAAACACATACCACAAAAAGTTACATTTTGCAGCTTCCGGCATTGTTAACAAACAAACAAAAGAACAAAAAAGTACACATACAGTAAATTCTAAAAGAAGCTGTTTGGTCACCAGGACCTTGACCAGGCGGGGAAAAAAAATCACCAAGAAAATATCGCTTGAAAACTTTCAATACAATTCACATATCTTTTTACACGTATGTCTGCTGGTTTCTTATCAAACCTTTTTATTGACAGTCTTCGGTTTCAGTTTTTGTATGTTTATGCTCTCTGTTTCTTTTTTACGTGCTATCTTCCTCATTTTATCTTTGCGTCTTGTTTTCCCCAGGTCGCTGTAGAACCTGTTTTGTTCGGAGAAGAGAGGTCGTGAATTGTCCATGCAGATGCCTTTGCAATTGCAGACAATGCGCCCAGCACATGCATGTCTGTTCCTTATGTCAGAGAGGAATTATTTACCACATTGAGGTGAATATGGGGCCGGTTGTGAGATTTTTTTAAAAGCAGTAATTGCAATAATCGTGGTGAAAGAAAATAACATATCCTTTTCAATGCAGCACGTTGCGAGGCATTCAAGTGTAACTGCAGTTATAATGATAATAAGAATGATAAAATTAATTACACCATTTATATAGCGCTTCATCCAGTAAACAACCAGACTCTAAGCACTTTACATTTATATCACAATAATCTCACACACAATACACAGGCATATTCAGGAAACAACAAAAAATGGACATTCAGAGTGTAAAAACATGACCCTTCAGGATGGTGATTTTTAAAAGTCATAAACTTTTCAGTCTCTCTCAAAGACAGAAGCAGAGAATTCCAAATCTGAGGCCTTTGAAAAGAAGAAGATTTTTCATCCAGGGTCTTAAGGTACATCTTAAACTTTGTAGTGTCAGCAGATGATCTAGGATGCCGTGATAGTACATAGGGAGTCAAAATATCAGATAAATAAATCGGGTGGTTTTTGTACATACATTTGTGACACAGGGAAGCCAGCTTCTACATTATTTGTTTTTCTGTCGATAACCAGTGCAAGCTGTGCAGCAGAGGTGTCGCATGATCTTTTTTCCTTTTCTTAAGGATTAGCCGTGCTGCATTATTCTGTACTGTTTGCAGTTTATTTAATTGCATGGCAGTATGACATTTTATGAAGAGAGGAAAAAAATGAAATAACTACGCAATGTAACAACAGTAGCACTCAGTATTTCTTGTTTATCTGAACAATTTTCCTTGGCTTTTAACTCTGTGTTTCCATTCAACGAATCTGAATGTATTTAAGACAACACCGACATTCATTGTGTTGCAAGAAAAACTTTCGAAGAAGTGAGACACTGCAGATCTTCACAGAAAGGGGCCTTTGGCTGATGACTTCTATACAGTGTATCTGGATCGGGCCATGCTTAGGTCACCAGTCTTGTGTGTACTCAGCGAAGTTTGGCAATTCGATAAAGTTGTGTTACAGCTAATGCTAGAAAACCTCTCAAAGAAATGAAAGGCTTGGGAGAGGGGACCGACATCTTTACAATGTGTAGAGAGATCTAGGGCCATGCTTAGGTCATCACTTAGGTCATCAGTCTTGTGACGTGTTCTCAGCTAGGTTTGGACAACATTGCGTTACAAGTGAACTTGATGAAAACTTGGAAAACTTGGACTGATTCATCTCTGTGCTTGTACTTTGTCCCGTGAATGTTAGTCAGCTGTTATGCCATTAGAATGTTAACTCTGTATATATGTATAGAATTATTGCTGTTATTACTTTCTTAATCAGAAGCTTTTACAACAATAACAAAGTGCCATTTTTTTCAAGTGCCATGTTTGATACTGTGCCTTACAGGTATTTTGAAAAAATGTGGTTGTTACTTTTTAGCCTAACGCAATTTTCTTCCAGTTCCGTCACCCTATTATTTGTGTTTTGCTTTTTTCTTTACATTTTAATTATCTATCATTTAGGGCCACTTCCATAAAAAAAATAAAAATAATGAAGAATTCTACCATTTAAGTTCATTTGCCGTATAATGCAACAATTTAAATCCATTTCCATTTTAGAAAAATAATTCCACTATTTGCATTCATTTCCTCCCAAAAATCATATCATTTAACTTCATTTCCATAAAAAAAAAATAAAAAAAATTTACTAGTTAAATCCAGTTCAATTTCAGGACGAAAAAAAAACACAAAAAACAAACTCACCATTTGGCTTGAATTCCTTCAAAAAAAAAAAGAAAAAAAAAAGAATTTCACTATTTAAGTTTATTCACATTTTAAAAAATCCACTGTTTAAGCCGATTTCCTTTAAAAAAAATAATAATTATAATAATAATTCCACCATATGAGTCATTTCCTATAACAAAAAAATATTATTTCACCAGTTCATTTCAGGAAAAAAAAATGAAATAAAAAAATTCACATTATTTTCCCTTGCGATTCATTTCAAAAAAAAAATAAAAAATTCAACTATTAAAATCCACTCCCATTAAAATAATAATAATGATAATGATAATTAATTCCACCACTAAAATCCATCGCCATTTTAAAAAAAGACTAATTCTGTTCTGATAAAGAAAAAAAATTTTCACTATTTAAGTTTATTTGGACGTTTCATTCTTCTATGATTTCATGCTAGAATTTTGTTGATTCCACTTCATGAAGAATGTTTCATCCACTCCGTTATTTATTTTTGGCCACTGGACCGTTCTTCAAATTCAGTGGTGAAATGTCATGTGGGTTTTGGTTTTTTTTTATGCGTGTGAATTATGTGTGTATTAAATCTGCTCATCAGGTACTTATCAGGGAACAGGCAACAGTACGCTGGTTTTATCACTAAGCTGCACAAATACAAAAGGCCTAATTTTGCGGGAGAGGGGAACCAAATGTTATACTTCTGTACATATTCGTCATCTTTAGGGAGGTATCATATTGAGTCAAGTCAGACAAAGTCAGATGCTGGCAGACCACAAGTGGACACCACAAAAATTTCTCATATTTTCTTAGTAAATCCAAGACGACTCTATCATACTAAGACCGGCCAGACACTGTCAGCCTCTGCCACTATTTCTTTGGTGTACATTTTGCTGGCAGCATCTGTCTGTGTCTGGCGGGGCTAAGTATGGCATCCTCATTAGTATGATATCTGCCTTAGTAAGATACCTCATGTATTAAGATATCTCCTTTAGCAAGATACCTCCTTTATTAAGATACCTCCCTTATTATGATACCTCCCTAAATGATACTTAGTAAGATACCTCATGTATTAAGATACCTCCCTTAGCAAATTACCTCCTTTATTAAGATACCTCCCTTAGTATGATACCTCCCTAAATGATACTAAGATACCGCCCTCAGTAAAATCTCCTTTAGTAAGATACCTCCCTTAGTATGATACCCCAGTAAGATATCTCCCTTAGTAAGATACCTCCCCTTAGTAAGATACATCCCTTAGTATGATACCTCCCTTAGTATGATACCTCCCTTAGTAAGGTACCTCCCTTAGTATGATACCTCCCTCAGTACGATATCTCCCTTAGTATGGTCTCGTACCTCCCTTAGTAAGGTACCTCCCTTAGTATGATACCTCCCTCAGTACGATATCTCCCTTAGTATGATCTCGCACCTCCCTTAGTAAGGTACCTGTCTTAGTAAGATCATAGTTATACTCGTTGGAATTACATGTATACTGCATAGAACTAACTGTATTGTTGTTATAACAATAACACCCGATAAAATTTCCAACAGTACCGCCTAAGTCGCCAGACCATATACATGTACATCAAGGACTACTATATCTACATGTATACATTATGCTTTCCTTTAAAAAATTGTGTTTCTAAAATGGAGTAATGATTGATTAATGTTTATAATGTGGGTGAGTGAGCAAGCGAGCGAGTGAGAGAAAGAGAGAGAGAGAGAGAGAGAGAGAGAGAGAGAGAGAGAGAGCGTGTGCGTATGTGTGTGTGTGTGTGTGAGAGAGAGAGAGAGCGTGTGTGCGTGAGAGAGAGAGAGAGAGAGAGAGAGAGAGAGAGATCATTTCCAATTATTTATAGGCTAAAAATCTAAGTGAAGCGTTTCGAGGGCACCTTGTATATTATTTTGGACGGCGGCACGAAACTAAACGGAGGAATTCGGTTTAAAAAACAACAACAACACCGGGAAGTCTAGCTTTATAATACAGATTTTATTTTATGGTTCATAGTCTATGAAGAAACGGGGGGTGGAGACATGGGGAAAGGTTGGGGGGGGGGGGGGGATTAACAATCAAAAGAAAATAATATAATAAATTATATTTTAAAAAAATAACAAAGGCGTATGTTCATCAAAATTATTGTTGGAAATTTTGCGTTGCGACTTGATCATGATGAATGGATGTATACTAATATGTTAAACTGTTATCGATGTACAATATGAAAGTTATGATGTACAATATTTCTATTGTGATGAATTAGTATTTTCTAAAACTGTACAAAGTTTCGACTGGAATTTTCTACGGCTCCAAGGACATTAGATACCAACTCTGGTGTCTGTTGGAAACACTATGTATGTATGAGTAATAAACATTGTATTTAATTAAATAACAGCCTTTTAGACGACGGTGAATTTAGCTTAGAATTCTGAGCAGAAGGCATTGTCATGACTAGCGCTTTTTTCTGCTTTCTGACATGATTATTTCCACGTTTTGTATCGAGGAGATGACAGCTTCAAGGAAGTGGTTCAACCATAATTGTTATGTATACAGTAGTCCAACAGCCTAGAACGGCATTAATAATACATCACTTGTGATTCTCCTACCCTGTTCT
>OZ007570.1:60552431-60712431 GCA_963931925.1 Onchidella celtica | reverse complement strand
ATACAAAGTGTGACTTAACATGTGTTTTAAGCCGACCATTCCAAATGTTTGACAATTTAACATTAGACCGAGTAGTGACAGGAAATAGCCTGACATAACTGGGGGCACAAATCTTTCTCCTCCCATCCACCCACCAAACCCTTTTCTGGAGCTTTTAGCAGTAGTAGTAGTAATTAAAGAGGTTAAATTTCGGTGGTGGTCTATGGAGCAATGAGAATAAAGTACATTCAGTATCAACAGAAGTGCGAAGATGTAATTGGCCCTTTGTTATCAATCCTCTAATATGTTGCAAGACATTAGTAGTCTGTCACCAAATCTGAGCAAATGGCAGCATCAACTGGGAGAGTCTGTTTCTAGTTTACATGAGAAATAGTCATCAAAACCTACAGACTGTCCTGTTTTGGGATCTCATGGACAAAACGTCCTAATCAGGGTCGCAATGTCAAGAATGGATTCCATCATCAATTCAATCAAACAACTCTCAAAGACAATGCAGATTCGAGACAGACGAAAAAAAAAAAAAGATTCTTGGACCATTCAGGGATATATACATAGAAGTCGAAGTGAAGATCTGTTCAGTGACAAGCAGCTGATCCCATTCAAGTGTACCCATACAGTCCCAAATTTTGTTTGCCTTCCAGATCCAACCCTTTTTACAGAACTTAGCGTGTTCTGAGCAAGAGATCCTTTAAAAAATTTATTCTGGGTTACAGAGAATTGCATCCTGGTTTTAATCATTTAAATTTTTCCATCTTTCAGTCTCATCTGAGACTATCTTTCCTTTCTGAGGGTCACACCAACTTTTTCCCTCCTTGGAAGCCTATCATTCCATTATATAACGATAGCATAATACTCGTGTGCGTCCTCCTTCTCCCTGTCATAAAGCCTCATTTTCTGGAAGCATTTCTTCCAATACAGTAGGACACAATCAGCAAAATGTGAAAGGGGGAGCTTTAGTCCAGGCCGCCACAACTATTTTTCCCTACTTTGTTATAATGCACATACTGCATTTTGCCAGCCTTCACTCATGGGATAGGCAAAATGGCCTACTGACCTTGAACGTCTGCAACCCCGCCAGTGATGTCAGTAAAACGTTAGAACAGTGGTTCCTAACGTGGGCGATATCAGCCTCCTGGGGAGGCGATTCTGAATTCCAGAGGGAAGGGGGGGGGGGAGGGGAGGAAACGAAGAAAAGGGCGACAAGGGGACGAAAACGAGGAGCGGGGGGGATACGGGAGTTGAGGGGGAACCAGCAATGAAGAGCAATTTGGGGGCAAATACATGTCAATTGTCAGTCATTGACTTCTTCTACAGCTTAGATGGATTTGATGAACAGAAAAGGGTTGTGTGTGTGTGTGTGTGTGTGTTTCTGTGTATATGATAAAGAATGGTTTCTGCTTTATAATCAATCATGAACATGCTTTTTGTCTTTTTTTTTTTTTTCGGGAAATAGGGGAAAAAATGGGCGACGACAGAAATTGTGGAGTCTAAGGAGCGATCGCCTGAAAAAGGTTGAAAACCACTGCTAAAGAAAGTGAACACCCCCCCCCCCCAACTTAGACAGCAACAATCGGGCCAGTTTTATGATCAAAAGAAGATTTCTCCCAGGAAAGGTCTTACTGGTGTTTATTTGTGCTATGATGTGATCACCAGGTAGAATAGGGTATGCCAGGTACCCAGGGTTACTCAACTCCTAACATTAAATAGGAATGTCACTAGTTGTAAGTTATTTACTTGGAGACAGTGATGGTCACTTGTTATCGCACTTCCCTCACTATCTGATTTTGAGCCTTAGAATATTTTTTAGTGCTATGGTATCGCCATCCCCCGAGTTTTAAACAAGTTAGTAAGAGCTTTAAAGTATAGGAAACTTTATGGCAAAAACAAGTCAGTCGGGACCTAGCCAGCGTGGGGTTAACACATTAGTAACTTCTATCAGAAATAGACTTAGTGGAAAATTCGGGAGTTAGATTAGTAAAATAAAAGAACCTTTTCATTTACATGCAAGTACTATTTGTACTGATGTAAATAAATACATGAGCCGACACCAGTTCGTTCATTGTTTTATGTGGGCGTGTGTCATCTCACACCCATGTCGAGTGTGCAGCACATAAAGAGTGACTTAGTGAAATAATAGCAAGAAAACAACAACCAGCACATAACACTGTCTTGCTCTTTTCCTCTCTAGCTCTCCTATAGCCCCTCATATTGTAGCATTCAGAAGATGCAAAGTTGTAATCATCGGGGCTAATTTTTTGCAGAGCGTTATGCAAAAATGTGGTCATTTGTGTTTTCTTTTCTTTCCTTTTTTTTTTTTTGTTTGTTTGTTGGTTTGTTTTGTTTTGTTTTTAAAGGCACCATCAAATGAGGATGTTGCAATAGAAGCGAGGTATCCGAGTATACATGAAAGAAAGTCAATTGGGCGCTGCACTCATTGAGAACAATACCAATAATCAATGATAATGCAGAAGATCATGAACTTAGAAATTAGATTTAGTCTTGGCTTCCAAACTTAATTTCACAACATTCCACTGTAGCATCCTCATTTGACGTAGGAACTTTATTTTTATTTTTTATTTTTTTTAAATGAAGGAATGAATACAACATGTAAGAATTTAAAAAATTTAACAGCAGTGAAATGTCACAAATTTTGCGCTGAACCTGAAACAAATTTCATACAGCTCTAGTCGCGTTCTTTGTCTAGATCACATTCTATATGCATATCTGTGCATAAAATAATATTGTAATGAGATGAACCATAGAAGTAATTATGATCTAACTATTAAAGATCCATTCTTTAATTAATTTTGTTAATAAAGAGAGAATGAGACTGCTTCAAAAGGAAAAGTATTACATGTATAACAAATGACATACAACTTGCTCTGATATAGATATTCAGCAAATCAAAACATGGACAAAAAAATCTAACATAGGGTTCAACAGCCTTATAAACCGGTGATATTATCTAAATCGTCACCAAAAGCAGCTGGCATTGAGGTTTCAAAGGTCCTACAAAAAAGTACCGAGACATGCTAATGGTGAATTTTTAATTAGTACCTTTAGGGAACGGTTCCAGCATTTTAAATTTCAAACATTTAGCCAAGTGTGACCGCATCCGAGACTGCTGAAAATGTATGGATGAAATATCTGCGTTACCCATTGCTATCTCTATTGCAAAAGCAATAGCAAACAAGCCACAGTCATTTCCACCCTCCTGTTTTTGGCACGCCATCATATCGACCACTAAAGGCAGTGTTTCGCAGGTATTGTACATTTCCACCAGTTGCGACATTAGGTCGGAGCTGATTTCTTCATACAATGTGTCAATGACAAATACTTTGCCATTCAGACACGCTGAAACCACCCAGTGGTTACCTCTTGTATGATGAATTTGCACCACGGTATTTGCAGTTCCGACGTATTTGTACCCTTTTGCGGCACCAATAACTGTGTCTTGGAAGCCTAGAAGTCCGGGATATTGACTTGAAATCAGTCTCTGGGCTGTATTTATTGTTATATCATCAGCCAATCATCATCAGTTTTTGACTTCTTGCTCGGAGGCGGCACCAGCATCAGGTTATCTGCGTGATATTTTTGTTTCAGTCCACACAGCTTATAGAGATCCTTTTCCAGGGAGGTCTCAACTCTGACTGGCCCGTAGTTCTTCGATTCCAGCTTTCCCCCTTTCCTCGTCCGTGATCTCAGGTTTGCATAAAACACAAGATCGCCAGGCTCGAAACATTTGACGTTGCCTTTTCTTCTTTTAGAATAGTCCTCTTTGTTTTTCTCCTGGGCTTTCCTTGCATTTTGAACAGCCTCCTTCCTGACATCTGCAAGGACAGCTAATTGCTTGCTCCTATTTTCTGTGTTAATTTCATCCGTTTCACAAGATAGGTCAGTAGAGTCAACGTCGATTGGAAGCCGTGCTTTTGTCCCATAAACAAGCTCAAAAGGAGAGAATTTGCTTGAGGCATGGACGCTGCTCCTATAGCCTAACAGAAGCAGATCGATGTTTTCGTCCCAGTCCGTCTCGCCGCCGTTAGTGTACTTGGCCAGCATGGAACACAGCGTCTGATTAAAACGCTCTGTGAGGCCGTTACTCTGAGGTCTGTACGCTGACGTCACCTTGCGTTGGATATTAAATTTTGTACAAAATAAGTCATTCAGTGTGTTGTTGAATTCTCTGCCCTGGTCCGAAATGATGGACAATGGACATCCGAATCGGCCGACGATTTTCTTTAATACCTTCAGAGTACTGATAGCTGACTTGTCGACAATGGGAAAAGCTTCAGCCCATTTTGTAGTGTACTCTGTTAGTACCATTAAATATCTGTGGCCGTCCTGCGTCGTGGGTAAGGGCCCTACCAGATCCATACCCCACTGTTTGAAACATTCTTCAGGAATGGGTACTGGGTGCAACTGGTGCGAATCTTTTGGCATCCTATTGGCAGCCTTACACTTCAAACAGTTCCCACAGAATTCCTGAATGGCTTGGCTCATTCCTTTCCAGTAATACCGTGAGGAAACTTTCTCGTACGTTTTATTCACCCCAAGGTGACCCCCGGTGTCACTAGAATGCAATTTCTCTAATATGTCTTGAATTTCATCCGTTCGGGGGACTCGAAGGAAGACTTCCACTTTCTGTCCCATGTACATCTTCGTTGTTCTTTTATAAATCAAATTGTCTCTGGCGAAGAAATGCTGCCATTTCTGCTTCATTCCTCTTTTGGCGTTTTTCTGATTTTCTAGAGGCATATTGATAATCTCTTGCGTCCAGTACCGCCTTGACTGTTTTTCACTCGAGAGGAACTTGACAATTTCACTATATTCGTGTGCATCCATTGCAGTCTAATAGGGTGGCAGCAGAGAAGGAACTGTCAAACTTGAAGTACGACTGTTCGGCGACAGCAACCAAAAAAACAGTATAGCAAATGAAAAACGTAGTAGGATGGGCGCACATCGGCAAAGTGAAGACTGGAACTCTTTGTCCGCGATACATATAATACGATTAAAAAAAAAAAAAAGACGAAAGTCTTCTTTTAGTCACACTGCAATACACTTTAACCCTTTTTCCACTAGGCCCAAAATCTACGCCGCGCCCATCACAGAATACAAAAATGGAAAATGAACAGTTACTGTGCTTTTTTTTTTTTTTTTGTCATTTGACAATCCAAAAGGAGCAATACTGACATTTGCACAATCTGGCATTCCTGTGGTACTGTTTCCCATTTAATAGTAACCATAATATAATAATAATAGTGATAAACGATCAGTCAATGTTACAAAATAACGAGTGGAGCTTGAAGTCCTAAAGCGAATGGTATGCACACAGAAATGTCTGCCAAACCACAGCAATTTCCTTTAGTCTGAACAATAATAAGGTTGTAAATTTTAAATCGTGTCTTTGGGGTTGCATTATTGACCTGACTTGTTAATTTTGTTTGATATTAAAAGTATCAATGCATTATCGATGCTAATTCACTACCTTGTTGGTGAGAGAAGAGAGGTTGCATACATAATGGTATAAATGGTCTTAAGTAGAATTATAACCCAAGAAATATTATATGAATTTTATAATTTAGTAATTTAGCTCAGCCCAAAACTCACACGATGTTGGCAGCATTATAGCCAATCTGGTGAGGTATGAACCAGCTTACATCGAGTGCCAGTGTGCCAATTTCAGCCCACTCGCCACCGTACGCGAAAAAGCCTTGCTAATCTGGTTTAAATTAAGTACATAACGATCGATTGGTACCTCGATCTCGGGGGGGGGGGGGGAGGGAGGGGGCAATTCTGTTTGAAAAAACACAGGAATTTGCATCGATACTGACATCAACGGACAGTGACCTAGTATCTCCTGGATTGAGCGATTTAAGAGACGAAACGGGACCCTTTCAAAACTGTTTACAGGGAATCGCTTGTTGCACAGCCGACGCCGCAGAAAACTGGTCAAAAAATTCAACTGAACGAGATCTTGAATAACTTTAAACACAGTGTCGATGAAACTGGATTGTTCTACCAGTGTGTCCCAAACTGAACTCATGTATTGCATGATGAAAAATGTGTTGGGGGGACAAACAATGAAAGCAAGACTGCTAGTGCTCGTGGCAACAAATGTGAGCGGCACTAACAAGTTACCATTACTTGTCATGGGTAAAGCACTGAAAACCCAATGCTTAAGAAATGAGATGTCTGCCTGTAACCTCCACGGTCAATCGCAAAACCTGGATGACCTCCAATATCTTTGAAGACTGGGTCCATATCTATGATCGGAAATTTACCATCTCAGGTCGAAGGTTCCCTTAATCGCCGATAACACTACAGCGCACCAAATTTGCTTCAATTCGCCTCGTATCTCAGCCCATCACAACAATCATTGCCCAACTCTGTGACCAGCGCATAATCAAAGTGCTGAAAATGGTGTACAGGAAAATAGTGGCCCAAAAGCGTATCCCATGGATGGAAAGTCAGAAGCCACAACCTGATAACGACATACCAGTAGTCAAGATCACCATCTTGGATGCTCTACACTTCCTTCGCATAGCAGGATAGCAAGTTACTCAAGAAACAATTACTGACTGTTTCAATCAAGCTGGATTCGTTTGCCCTGAAGAACCAAGTTAGTGGGTGGTTATAGAAACAGATGAACCTGAACATGATTGCAGTAATTTGCTTGAAAGGCATAAGAATGTGTAAGTATTGACGATGGACTGAGAACAACAGAGGAAATGACCACGGATGTCATAGTAAACATGGCTACAACTCAAGAGAAAGATGATGGTGATGAGGAATAATTATACTGTTGAAGAGGAGGATCCCTGTTGTGATTTGTGCTATTGAGTAGAAGAGCACTGAGAAGACAAAAAAGTATGCCCGATCCAAATTTATTATTTAAAAAAAAAATAACACTAAATGGCATCTCGTGTATTATGCCAGCACAGTTCGGGTTATTGTTGCATGTTTATGTTGTATAAGCCAGGATGTACCACAGCGATTGACTGCCTTTGTACGCTGAAGTCTTGCAGCAAGAACAGCATCATGAATTTCTGAGTGACATAATAATAATAATAATAATGTATAGCGTTTATATAGCGCATATCCATTTAAAAATGATCTATGCCCTTTACAGAAACAACATGTCAACCACAGAGCAGAATGGAGCTGCCTGCGAAGCGCTCAACACACTGCACTGCTGCTTTCTCTCTCCCTGTCTCGCTCACTCTCTCTCTCTATCCCAGAGCAAATTGTAACGGAGCCTGTTAGGCGCAGTTCAGAACTCACAACAGTTCATAACTCACAGCAGTTCGCAACTCACATCAGTTCACACACACAACTCAAATAATATTTGAATATTTATTAATAACAATATATATTTAATAATGAATAATAAATTCTGGCGGGGGGGGGGGGGGTGATATGGATAAATTTTAATCTATTAATTTCAATTTTCAATTTTGCCCGGGCAGCGGCCTTTCGGCCTGCTCTTTACGATTTCCAACTGCCAAGGTATCTTTAACGTGCGCAACGTGCACACGGGCCCTCCGAATTTTTTCGTCCTTATCCGAGAAGACTAGGTACTCGATCCTACCCCCCCAATAGGACCAGGGACTTGAAAATATGAGAAAAATCCAATTTCCAACATGCCTGCACTGCCCGGGTTTAGAACCCGGGGCCCTTGGCATGAGAGGCGAGCACCTTGCCTCTAGACCACATGTTTTAATGTGAATAATGATAGGGAATATAACAAAATGGACCTCATGAAAAAAAGCACACCCAAAAAATCTCCCATAGCCATAGAGGGTTAACTGGCGCTAGCCTGTGCTCAGAGTTACTTGATCCCATTAATGTATCGGGAGGGCTTGAAAAATGTAAAGGGATTGGTTCAAAACCACGATTACTTCTTATGTAACTTTCCAAAGAAAGACTAACATGATGGCCAAACAATGCTGTAAGGATAGGAAAGACAAACTTTAAAATCTCCATATACAAAAAGAAGGTCAAGACGATGCCTTTGACTTTTACCCATATCTAACCCCACAGAGTCATCGTGGAACCCTGTGATGTTAAAGCACGTCGGACTGTTAGCAGAAGTGGAATGTCTTGCGTGATAAGATTATATCGTCATTATCATAACAAATAGCGGTAAAAACTGTCAAAAATATATTCTTTTCAGAGCACTGAGAAAAAGTCATGATAATTTCAGTGCTTCCCATTGACACTACTCATAATGCATGTTATATGTAATGTAAGGTTATGTTTGGAAGGTGAAAAAAAACTACTCTATAAATATTTTCTTTTCATACAAACTAAATCAATTGGATTCTCTTTCTAGAATAGTAGGACAGTTTTTTGAAAAGCTTTTCATGTGATAGGAAATTTGAGCCTCAGTGGTCATGTGAATCCTGCACTGATTTCCATGGATTGCTCTATTATTAGGGATGGCTCCCATTCCGTTTGTCCTCACTTTTTCCTATTTAGTTTTGGAAGAAATTCAGACGTTGATCTGAAACTATTTTCGCGGATTTTTTTTTTTGGTACAGATTTAAATACATGAATTGTTTTGACATTTAACACAATGATATAGTAGGTTACTATAGTGGATGGACTTTGCCCTTTCTTTACAGTCTGGTCCATCAATTGAAACTCGTCCCATCTTATGATGTTGAAGAGAAGGATCCGTGTTGTGATTTGTGCTATTGATTATGTCACAAATCCCAGACTGGGAAATGTAATAGTTATTGACAGAACAACAATCACGAACAAACAAGTTAACACTTAACAGAACAATCCATCAGACTCACACATTTATTAAACATAATTATACATATAATAGCGCAATTACATATATTATATTATTGAAATGACTGCCGTACAACGGCCTTATTCTCACACACACGCTCCCTCGGATCCACAATCCGGTAGTTACTCCTAAAGGCACTTCGGCCTCAGCCTCTCCCCTCAGGGTCTTAATAGTACATTAATGATTCACTGGCACCGCAGTCTCTCAATATCACCTTCCTATTGTCATACACCTTAGCACTCCCCTAGCACCTCCGCAGGGCAATAACACATTATTATTTCCATAGCCATCAACATGGCAACAACATAATATCAGTTCACTAGCCTATCAACATGGCAACAATATAGTATCTCATTCACTCTCATATCTACGTCCCTGTCCGTGACCTGACTGCCACGACTTTATGTGCCTCTACTGTCCTGCACTGACAGCCTCACTTCTGGCCTATGTGCGGCCTCCGGCCCTATGCTGGCCTATCTCCTGTGCTCATCGAGGTGGCTCTGCGGCCCGTCCCCGACACCTACAAGAATAACATTACATTGGTATAATACCCTACCATTTCTATTCACTCCACCTCTCCTTACAACCCATGAAGCGTACACACACTAGTTCACCTTCCACTCACCACACATCTTACGGTAACACACTTCCATCGGAGTACACACTACTCACTCGCGCTACAAATCCATGAACTCACTTTCATCTATCGCTCGTGGCGCACATTGCCATATCCAATATCAAGGACTTCCACATTCCTCACATATACTTATTTACATCATGGTAATAGACGAATATAATATAGTACATCAATCATAATAATCAATCAACGTTCTACATACCAGTCATAACTGGAAAGACTCTCACTAGTCTTCTCGACTGCTTCCTTTTATCTCTGCCCGATGGGCTATTATTCACAGATCCGCTCCCTAGGACCTTCTAACTTGCAGTGATAGTTATACAGCGCTTTCGCTTCCTTCAGACCCCGCCCCCACTACTACTCACAACAGCACGCTTAACTTGCTGTCTACTGTGAGTCCTTACTCTACACCCGCTCTGTAGCAATCCCCTTAATTGCACTCACTCCACTCGTGACATCATCCCCCACCCCAAAAAAATTAATGCAATTAATTTCAAATCGCATCAAGATGACTGTCAACGAGTGAGCGTGAGCAATACCTACACTAAAAAAAAATGACCTAGCAGTTCCCCTAGTATATAAAATACCGAAATCAGGGGAAAATATGGGGATCAATATGGCCTGCAATATGCATATATGTGTCACATCATGAATAGCTAACTAAACACAATATCTAATACAGAATCAAAAACCATTCAACCTATCAACCATTCTTCATATCATATATTTTATAATGTCAATATTTTAAAGTCGACTCATTCACAGAGATCCTGTCAATGTTCCTGTCCTCCGATGTATAAGCTCCTGAAATCTTGCCCTAGGCTCGACTAAGGTAGTCGGCGATATGATTGCTGGTTCCTGGAATTGGTTGAATAACGAAGGTATACGGCTGCAAAGCCAATGCCCATCTAGACAAGCGTGGGCTGGACGAACGATTCTTCGACAAAAATGTCAGTGGCTTGTGGTCCGTCTGGATACAAAATTCTCGTCCCATGAGATAACGTCCTAGTTTCTGGACGGACCAGACAATGGCAAGACACTCACGCTCTATCACAGAATACTTTCTTTCTCTCTGCAATAACTTCCTACTGACATAACATACAGGATGGAGACATTCGTTCTTCTCCTGTAGAAGACAAGCGCCGACACCAGAGTCCGACGCATCCGTTCTGAGGATAAAATTAGATCGAAAATCGGGTAATATCAGAATGGGTGACGATGATAATGCTGTCACCAAATTATCAAATGCTGTCTGACATTCAGACGTCCACTGGACCTTATCGGGTTGTCCCTTCTTAGTAAGGTCAGTAAGAGAAGATGACAAGGAGGAAAAATTTGGAATGAACTTTCTGTAATAATTTAAAATTCCCACTAAGCTTCTGACTTGTTTCTTTGTTTTAGGGATTTGCAACCCTACCAACTTGTCAATTTTTGTTACTTCAGGTCTCTGAACACCTCTACCCACGATATGTCCTAAGAATATTATCTCTGGGCATGCCAAATCCATCTTTGCGGGTTTAGCAGTTAACCCAAAATGGCGTAATCGTTGAAAAATTACTGTTAGTGTCTGAATATGATCAGACCATGTCGACGTATGGCATGCTATATCATCAAAGAATGACACGACATTAGGTATGTCCTTCAACACCAATCTCATTAATCGTGCAAACGTCGCTGGTGCGTTTACCAACCCAAATGGCATGACCTTAAATTGGAATAATCCAATGGGCGTTTGGAACGCCGTGTATTGTTTAGACTCCTCCGTAAGCGGGATTTCCCAATACCCTTTCGTCAAATCTATCTTGGAAAACCACGTGGACCCGGCCAATGAAGCTATTAATTCCTCCTGAAACGGAATAGGCTCCCTATCGCCTACCGTAATAGTGTTCAATCTTCGAAAATCAATACAGAACCGCACCGATCCATCAAGTTTTTTCACGAGGACGATGGGTGATGAATACGGCGATGTTGATGGTTCTATCACATCTAGCTTCAACATTGACTCAACTTCCTTTATGACTCTATCTCTCGAAGAAAAAGGCAACGGATACGGTCTAAGAAATACTGGCTTATCCGAAGTCAACTTTATTTGGTGCTGGATCACCGTAGTGCGACCGGGCAAATCCGTAACAACGTCCGGGAATGACGCTAACAGGGTCTCAAGTTCCCTACTCCTTGAACTCGTAAGGTCAGGGTTAATTTTTACGTCCCTGTAACCTTGTGTCGGAGTTAACTCCGGCAATTGAATTTGTAACTCCTCCTGCGCCTCGGTGTCGCTTACGTCACAGTCCAACTGGTCTACGACCCCCGTACAGCGGTAGAGAAGACAGTCTCCTTTGGTCTTGTCTGTGCACACAGATACTGTGGTCTCTCATAAAATCTCTGTAGCATATTAACATGGAAAACCTTACTCGCTCCATCAATGTGGATAGCGTAATCTACCTTTGAAACAACTCGCTCAATAACATAAGGGCCTTTCCATGTCATCAATAACTTATTATGGTCCGTAGGTAACAACAGCAGAACCTTGTCTCCTGGCTTAAAAATTCTCAGTTTGGACCCTCTATCTTTATAGTCTTTTGCTCTTTTCGAAGCGATACCAGAAGCTTCTTCTGCTATAGTGCACGCTGAAGATAGTCTTTCTCTTAAATCAACAAGGTACTGAAACCTTTTTAAACGGTTCCGAAACCGTGGGGATCTTTTGACGAGGAGCCTGGGGTGAACGACCCTTATGCGTCGTCTTTTGGCACGCTCTGCACGTCTTACAATATAAACGTACATCTCTGTATACTGACGGCCAATAAAAATCTTTCAGAACTCTCTGCTTGGTTCTAGCACTTCCCATATGACCCGCTAATGGAACATCATGGGCCAGACGCAATACTGTAGCAATCAACGACCGTGGTACGACGACCTGCTTTTGAACGGAAGCCACTGTGACGTACATACGGAACAGAATGCCCCCCTGAACAAAAAAAGAAGATGACCCGTTCTTATATCTCCTCGTTTTCTCGGTTCGCGCTTCCCCAAAACATGGGTTTAATGATGGGTCCTCCCTTTGTAATCTCGCCAAGCGCTCCGGCGTGATATCTAGGTTGACCGCTGGCGTAGCCAAAGGTCTAATCTTATCTTTATCGGCTACCCGTCGGCGTGTTTCGACCGCGGCGCAAAAGTCAATACCTTTTGATTGCGACCATGCTTGCACGTTCTCATCGGAAGGGGAAACCACCCGTGATACATTCCCAATGATGAGCTGGGCGCCTGGAAAACAACCAACGACTGCTTCGACTTCCCCGCTAAGGAAAGGTGTATCTATCATTATTTTTGCCATGGGTAATTTCTCAATGGCCCCCGAAAATTGGATGCACGGGACAGTCTCACCTGTAAGCTGTGAATCCCGAATGCAATCCCTATGCACTCCCACAACAGTAGATCCTGTATCTCGTAAAACCGAGACCGGTTCGTCCCCAACAAACCCCGGATAAACCCTAAGACCCCCTCCTGTATGACATGAATTTATAACGGGGATCTTTCTCCCACAAGGTAAAACACCGGAAGATAATAACTTCTCACAACTGGGACACTTAGAATACTGTCCGCCTCCGTTGTCCGATGTAACACACGCAGCCGCATGATGAAATTTATTTGGGGAACATGGACTGGAGCTACTGTCCACGTTCGCCGCTATCCTACCTGCAGGGCAGTTCACGCTGATGTGATCTGCTCTTCCGCAGTTCCAACACTTCGCGGCCCTACACTCGCGCGAAAAGTGACCCACGCGTCCGCAAGTCCAACACTCCGCTCCCTGTGCTGCTCTAGGCCTGGGTCCCCGTGACCCCTCGCGACCGGAACTAAAGTCCCTATGCCGTCGGTCATCGGCAAAGGTCACAACTCGCCCCCGGCCATTACCGCGACCTAGCCCTCCTGCTCGGTCAAACTTACCGGATCCATATGCCGGTGATTGGTGATAGCCCCTACGCTGCCCCTGGGCTTGCCCGCTATAGGCACCACGCTGACGCGACCTGTCCCTAAGTCCTGCCGGCGACCCCTCGACAACGGCGACGTACCCAGCATCTTGGACGTACGCCCTGGCGACTGGTTTGGACGGATGCGCCGTACGGTATGCCTCCGCCAACTTAGACGCCTCCTGCACCGTCGCGGGTTCGTTCTCTTTCAGGAAAGCCACCAGATCTTTGTGGCACGACGCGTACAGCTGGTCACGGATCATTAGGTCTTTCAGTTTAGCGAAATCCGTGCCCACATGCGCCAAGTCTACCCAGTTCGCGAAATACTCCGTTAGTCTCGCGACGAAGGCAGCAAAGTCCTCCCTGGTATCTGCACGTGCTCGCCTAAACTGCTCCCGGAAATATTCCTCGGTACGCGCAAATCGGCGAAGCAGCAAAGCCTTCAGCTTATCGTAATCTTGCACGTCGTCGCGCTGTAGCTCTTTAAAGTAGGTTAACGCTCGTCCCTGCAATAGCGATGCCAGGTACGTGGCCCATAATTCCTTATTTTCCCCCCATTGCAATTGTGCGTTCAGTTCGAACCTGTAAAGGAAGGCGTCTATGTCGTCCTTCCGGTCGTCGAACGTAGGGAGCTTAATCCTAACGCCACCTTTATTGTGTACCTGCCGCTCAACTGTTTCTGTTGGCGCATTCTTTTTGATTTCCAACTCGGCGATCTTTACTTGCGCCTCTATCTCCTTTAACCTTATCTCCTGCTCCCTTTCCTTAGCCTGTCTCTCCTGTTGCTGAGCTTCTAACTCCTTTAACTTAAACTCTCTTTCCTCTTCTCTCTGTCGCTCTTGAGCCTCTTTTTCTCGCTCTCTATCCTTAGCACGCTCCTCGCGCATTTCTGCCTGCTGTTCTTTAATCCAGCCGCGTAGCTCCTCTCCCTCCAGGCCAAGTTCCTTACCCAACTTCATTAGTTGTTGGAGTTCCGCCATTTCACAGATTTATGGTTATGGTATCTCTTATTAAGACGACCAACCTGTCGGTATGATCACTAACGATACGACCAGAGACCTGAGATCACACCAGATATAAGAATACCCAGTTGTCTCAAATACAATTCAGAAATTTACCTTTACAGCACAACTAATTCTATATCTATAAAATGTATAGCCCTATTAATTATAAAAGAAAATAGAACGACAAGAATGAAGAAATATAGTAGAAGGACCACAAGTACGTCAAGGACAACGAACCAGACTAGGACAAAGACGTAAAAAGGAAAATATAATGGAAAAAAAAATGCAACCTACTACGCCGATTACACAACACGGTACAAACAAGAACAGAGTCTGAAAAAAAGGAACGTATCTACAGATAGGGAGGAGAAGGACAAGAGAAACGTCTTCCTAAAACAACGAGGAAGATAGAACGCTACAATCTAAACAAAAATACAGGTCCCTACAGAACTGTTCACTGTGATGAACGAAGTTCCAAAGTTTACCACACCTTTTTAAAAGGATAAACTAAGTTCAACACAGCAAACCCGCGCCACCGCCCATATAATCAATAACGACAACAAAAACAGCAAAAACAGGGAAAAAGACAGATGAACAGACAGCCCTCAATCCAGGGTACAAGTTTTTGACTTTTACTTAACTTTTCTGACTATAACCTCTCCCCTTGTCTCGGAGCTCTGGCTGCTTGTCTCCTCAGGCTGCACGCACACACTCTGGAAAGTTTAAATACACATTAATACCTATTCATAGCAATACATGCATCAATACATATTATTATTCATAAACATACATAAATCATATCATCATGAAATTTCCATTCATCCCACGAACAAAGACAACAGCACGAATTCCTAGCACAACAGAAAAACAACTAGATATAACGAATACACAATGTCAAAATGACCACAGGTAACCAGGACGAGCCCCCAGTGTCACAAATCCCAGACTGGGAAATGTAATAGTTATTGACAGGACAACAATCACGAACAAACAAGTTAACACTTAACAGAACAATCCATCAGACTCACACATTTATTAAACATAATTATACATATAATAGCGCAATTACATATATTATATTATTGAAATGACTGCCGTACAACGGCCTTATTCTCACACACACGCTCCCTCGGATCCACAATCCGGTAGTTACTCCTAAAGGCACTTCGGCCTCAGCCTCTCCCCTCAGGGTCTTAATAGTACATTAATGATTCACTGGCACCGCAGTCTCTCAATATCACCTTCCTATTGTCATACACCTTAGCACTCCCCTAGCACCTCCGCAGGGCAATAACACATTATTATTTCCATAGCCATCAACATGGCAACAACATAATATCAGTTCACTAGCCTATCAACATGGCAACAATATAGTATCTCATTCACTCTCATATCTACGTCCCTGTCCGTGACCTGACTGCCACGACTTTATGTGCCTCTACTGTCCTGCACTGACAGCCTCACTTCTGGCCTATGTGCGGCCTCCGGCCCTATGCTGGCCTATCTCCTGTGCTCATCGAGGTGGCTCTGCGGCCCGTCCCCGACACCTACAAGAATAACATTACATTGGTATAATACCCTACCATTTCTATTCACTCCACCTCTCCTTACAACCCATGAAGCGTACACACACTAGTTCACCTTCCACTCACCACACATCTTACGGTAACACACTTCCATCGGAGTACACACTACTCACTCGCGCTACAAATCCATGAACTCACTTTCATCTATCGCTCGTGGCGCACATTGCCATATCCAATATCAAGGACTTCCACATTCCTCACATATACTTATTTACATCATGGTAATAGACGAATATAATATAGTACATCAATCATAATAATCAATCAACGTTCTACATACCAGTCATAACTGGAAAGACTCTCACTAGTCTTCTCGACTGCTTCCTTTTATCTCTGCCCGATGGGCTATTATTCACAGATCCGCTCCCTAGGACCTTCTAACTTGCAGTGATAGTTATACAGCGCTTTCGCTTCCTTCAGACCCCGCCCCCACTACTACTCACAACAGCACGCTTAACTTGCTGTCTACTGTGAGTCCTTACTCTACACCCGCTCTGTAGCAATCCCCTTAATTGCACTCACTCCACTCGTGACAGATTAGAAGAGTACTGAGAAGACAAACAAGTATGCCCGATCCAAAATTATTATTTGTTTAAAACAACACTAAATGGCATCTCATGTATTATAGCAAGCACAGTTCAGGCACATTGGGTGGTCCAATGATGAAGTCAAGGCTTTTAAAAGATGAGCTTTTCCTTGTAGTTTCTGTTGGTGTCAGCACAGTTTTTAGCAAAATGTGACATAATCTGGGTTTTGAGCCGACCCCTACAATTGCTTGAGCGGACTGATGACATAACGCGTGCCGAATGTGGAGCATGCAGGTGTCACGTCCACGAGGGCAAGAAGCCTTGTTAACGCGATAGCCCCCATTGCGCGCTTGCACGACACAATAGGCCGTTGTTATTAATTCATTATTTCAAGACTAAACGAAACACACACTGTCATTATCTCACGATAGTAAGTCTGCTGTATTCTGTTCTTGGTGTAGACCTTGGTCCTGTCTATTCATTTTCATTCCATGCTTTACCAAAGTTAAAGCAAAAAGAGACAGCGTGTTCTGAGCTAGAGATCCTTCAAAAACTTGTCCTGGGTTACAGGGAATTGCATCCTTGGTTTTAATCATTAAAAACTTTCGTCTCCTTCAGCCTCATCTGAGACAATCTTTCCTGTCACACCATCCATTTCCCTCCTTGGAAGTCGACCGTTCCATAATAATAATTACGATAGTATAAAACTCTTGTGCGCCCTCCTTCTCGCTGCCAACCCCGCCTCATTCAACAGCTGCTTTTCCCCGCACTATAATTATAATGCACATACTGCATTTTGTCAGGGACGGGCAGAGTGTCCTACTGACCTTGAACGACTGCAACCCCGCCAGTGATGTCTGTAAAACTTAAGAACAGTGGTTCTCAAGGCGGGCGATAGCACCCCCTCCCCCCGGGAGCGATATCGCCCCCCTATTCGATTTCCAAGGTTTAAGTGGGGGACGAGGAACAGGAGCGATATGGGGGTGGGGAGGGGGAACCAGAATGGAGAGCCATTTGGGGACAAATACAAAACAATCATTGACTTCTTCAGTGCCTCGATGGGTTTGATGAACAGAAAAAGTTTTTCTTTTTGTGCATTTGGCAATGACTGGTTTCTGCTTTATATAATTATAATGAATCATCAGCATGCATATTGCCATTAATAAGGCACTGAAAAACTTAAAATCATAACTTGTGAGTGATCTCTATTGTTTTGACTGGATTTTTTTCTTTTTCGGGAAATAGGGGGAAGTGGGCGATGAAAGAAAATTTGGACTCTAAGGGGGCGATTGCCCGAAAAGGTTGAGAACCACTGCTAAAGAAAGTGAAATTGAGCTGGGGGATACTTTAGAATAGGGGGGGATATTCTAGGATATCCCAGAGTATCCGGGGGGTTAAAATAGGATGGGGGATATTCCAGGATGTCACACCGGATCTATATCAATCACTGTTCCATGCTGTGTCGTTATTGTTGCAAAGGGCTGATAAAGCTTCTTGTCTTGCCGTAGACAATTTAGGAATTTGTTCCGTTGTCTCCATACAGCCAGTCGTATGTTTTGAACTTCAGTTTGAGTTATTGACCAGTCTCTGTTTTCTCAGCTTCTTTTACTAGGAGCTTTCGGGGTCTCTCTGTTAAGTCCGTCTCAGCTTTTCTTTTACATGCCTGGCGTAAAACATGTGTCTGTGTTGTCTTTTCTTCAAGGGGGTGGTTGTGGCTGGTGTCTCCGTGTTGAATCTCTGTTACTTCTGTGTTTGTCGTCAGTTTTCCTCGACAAGTGCTCTTCGTAGATGTCCAAAATTTATAGGTGTCCGTCTCTTTCTTTAATCTGTACATACATCTGTTTAGAAGAACCGCAGGCTTTCCTTTGCTCGTCTCTATTGTGTACAGCGCCATTATAACAGGCAAAATTACTTGCAACAACTAAACTTGGACTTGACCTGGCTTGCTTTATATATCCCATTCGTTTCACACATTAACAACAACATCAACAACAAAGATAACAAACAAACAAAAAACCGAGGCCAACTCACTTTGTCAAATTATGCACTCAACAACTCAACAAACGTGTATCTTTGAATAAAATTTTGCTTTCTGCCCAACCACACATTCTGCCCACCTACTATCAAAATCACCCATGCAATGAAGTGATTAGAGATGTCCTTTTTTTCCAACATTGATTTGTTAATATCGAATAGGATTGTATCGAGTAGGAGTTCCCCAAATAGCAGTTCCCCTGAGAAGTTTTAAAATTTTAGTTCCCCAAATGATAATTATGTACCCCAAGAAATGAGTGTGCAGTGCTCTGGTGCGCATGAAATCTGTAGTAAGATTGTAGAGAAAGAGATAGAACGGTGGGTTCACAGGTTTATAATGCCGGCTACCTCATCTAGTATTAAAAAAATATATATATAGTTCTAGGTCCTAAGATAGTAACAGATAACAAGAAGACTCGATCTATACAATAAATTCTTAATACAGGATAGCCTGCAACTGAATGCCCCAATTTACTATGCAGGTTTCATATGGGCTTTCAAGGCCCTGAAACTCAGGCGGTGGGCAGCATCAACATCCTAGACCTAACCACTGAGTCGCTGGCGGATCCCACAAACAATAGAAAGTATGCTACAAACAGTGTTTACCGCAGTAAATATAGGAATACACTAGATTACAGATAGCAGAAAGAATGAAACATGATGGAACTTAAGAACTACTTGGTGTCATTCCACAGCAACTACTCCAACAATAATAACAACAATAATAAAAAAGATAAACAAAAAATGTCACAGACATTTTCCACATACATACACATCTTCGTTAAAGCCAATTTACACGTTCAAAATTGTCTTCAAACATGTCAAAAGACGCTTGCGCAAACAAACTGGAGCGTCTATAGGCGTACTTGGTTTAATTTCAACTGCTTGTGTGATGTTTGTGAAAACACCGGCTTCAATAAGCACTATCTCTTTCACCCCCTTTTGCCTATATATCCAACCAGGAAATGCTGAAAATGGCAAACATGAAAAGATCACTCATCAAGATAATACGGAGGCCTCAGATGAAATTCATGGGGCATTTTTATAGAAAAGGAGGGGTGGAACAACTTAGTGTGACCGGAAAAATCGAAGGAAAGAGAAGACGAGGGCGCCAACGTGCAACATTCATAACTAGCCTGAACACATTGGCAACCAACAACAAAATAAACAACAACTGATTCATGAGGACCTCGAGTGAAAGAGTGGGATGGAGAACCATAATCGCCAATGCCTGCTCCAGACAAGACACTTGATGATGATGATATTCACGCACTCATTGAAAGCGGTGCGAACGAGTGTGTAAATAAAATCCCAACCCACTGGATAGCACAGTTCATGAGAACGCAGCGAAATGTACGTACTCTGTTTACTCAACAGCAGAAAATGAAATCGGTTTGCAAATGTCAAACTGGGTATGCATTGTGTATTTGTGTTTATATACTCATAATTATGTATCCTCCCATTATAATGGAATGTTATTATTTTCTTTTGAGACCGAAATAGTATGAATGTGTAAAAATAACACCAACCAGGCCTCACTGGGTGAAAGAGCAAAGCATGGACAGGGAAATGCAAAGACCAATGAAAGATTTGTGAAAACAAAAGTGCATGAAACGAAGAACAGTGCCGACTTTTACCCAACATTTTATTTATTGTCTAACGACGAAGATGTAGTAAAAATCGGGAATTCACAAAGACAGTGGGTGAACATTTTCAGATGCAGCAGTATGCTTTTGTAGATTACACACGAACGGCAAATTCGATCGTCATCATTCTGTACTGCTTAAAAATTACCATCAATTCCCACATTACAGTTTTTTAATAATAAATTAAGAAGAGCAGTTTTGTAATGCCGAACGTATTCCCACAGGAGCATATAAAACAGTATTCGTTCGCCTGCGCAGGCGAGAATAACAGTGGGCTTGCACCCAAGACCCACTATACCAAGACGGTGCAATTCAAGCATTTCCGTCCGCTGGCCAGGAGTTTCTAAAAATAGTCCGGCGCGTACAATCGTAAACACAGCCATGCGGTTCGCCGTACCGGTATGTGTTAATCGAGGAGACCAGTGCTCCTTTGTGAAGAATCAAAATTAACACTTTGCAAGGCTGTTTGCCGACTTGAAGTTTGTCTATTATAGTAAATTGGACTTCAGACATACACCTTTGCACTCCTCATAGTTTTACAGTCCCAATATTGTTGTGTTCGACTAATGCATGTGTGCTATGGAGATCATCAGTTGTGTGTTCGTGTTTGTGAAGAGGGAGGGGCTTAAAAGTCTAATTGCTAATTCAACTTTCGGTATACATGTACTTTTGTTTGTTTGAGGAAGCCGTAAAACGTCATGGATCAAATACTGATAAACTTTCTCAAAGCTAAGGAATCCCATACGTACAATCAGTAATTATGTGAATGAACTTTTCCACTTGATCATCCCGAATTTCTTTAAAGGAAGTGTTTTGTTGTTGTTGTTTGTTTGTTTGTTTCTTTCTTTCTTTCCCTTTTCCTTATTAATCTTCAGGCAATAGAAATTCAATCAGAAATAGTGCCCCAAAACAGAAAATTTCAGGAAAGAAGGTTGGAAAACTGAAGAAGCTGCAACATGAGTAACACTTTTTGAACGTTCATTATCGTCAGAATACTGCGGCTGGATTTTGTTGAGTTTTAGTTGATTTTTTTAATCACCCATCTGGTCACTTTTCCTACTTCATTACCCTTTTTCTGCTACACTGGTTATCTCTACACTTTTTCATAAAATTAGAACATGTGAATTTCCTCTCTGGTCTGATGTATGTGAGAACTTCATTCAAAGTTTGCGTTTTATACCCATTTATTTGCTTTAATCATTTAAATAATGGCCCATCTGGTCTCTTTTCCTACTTCATTCCTCTTGTTCTGCTACCCTGGTCATCCCTACACTTTTTCATAAGATTAGAAGATGTACCGGTACAGTTCCCCTTTGGTTTTATGTATGTAGAAACTCCATTCAAAATTTCCAGTTTATACTCATTTATTTGCTTTAATCATTAAATTAATTCTTTGAATAGATGCTCTATTGTACAGTTCTTGGTAGTCTATTAACCTCATCTCATCCAATAGGACATAAAGAAACTATAACTGTTTGCTTCATGCCACCATTAAATCTTTGCGAGCCATGACTGGGCACACCATACGCACTACGCTAGCAGACAACGCACGCGCGGAACTCTTCGCCTTTGTATTTAACGATCGATTGCACCGTCTTGGTATAGTGGGTCTTGGCTTGCATGGCGGCCTTCATGAATATTCATTGCTTTGCGCGCGCCGGCCGGCTTGCATCGGTTTCATTGGGCATGCCGGCTCTGGCCAATGAGCGTAGAGTATAAATCCAGGACGTCATATTTTAAGTCGTCGGTCATGAAGTTGGAGTTATTTTGCCCCAGAAAGCCCACTGACACTTGAGAAGAGCCATCTGTTATCTCGCTCATTCAGTAACATTGTTGTTCTTGAAATATTGTCCAGGTAAGGAGCATAATTAACTTCTTAGTGATCGCTACTTTCTTTTTGGTGCGATGTTCAACGTAATTGTTTAAGCCTGTAGCATATTATATAAAGGTAAATTCGCATGAGAGAGAAAGAGAGAGAGAGAGGGCGGGTGAGGAAGGGGCAGGAGGAGGGGGGAATGCATCATGTGAAAACGGGAAGGAGGGCAACAAAGGGGGCGGGGGGGGGGGGGGAGCGGTTCAGATTTACGCTAAACGTGGCTCTCCCACGGCCACTTCACTTTCAATGGCATCAGGCACAAACTTTACTAGACTGTCTTTCTATTCGCGGGTATACTAAACTATAAGCTCGAAAAACATTTCAATCTTGATCTTTTTTAATGAACATTTTATAAGTAATGTATTTTGTTCCCTCTTGATTTATAACAGAAATGTTCAGGCATTGTCATTCTCGTTTCGTAATGGCGTCCCCATGAGTAGTTCCACCGAGGTAGCAAGAAAAGAGTGAAAGTGAAGAGTAAAAACATAATTCTGGAGTGTTTTCTTTTTGAACTAGACGTGGTTTTCTCTAAGATATGTCTTAGAATTTGAGAGGCATCCGAGGGACAGTGCGACTCCCGAGCTGCAGTAGAATGTGAAATGTTTTAAATGAGTAAATCAACAAACTTTTTTGGGGGGGGGGGGTGAATTAAAAGTGAGAGAGAGAAAGTGAGGGAAGAGTAGAAGAAGAAAGAAAGATGGTAACACATCGAAATCAGGAATGTGCAGACATAATTATGATTGTATAGAAATTTCATGGATGGATGAGCGTGAAAAAGAAAGGAGAAAAGTTCAGAAAAAAAACAGCAACTAAAACTACATGGTTCCACGGAGAAAGGTGTAACTACAATTTTCACGACCTGGAAATATGAGGTGTTTTGAAAACAGAAGGGCATGATTTTTTTATTTTTTTTTAATTATTTATGAAGGTATAGGAGAATGTAACAATGTGTCGATTTAATTAAATCTTAGTTAAAATGTAGCCTCTTGTGGAACTTCCCTCGTCATCATGCTACATAAAATTAGTAAAAAGAAAGATCATACCAAGAAAGTGGGGGGGGGGGGGAGATATCTGTTGAAGAGAGAGAGAGAGAGAGAGAGAGAGAGAGAGAGATTATCTTGTATTCCATTCAATTCAATGAAGACCGTGAATGCCTACTTATGTCACCAGTAGATATCGTCATCGCCATCATTAGTCGTTGTTGCCAGTTTACTCACATACACACAGCCGCGGTTCATCACCCATCCATCCATCCATCCATCCATCCATCCAGCCAGACAGAGCAGTATAATACTAATTTAAGATTTGAACGAGTTATTCACACATGTAAATCAGTATGACTGAAAGTGAAATAGATTAGAACTAAATTATACTAATGCATCATTGTTCCGTACACGTTCTGCATGCCACCTCCCTCCCCCTTTCCGTTTTAGTGAAGCATGTGTATGTGCAGGTGGTTAACCATACACAGAGCACACACACAGACACACTTATGCCAAACTATGGGATTAAAACGCTGTGGTTTGCGTTTTTCTTTTCTTTAAAAGGAACTAATCATCGCATCCAAATCAAACCGCATTACAATAATTATGTTGTGTTGTTCAGCTTGTACAACCTGTCAAGATCCCCTGTCATACTTAGCCATCAGCTTTTGCCTGAAAAAAAAAAACCCAGCTAGTACTTCAGTGCACAAGGCTGCGATCGATAAGGTTTTCTCCTGCCCGGGGATATTTATAGCTCTGATAAAATTCAGTCTCGTTTCAGACACTTAAATGGAGTCTATTCATTGGGTGATCCTGCGGAAGGATTAAGTATTCTGCACTTGCGTGGCCCATTAAGAAAAAACAAATCTGTTCGTAAGACTGCCGAGGGATACGCTTCTCTGTGAAAGTGAATTTCGTCAAACATTTCACTCTTCTGTGCCGGGTTAGCAGTTTGTTTGTCTATTCTTGTGTATAATAATTACGAAACGTGCTCAAGTGAGTTGGGTTTTTTTTTCTTTCGATTCAGCTTTTGTTTTATTTCAAGTATTAGTAGTCAGTACAGCTTTGAGTAGATAATAATGTGGTGCAATTGTTTTTAAGAGCAGGAAAACGTTTCAATATCTCAAAGTTGGGCAAGTATTATTATAAAGTGGATTTACCGTTTAAGTGGTATGTTTTTGTTACATAAAATGATGCTTACCAAGTTACCAAGGAGAACTTATTTTTGTAAGCCTGAGCAAAGCCGGGCTGCTCTGCTGTGATATTATATCATAACATGTATCGTTTCTGAAACAGACCTCGCTATTAACATGGTCACCACTTGTGACAATTCTAGTCCTTACCATTAGGGTGAAATCTTCGAAAACCACAACACAAAAGTACATTTTCTAAACAATCAACGTGTTCGCGAAACTAAATTTCAAGGGCCTCATGTCGAATTTCAAGTAAACTGAAATGTTCCTACCAATTTTGGAAGCTGTAGATCAGATGCAGCAGTTACTAAGAAAATGTGTTCATTTTCCTTACAAGTCCTCAAATATTAAACCGTGTATTTTACTTTGCGGCAGTTACCAGCACTGGTTTAGGTTATCACGTGCTGCTGCCAACCTTCAGAGGAAAAATGACGAATACCACGAAAACAAACAACTTTCGCGCCAGTGCATATTTCGGTTTTCACATATTTATTTTTTATGGACCCCTTGAATGACATACCACGACCTCAGTTCTTGTTTGTTCTATCTCTGTTGTTGTTTTTTTAAACGAGATCTTTTAGAATGTGGCAAAGGTATGATAAACGCACACCATGACACTTGTTTAGAATACGTTATGGCATTTATCAAGCTGTTTCACCGTTCCAATTCATTCAGCTCCGTCTCACAACAGTAAAGCCGCAATTGTTTAACGTCGATTTTATCAGTTGTGCAAAAAGTGGAGCTGGAACAAATAACTAAGGTCGCGACACTTCTGGGAGGGGGTTTCCCCTTTGCATACTGGAACATGTTCAGAACGAGGCTATAATTATTTGCTTCTTTTTACATTTTATCTCGTAAACTCCCTCCGATGCGTCATGACGTTCACAAAATCTCCCTGCAGAAAGCCAGCTGGTGCTGTTAATGCGCCCGGGGGAGGGGGGGGGGATTTTCCTGCCCCACAAGTTATTTATACCTATGATAAGATGTCAGACCACTATATGGAATCTGTTCATTGGATGCAAGAAATATCATCGATCACACCACTAAATAGCCTTGACATCTGCGAAAGTTTAAGTATTCCGCACGAGTAAAGGGCCATTTAACAAAATTACACCAACAGACCAAGCCGATTTTTACACCTAATTGTCCATCGTTCATAAGTTGGACTTAGGCGTGGAATTCACTACTGTGAGTTGACTCATTCATTCGTAAGGATTTGTAAACATGGAATTGCTAATGCTGTGTTATTTTAAGAGTGATTCCTCAAAGCGTATTGATGCCGCAATGTAGGAACATTTAAATGAAATGATTTCACATTTCCCATCTTTAAAATATTCTATCACACTGAATATTTATGGGATTCTCTCATGGCAATGGAAATCTCTGTCGCTGCTACAGCAAATAAAAAACAACGTAATATACGTAAAAATGAAACCCTTCATTTCATCATATTTACTTTCCTTATAGATCTACTAGGGCAATACTCGTTACATAATTACGCTATTTTTGTTATGGTATCTGCAAACACCAAAGATAACACAGACAGTATGACTAGTTAGCCTGCACTGAACGGCTGCTCTTGTATCAGTATAAATTTAAGGAAGTGCTTTGTTGTTCTTTTGGGCAAGGGATAGGTTAAAAGAAAATGCCGAAGTGCGATGCTCATACTTCTGCAGGGACAATAATATTATCCTTGACGTAACATCCACCCCCACCCCCCCTCCTCTTCCCTCAAGCAATTTGTCCAGGCATCAATCTGGACAACACTACTTTAACTCTAATACTCTTTAACTCCTGCCCACCCCACACCATAACCCTAACACGTACATGGACTAATAAAGCACTTCCCAAATATTTACACAGATGACACTGTTCCAAGAAAACCAGGCAGGCAAGCAGGCAGCATTTTGAGCATTGAAATTGCTGACAGCAAAAGGCCTAGTTTACAGCCTAGGTTCAAATTTCAACAGACTTGATCAATTTATTTTTGACAGTCCACAGGTGAGCAGATCAACAATCATAATGGCTTATCGAAAACGACCAGCACCTGGGTTCGAGGAGGTAAGTACCAGACACCAATATTATTATATTATATTATATTATATTATATCATATTATTATATCATACTGCAAATTCCCTGTGCACATTTTAAAATATCTTCAATTTTTATTATGATTACTAGCCGACCCGCGCAAGATAAGTCTTGCAGATTCTTTGTAGGTAGCCCAACTGTATCTAGACTACACTAAAACCAGCATTTGGATTCGATGCAATGACTAATAGAACTTACGCAAAAATACACCGATGTGATTACGTTGATTTTCGATCACCAATGTGTAAACAGATGCCAAGGACGGAATTTCCGATCATGCTTTTTTATTTTACTCGAGGAAAATGCGCCTCTGTTTTTCCGGCTCAAAAATGTTAATATAAATTATAGTAAGGACTGATTTTTGTTCAAAATGAATGTGTCCCCGTAATTCTTCGTCCAAAATTGATGCAGTTCACCAAGTTTCATCATTTTTGATGGCGTAGTCGCGAAGTTTTAGCTGCTTACAGGTTCACAATCTAGCTCAATTACAGTAAGATAAGATTATTAAATTGAAGTCTCCCTGGGACGGATTTTCCATTAAATTTCACACAAAATTTAAGACCACCTAAAACTGGCGAAATATCACACTTCCAGCATCAGCTGACAAAGTTTCAGCTACGCCTTTTGGCTATGAGAGATGCAAATTTTTCGGTATAACAGGCACTTTAAGCACTGATAGGATTTACTGTGTGTGTGAGTGTGTGTAATGTTGGGTCCTGGTCGTACCAAAGGTTAGTTGAATAATCTTGGAATGAGGGTGAAAGGTCGACCTACGGCGGACGGGAGTGGATATAGACTGCACAAAACTGTACAGCTGAAAATAATTTAAATTAATGATAGTACGGGAAATGGTGACAACAGGGAATAAATATCATGAAGGGCACGTCACGTATGGGAAAAGTGGAGGGAGGGGTATGAACTTTAATAAAGTGAAGGAAAAAAAAAAGAGGAAAGTATGAGAAAGGTGTGGAACGACAGGGTGAATTTGGGACAAATGCAAGGATGGTAGATGGTAGATTTCCCCTTGCCGTTGTTAAGAATAAAATAATAATAATAATGAAGATAATAAAAATATTAAGGCTTGAAATAATACAGTGTAAAAAAAACTTTGCTATGGTGACATCTTTCATAATGTAGGCTTTGGACAGTTGTGGTGTTTTATTACTTTGCACTAAAACAAGATTAATTCACCTATGTTGCTGCAATAGGAGTTAACATAAAAAAACTTGGCAGGGAACGTGGTCTAAAAGGAACATAAATAAATGTAATAATGGGAGTATCTCACTATATTATTTGATATCTGATTACCGTCCATTTCTGAACTTAAGTTACTTAGCCAATTTCAAAATGGCGACTTCACGGCACCAAATTTCATGTCAACTGCGAAGATTCAGTTGTCGAAATGATCTAAGTACACGGTGTCACAGCTTTCATAGCAGCTTACTTGTGCTTTATAGATCGCTCGGGCGGTAAGCTGCACGACACGTTGCAGCTCGAACGCCACACATACCGATGGCGGCGCAGTTCGCGAGACAGACGACAGTACAAGAAACGCCCGCCAACTTCTAGCGAAATACAGCGCAAGACAAAAGCAGAAACTGCCTTAATTGTGGAAATGCAGCATTTTCCGTCTTTTCGCAGTTTATGCGTCAAAATTAATCATTATTTGACATACTTACATTTGTTAATGTAATCCGTGTGCTTGCACCACTGCCAGCAGGAACAAACATTTTTACGGATGTATGTAAGGCAAGGACAGGCAGAATCGTTGAACCTTGTCCCCTCTCGCACCCCGGCCTACATCGATTGTGTTTCCCTATGAAAATAAATTAAATAATTATTTTGTAACTGTAGGATTAACACTTTCCCCGAATACTCTCCCATTTCCCCTCGACATAGTTATATCACCGCCAGCCCTTTTATCAGGCAGGTAAACAGAAGGGTGATGCTGTAAAATTTTACATAGTTACAAACACAGAACACACTAGCGTTTGGAGTGCATCAGGTCAATCATGTATTTTCCGGGAAAAGCGTCAGATGGCATGTACGACATAGGACAGCTGTGCTGTATATATAATATATCTACAATAATTATGTCCTCGCCAGCACAAAGCATTTTTTTTTTAACCACTGCTTTGGCATAATGCTGTAGAAACCTTCAACATGCACAGTTGAGAACAGTGGGTTCCTCACCTCCCTGCCCCGTTACTCCAAATTAATTAGAATGCAGCACTGATTTCGAAAAGTGAGAAAGAAAGAGAGAGAAAGAGAGAGAGAGAGAGTGAACAAAACAGACAGACGGACAAACAGACACGCAAGCAGGCAGACAAGCAGGCAGATAGGCAGACAGACTGACAGACAGACAGATAGTAGTAGCAGTAGTAGTACTGTAAGTAGTAGCAGTAGTAGTACTGTAAGTAGTAGTAATAGTAGCAGCAGCAGTAGTAGTAGTAGTCGTTGTAGTAGTAGTAGTAGTAGTAGTAATAGTAGTAGTAGCAGTAATAGTTGTGTAAGTAGCACTAGTGGTAGCAGTAGTGGTAGTAGTGTAAGTAGTAGTAGTAGTAGTAGCAATAGTATTAGTGTAAGCAGCAGTAGTACTAGTAGTAGTAGCAGTAGTAACAGTTATAGTAGCGTAAGTAGTAGTAGTAGTAGTAGCGTAAGTAGTAGTAGTAGCAGCAGTAGTAGTAGGAATAGTAACAGTAGCAGTTATAGTAGTAGTAGCAGTAGTAGTAGCGTAAGTAGTATAGTAATAGTAGTAGTAGTATGTCTAGTAGTAGTAGTAGTTGTAATCAATACTAGTAGTAGTAGTGTAAGTAGTAGTAGCAGTAGCTGTAGAAGATTGCATATTACAGGTCTGATACACTGCTTGCCATTTTCAGACCATATTCCAGAAACCTGGCCTCCCCCCGCCTCCCCCACCCCCGGCCTACAAGAGACGCAGTCTTTTATTTGCTGTGAATATTTGCTTGCCCTACCAACTGAACTCGGGAGCCATATTCTCACCCTTGGATGAAACATACACACACATACACACACTCGCAGAGGGAGAGAGAGAGAGAGAGAGGGAGAGAGAGAGAGAGTGAGAGGGAGAGAGAGAGAGAGAGAGAGAGAGAAATGCGGTGAGGTGGCAGAATAACTTGGTAGAAAATTAATACGTGGCAAAAAAAAAAGGGGGAGGGTTAGGGGTGCGTGCATAATATTTCTTTCCCCATCATTGTAGCAGTCTGTCTGGTCACACTTTGAGGTTGACCAAAAAAAAAAAAAGAAAGTATTGACATGTAAAAATATTTCTTTCCCCATCATTGTAGCAGTCTGTCTGGTCACACTTTGAGGTTGACCAAAAAAAAAAAAAAAAGAAAGTATTGACATGTAAAAATATTGCTTTCCCCATCATTGTAGCAGTCTGTCTGGTCACACTTTGAGGTTGACCAAAAAAAAAAAAAAAAAGAAAGTATTGACATGTAAAAATATTTCTTTCCCCATCATTGTAGCAGTCTGTCTGGTCACACTTTGAGGTTGACCAAAAAAAAAAAAAAAAGAAAGTATTGACATGTAAAAATATTTCTTTCCCCATCGTTGTAGCAGTGTGTCTGGTCACACTTTGAGGTTGACCAAAAAAAAAAAAAAAAAAGAAAGTATTGACATGTAAAAATATTTCTTTCCCCATCATTGTAGCAGTCTGTCTGGTCACACTTTGAGGTTGACCAAAAAAAAAAAAAAAGAAAGTATTGACATGTAAAAATATTTCTTTCCCCATCGTTGTAGCAGTCTGTCTGGTCACACTTTGAGGTTGACCAAAAAAAAAAAAAAAAAGAAAGTATTGACATGTAAAAATATTTCTTTCCCCATCATTGTAGCAGTCTGTCTGGTCACACTTTGAGGTTGACCAAAAAAAAAAAAAAAAGAAAGTATTGACATGTAAAAATATTTCTTTCCCCATCATTGTAGCAGTCTGTCTGGTCACACTTTGAGGTTGACCAAAAAAAAAAAAAAAAACATGTAAAAATATTGCTTTCCCCATCGTTGTAGCAGTCTGTCTGGTCACACTTTGAGGTTGACCAAAAAAAAAAAAAAAAGAAAGTATTGACATGTAAAAATATTTCTTTCCCCATCATTGTAGCAGTCTATCTGGTCACACTTTGAGGTTGACCAAAAAAAAAAAAAAAAAGAAAGTATTGACATGTAAAAATATTTCTTTCCCCATCATTGTAGCAGTCTGTCTGGTCACACTTTGAGGTTGACCAAAAAAAAAAAAAAAAGAAAGTATTGACATGTAAAAATATTGCTTTCCCCATCGTTGTAGCAGTCTGTCTGGTCACACTTTGAGGTTGACCAAAAAAAAAAAAAAAAAAGAAAGTATTGACATGTAAAAATATTTCTTTCCCCATCATTGTAGCAGTCTGTCTGGTCACACTTTGAGGTTGACCAAAAAAAAAAAAAAAAAGAAAGTATTGACATGTAAAAATATTTCTTTCCCCATCATTGTAGCAGTCTGTCTGGTCACACTTTGAGGTTGACCAAAAAAAAAAAAAAAAAAGAAAGTATTGACATGTAAAAATATTGCTTTCCCCATCATTGTAGCAGTCTGTCTGGTCACACTTTGAGGTTGACCAAAAAAAAAAAAAAAGAAAGTATTGACATGTAAAAATATTTCTTTCCCCATCATTGTAGCAGTCTGTCTGGTCACACTTTGAGGTTGACCAAAAAAAAAAAAAAAAAGAGTATTGACATGTAAAAATATTTCTTTCCCCATCATTGTAGCAGTCTGTCTGGTCACACTTTGAGGTTGACCAAAAAAAAAAAAAAAGAAAGTATTGACATGTAAAAATATTGCTTTCCCCATCATTGTAGCAGTCTGTCTGGTCACACTTTGAGGTTGACCAAAAAAAAAAAAAAAGAAAGTATTGACATGTAAAAATATTGCTTTCCCCGTCATTGTAGCAGTCTGTCTGGTCACACTTTGAGGTTGACCAAAAAAAAAAAAAAAAGAGTATTGACATGTAAAAATATTTCTTTCCCCATCGTTGTAGCAATCTGTCTGGTCACACTTTGAGGTTGACCAAAAAAAAAAAAAAAGAAAGTATTGACATGTAAAAATATTTCTTTCCCCATCATTGTAGCAGTCTGTCTGGTCACACTTTGAGGTTGACCAAAAAAAAAAAAAAAAAGAGTATTGACATGTAAAAATATTTCTTTCCCCATCATTGTAGCAGTCTGTCTGGTCACACTTTGAGGTTGACCAAAAAAAAAAAAAAAGAAAGTATTGACATGTAAAAATATTGCTTTCCCCATCATTGTAGCAGTCTGTCTGGTCACACTTTGAGGTTGACCAAAAAAAAAAAAAAAGAAAGTATTGACATGTAAAAATATTGCTTTCCCCGTCATTGTAGCAGTCTGTCTGGTCACACTTTGAGGTTGACCAAAAAAAAAAAAAAGAAAGTATTGACATGTAAAAATATTTCTTTCCCCATCGTTGTAGCAATCTGTCTGGTCACACTTTGAGGTTGACCAAAAAAAAAAAAAAAGAAAGTATTGACATGTAAAAATATTGCTTTCCCCATCATTGTAGCAGTCTGTCTGGTCACACTTTGAGGTTGACCAAAAAAAAAAAAAAAGAAAGTATTGACATGTAAAAATATTGCTTTCCCCATCATTGTAGCAGTCTGTCTGGTCACACTTTGAGGTTGACCAAAAAAAAAAAAAAAGAAAGTATTGACATGTAAAAATATTGCTTTCCCCATCATTGTAGCAGTCTGTCTGGTCACACTTTGAGGTTGACCAAAAAAAAAAAAAAAGAAAGTATTGACATGTAAAAATATTGCTTTCCCCGTCATTGTAGCAGTCTGTCTGGTCACACTTTGAGGTTGACCAAAAAAAAAAAAAGAAAGTATTGACATGTAAAAATATTGCTTTCCCCATCATTGTAGCAGTCTGTCTGGTCACACCTTGAGGTTCACCAAAAAAAAAAAAAGAAAGTATTGACATGTAAAAATATTGCTCTCCCCATCATTGTAGCAGTCTGTCTGGTCACACTTTGAGGTTGACCAAAAAAAAAAAAAGAAAGTATTGACATTTAAAAATATTGCTTTCCCCATTATTGTAGCAGTCTGTCTGGTCACACTTTGAGGTTGACCAAAAAAAAAAAAAAAGGATTGACATGTAAAAATATTTCTTTCAGCAACATTGTAGCAGTCTGTCTGGTCACACTTTGAGGATTGACATATAAAATTATTGCTTTCCGCATCATTGTAGCAGTCTGTCTGTCAAATCTCATCATAATACATGTACATGTATCACTTGCGCGAAATGGATCTTTTGAAAAGTTGTCATGTCATAATCTTCTTTTATCTCGCTTTCATTTGGGAGGTTTACTGTATAATAGTTTCCTTGTTGTTCGACCAGCTTAACCTGTTTACACTGGTAGGTTTTAGGAATAGAAAAAAGGAATGGAGGACTGTGTGGGAAGAACTCTCCTGGCTTTCCGTCTTTTGTGTTCCGATTTCCCCCTTCGATTCGTTGTTTGTTTACACTGGTCCGTTTTCTGAATGAGAAACGATGCGCACCGTTTGTTTTGGTCATGTTACGAAGGGGGAAATCGGAAAAACAAAAGACTAGTTCTTCCCACACAGTCCCCCATTCCTTTCTTTCCATTCCTAAGACCTACCAGTGTAAACAGGCCTAAATATGCCCCACTTTTTTTTGCGCCCTCCCTACCCCTATCTAGCCCCGCAATCTTCAAAGGGGCCCTTCCCAGGACACTTCGCCTCTTCGTCCAAAATAATCACACTTCTATGAACAAGGATAAAGAGCAGAACAAATTACTTTGTAAGTGAAGGTGCAAAGGGGGAGGGGGTGGGGGGAGAGGATAAGGAACACAGGTGCAGACATACAATCATGTAAATCTTGGAGAGGTGGAAGTTATAAGTTTATTGCTAATAAAAATTTATGAATGAAAGGCTCCACTTCGAAGGTGCACCTTTTCAGCCCTACTTTCTGCATATAATCAGTCGCCAGTTCGTTCACATTCAGCTCTGATTCTTTCTCTCTCCCTGGCAATTTTTTAAACACCGGTACCGTATTTTTAATCAAGTTTACAACGCCAAGGTCCACCTGCCATGAAAGTTTTGTCCCAGGCTTACTGTCAAGTCTCTAGTTTTATGACGTGCGGAAGAGCTTTGCAAAAATTTATGTGTACATTTTTTCTTTTTTGTTTTGTTTTTGTTTTTTGTTTTGTTTCCTACAATATTTCAAGTTTGCAAAGATAAAAATCTTTGCTGAAAACATAATACATTGTGTATATATCGAAACAGAGAAGAGCCGAAAAATAAATAAATAAGTAAATAAATAAATAAATAAAATAAAAACTGAGGAGAAAGTGAATATCGCAGATCCGAGTGAATCAAGGCTATCAGGCAAAAGAGAAAAAATTACGTGGGTACGTTATCTCAAGGAACGCGTTCTGCTATCTTTACCAATGCAAATTATGCACACGATGTCCTGGTTTTGGGCCGTAACATGGCCCACAATATTGCCGCGCACAGAATAAATTAAAACATCACTTTCTACACGGACCAGTTTTACAGTACAGCACAGCATTATTGATTTGTCTCGCGTTGTTATTTGGGAGGAGGAGGGTGGGCGTGTCGCTACTGATATGATTTTTGCTCCATTTGTTGGTTGTGGTTGTTGTTGTTAAGGATTTACATGATTACTAGACTAAACTGTGGACACACTGAATAAAACGGAGGCCGGAAAGGGGGTGGGGGAGAATGGCCGTAAATTCAAATTCTAATTTGGAAACCTGTAAACGACAACAAAAAAAAAACAACCTGCCAAAAGTCTTACTCTTAGCTTAACAGATCGTTAAGTCGTCTGTGTCTACCCGTACAAGTAGTAGCAGATCTCGTGTTAGAGACAAATGTGTACACATTTTGGGGGCTAACACATACATATATCTTACTATAAAGTATAATTGAGCTAGAGGGTGAACCTGTAAGCAGCTAAAACTTCGCGACTACACCATCAAAAATTATGAAACTTGGTGCACTGCATCAATTTTTGACGAAGAATTACGTGGACACATTCGTTTTAAACAAAAATCAGTCCTTACTATTATTTATATTAACATTTTTTGAGACGCAAAAACAGAGACGCATTTCATAGGTAGATAGAACGAAAATTGTGACCAGAAATTCCGTCCTTGACCTCTCTTTACACATTGGTAGTCTAAAATCAGCGTAATCACATCTGTATATTCTACGTGAAATGGTGGTGTAACAGTAAGTTCTATTAGTCATTGCATGGAATCCAAAGGCCGTTTTAATGTAGCCTAGATCTAGATATACGATTGGGCTTGGTACATGGAAAATTTGCAAGATTTATCTTGCGTGGGTCGGCCAGTTGTGTAAATAAACACAAGGGAAAAAAGGCATCACTTCATGTGAGTTTTGGCCTCGCTTAAAAACATGGACCTACGGTCAGAAGATGAACAATTTAAAGAACGATTAAGAGAAAAAAAATGATTTCAAACCGAAAAGTATTATAAAAGCCGTGTTCTATATTATATTATTCCTTGTCAGGACTAACCATCCAGAATCTGAATCTAGGTGTATAGTAACGGAGGAGGCAGGATGTAAAATTTGGCCCTCATCAGCTTTACGGTAGACTGACAAGGTCATGTTTATTAATCAGCCACACAGATTATTATCTCTTCTTCTTCTTCAAGTGCTGGATCTGGAACAGATATCGACGATCATGGTTCGCCACTCATTCCTCTGTTTGGATGCTCTCAAAAAACTTATATTGTCCTGGTTTTTCCCTGTCGCCCATCTGTTCAAACTCTCTAGATATGTTATTCTTTGTCTACTTCTGCTTTTTTTTTGCCCTCTATTTTTGCAGTTAGAGCAAGGTGTTCAAGACCTTTGTGTCGATTCAGGTGTCCCATGAACTGCAATTGTCTTCTCCTAATTGTTTTTATTAGTGATCGCTCCGTGTTGGCGTCTTTCACCACCATTTCATTCGATTTCTTTTCCTTCCATGAAATATTTAGGAGTCTCTGTAATAATAATATATTTGTGTTATGCAGGAAGACACATAGGACGTGACATAAAAACTGACAACGTTCTTGCTACAGGGATACAGCCAGGTTTTATTGTGCGACCTTGAACTCTGACAATTTCAATATGTCAGGTTGCATTTTACATTGCATCCCCTTTGTTTTCTTTTTTAAAGAACTTTAACACCCAATTAAGGAACAACAATAAGGCTAATAATACTAGACATTGATATAACAATAACACATTCACTCCATATAAATTGCCCTCATCACTTAGTTTAGACCTTATTATTCCATAATGATTTTGAATAGTTCATTTATCAATGTCACCACCAATATTTACTATCTATCCATTTAAATCAATCCAAGATGAAGTGAATGTGTTATTGTTATATCAATGTCTAGTATTATTAGCCTTATTGTTGTTGTCCTAACTGTTAAGGCCTTTTGCAGTGTCAATGGTTCGCCTCTATCTAGAAGTTTTTCTTGTAGCTTATGATCACTGACTCCATCATTATGCAATCAACCAGTATGTCTTCTGGATTTTCATATTCACAGTCAAGTAATATCACTCTCAGATCCTTTACAAAACATGCGAACGCTTCGCTTCCTTGCTTCCTGTTCTTTAATCTGTATCTTGCAAGCCTTTTGTTTTTCTTCGGTCTAGCATACTCCAGGAATTTCCGAAACACAGCTTCTACTTTGTTCTGTTCTTGCTCAGTAAACGTGAATGTCTTGAAGATTTCTCTACCTTCTTCGTCTAGCCACGTTCCTATCCGGCCACATTTCTATTCGTCTGATATTGCCGACAGGGGACCACGGAAATGAATTCACAGTGTTCTTGGAAACGCAATGTTTCCTGGTACAGATCTGATGCTCTAAAATTCATTTTGACTATTTTCGTTAGAGGCTTGACTGTGTGGTTGCACTCAGTGAACTCGTCATTTGCTTGGTTTGTTAGATCTACTAGACCAGAACTTTTCAGATCTGTGTGCATCACTTTAATATCTTACCACCGTGGCCGTCCAGATCTAATCTAGACCTCTTGGATTTGTAGGTTCATTATCTGACATCATCTAGTATATCTGTGTTATGCAGGACGACACAAAGGGCGTGACATAAGAACTGAACAACGTGCTTGCTACAGGGATACAGCCATGTTTTATTGTGCGACCTTGAAATATGACAATTTCAATATGCCAGGTTGCATTTTACATATATACAGTAATAGAACCAGGGTTGCCAGATGGCTCTGAAAGCAAAGGGCCAAATCTGTTGCAAAAAAAGGCCAATTAATGCCAAACCAATTGAGAAAAGGTCAGAAAAAAATGCCAAACTGTGGATCAAAGAAGTGTAGGCTATGCAGCCAATGTTAGTTAGAAAATACGCCCAGGTGTTGTTGGTGATGCTACTCAAGTCTGAGTGGACTAACTTATTTTTTTTAAAAAGAAGAAAGAAGACTTATCTATTCTTACCTTTGTCTTTGTTGAGGTCACCAGTGTCCGTTTATTTTCATTGTCCTGATGTTGCCTCCTTCTTTCTGATCAGCAAGTGTATAACTGTCTATTATGTGCTGGAAATCGCAGCTCCAATTTAAATCCACTATTTTCATCGTGAAAACTTTTTTAACATTCAAGTTGAAAGGTCAAACATATTTACATTTCGTAAGAAGCCTTCCATTTGAGCTTAGAAGCCATTGTTGATGCCTTTGATGTGCATTGATTTAAAACAGATAGGAATCACACAAGTCACACTCAGTCGATTTATCGGAACCGGAACACAAACACACGCGGGAGGAGGCCGGAACTGGAAATTGTGGAATTGGAAACACTTAGGCTACCCTAGGGCCTAGCCTAAACAAACCAGATAAAAAAAGAATTATAAGGCCAGTCTGTGTACTTTTACTACTTACCTTAGAACTAGATCTAAACCATTTCAAGAGGTTTATTAACTTGTATTGTGTAGTTTTCTCATAAATATGGTCTATTTATCATAACAGATTTTTCCTTTTGAAAAAAGACCCAAAAAAAAGGCCAAAAGGCCAAACAAAAATCTTCAGGCCAAACCCATTGTAAAAAGGCCAAATTTTACCCTTTTGGCCTTAAAAAGGCCAAACTGGCAACCCAGAATAGAACCCGCTATACATTACAGACTCCTTAAAAACTACATTTCCATTGCCTCTACCTTGGCCTAAATTAATACTGAGTCTCTTATGTAAAATGCACTGTTTTGGCCCATACCAATTTCAGAATAGCGAATTCATAATGCTCCGACATTCTTTAGACCGCGAAGTCTCGTATTACCTATTGCCTCCACTCCCCTTTTTTTTTTATAAAGAGATTAATATGACAGGTCGATGACTTGTATTGTAGGCCTATATCAACAAGGAACGTTTTTCATGGTCACGAAAGACACGTTTTGTAGCTTTATTCTATAGACCTACTTTTTTGCTCTTTAGTTTATTGAAGTTGCGCTGAATCACTCCCTGAAACTGACCTGAGAAGGGGTAAAGCTCAGCGTGTATTGGTTGCAAAGTACAGAAAGTGCATGTAATGGAGTGGCCTGTCCTTGAAGGAATGGTGGACGAGACGGGGGGCGTTTTATTATTATTATTATTACTTTTTAGGTAATACCGAAGAATGTAGAGGAGTTGCTACTCTACATTCTTTGGCAATACCACTAGCAAATAACTCAGTGGTCCTCAACTCGTCCCCTCAGACTCCAAATTTTCTTTTATCACACCCCCCCCACCCCCCAATTCTCCCTGCCCACTCCCTCAAACCCTACTCAAACCCAACCGTTGCATTTCACAATAAGACAGGCTACGAACAAATTATGATGCAAAGTTTTTCAAAGCCTTATTAACGACAATATGCACGTAGATCTATTTAAACAAAGCAATCACTATCAATGCACTGAAAAAATAGGTGTTTTCTGTTCATAAAACCCATCTACGCGGTGCTTTTGAACAAATCAATGGCTGCCCTGTATTTGTCCCCAGTTTCTTCTCCATACGTGCTTTTGGTCGCTTGCTACCTTTTTCTTCGTTTTCGCCCCCCCCCCCCCCCCGGAAATCAAACTCGCCCCGGCGGGGGGGCAATATCGCCCAGACTGAGAACCACTGCTCTAGTATGCACCTAGAGGTAAACTGTATCCCGCATTCAGGTTTCTGCATGTCATTGTCAAGGCCGTTATTTTGTATGAAGATAAAATGTTTTGACTATTACATGGTACAATGTATTTTCATTTTGTCTTGCTACAATGTCATGTATCTGCAGGATCCCCATGATGTCAAGAGACCACGTATGTCCATTAGAGCTGATAGATCTGTTGTGTACAGATGGCGAAGGCAGACACGTCGTTATCAGACGTCATGCTCCTGGCAGATCATGGTAAAGTTGCTGTGCCAAGATAGACAAGTGGTCTATCTATCTATCTATCTATCTATCTATCTATCTATCTATCTATCTATCTATCTATCTATCTATCTATCTATCTATCTATCTATCTATCTATCTATCTATCTAATCTGCTTGCCTGTCTGCCTGCCTGTTTGTCTGTCTGTTTATCTATCTATCTATCTATCTATCTATCTATCTATCTATCTATCTATCTATCTATCTATCTATCTATCTATCTATCTATCTATCTATCTATCTATCTATCTATCTATCTATCTATCTATCTATCCATCCATCCATCCATCCATCCATCCATCCATCCATCCATCTATCTATCTATCTATCTATCTATCTATCTATCTATCTATCTATCTATCTATCTATCTATCTATCTATCTATCTATCTATCTATCTATCTATCTATCTATCTATCTATCTGTCTATCTAATCTGCTTGCCTGTCTGCCTGCCTGTTTGTCTGTCTGTTTATCTATCTATCTATCTATCTATCTATCTATCTATCTATCTATCTATCTATCTATCTATCTATCTATCTGCCTGCCTGCCTGTCTTTCCGTTCAAGACCCCCCCCCCCCCACCATCTATTTACAAGTATTCATACGACACGCCATGTTACGTACGGTACTCTTATTTCAATGATTTCACGATGACAGCAAAGGGACAGTCGAGCCTTTCATGAACTGTTGTCGAACATTGAAAACACAACAACAACAACAACAGCAACAAAAACAAACTAGGAATGTATGATTATGATGTCAGATTCCAGGAAAATCAACGGATAAAATAATGTTAAGTGTGTCTCCGTTCTCAGGGAAGACCGTCTTTGATCACCCAGGCTTCAGCAGATCACAATGAGCTAGATCTAGAAGAACGGAGGGATTCACAGATCAACGGGCCGGCTGTAAATTTGAGGCAGTGCAGAGAGGCCCGACAGAGACAGAAAATGGACAGAATGTACAGTATGTAAAACTTTTTCTGTTATTTAGTTCAACAGAAATAATGTAACCATCCTTTAGATGGTAGGCTATCCTCCGCAGAGTGTATAAAGTACAACGTCTAGCGGGAGGTGGCCTCAGAATTAAATTTAAAAAATACTCATCATCATCAGTTGCCCTGCCATAGCCAACATCAAGAAAGAGTTGTTGTTGTGACATTTATAAATTGTTGTCCGTGAATTAAGACTTTCAGTGAAAGTTTTTCTCTGTCTACTCCTGCTTTTCCTGCCTTCAATCTTCCCTGTGACTGCTAGATGTTCGAGGCTCCTGAGGCAAAAATATTACGAAGGCTAAAACCAACAGCATGATACATGTATTTTACATACAGTATATAATATAACTGTCAGCAATGATCAATGTATGGTTTCTCCAGCTCAAAGACAGATGATTTTAAAAGGCCACTTCTATTCTAAAGGAAAGTTTGCCTCCCAGATATCCGACTTAATCCTATCCTAAAGAAGATTATAAATGCATGTAGTTATCCGCGATCGGTCCAATGGTTCTAGAGGTTTAGAATACTGAAACTGGTAAAAGCATCGTGGAATATTTAGACTTAGAGATGTTCATTACATGTACAGTAGTTGTAATCTTAGAGTACATTGAGAAGATCTCGCATATCGCCGGTCCTACCATGACATCACACAAAATTGCGAAGGACCCAGATTCACAGGCGAGGTCAAAATGTTTTTGAAATGCATACCTGATCTTAAATACATTTTCAGATATGAACGTTTGAAATAGGGCTGTTGTAGTCCCATTTAATCAATAGAAAAACATATTAAAATTTCGTCCAGAATGTTAGTGGCAACAAGGGCTGCCATTTTGTACGAATACACTTAAGGGGTTACATGATAGAGCCAACCATATTACACATTTTTGGGGTGACTGTTTGTTTGTTGTGCGGCTAAAGAGGCACAGTATGCATACAAAACTACAACAACAAACAAACCATGAAGTCTTTTCTGACTAAGCTGACCCAGGGAAAAGCCGTCATTTGCACACAGGCTGTTGTTATCTGGCCGTGGATAGGGAACCGTAGTCTAATTACAAAGCCGAAGAGAGAAAATATTGCTCCTCGTTCACCGCTCATCATACACTATAGATCTGCAGTTTACTATGTGAACTACTACCGTCCCCAAACAACAGCTTTCACATGATTGTGCACGTATGTGTTTAACTCTTTCAGGACGTATCCTTGATTTATCGGTGCCAATGAAAAACGCATTTGGACGTATCGCCGACTTACACAGTATTCTTAACTGAATTCTCTTTTATTTGATGTATGACATTTTACACTTTAGTTTCAATATTTTTTTTTATGTAAGCGTTTTTCTGAACCATGCTGTTGTTTCCCAAAGTGGGAAAAAATTAATCACGTCCAGACTTGACTGAAGCCACTAATAATGACGTCCTGAAAGAGTTAATGTGTGAGTGTGTGTGTGTCTGTGTGTGTGTTCGTGCATGCAAGTGTCCGTGCGTGTGCGTGCGTGTTCGTCCATGTGTGTGTGCGTATTTGCGGGTGTGCGACTTTAAATAATCCACATTAAATCCAGAAAATTAGGCCCAGACGGTAAAAAAGTAAAGAAAATCGACCTCATGAGTGAAAGAAAATTGAATGTCTGCACGTAATTTCTTTATTTCAGGCAGCCTGACCAGGTGTGTTACCTGCTTCCGTGGCCAATATTGCTGCATCAACCTGCCCTGTGGGCACCACACAAACTGCTCACAGTGCAAAGATCTCATGATGCGATGCAGCAAATGCTACGGTCCAATCCGCGCCATCAGGGAAATCAATGTTCCACCCTGGGACCAAGCTTTAAGATTTAGATATTAACCCTATTTTACACTCGGGGTCTGACACTTTTAGTCACACTTTTCATCATTACATCCAGAGGCGGATCTACTAATGAAACTAATGAAGCTTGAGCTTCAGGGGCCCTAATCGCGGAGGAAGAAACTTTTTTTAATGGGTGAATTTTGGATGTTGCTCTGTTGTTGCTGGTTGCAAAGGGGCCCCATGACAGCTCAAGCTTCAGGGTCCCAAAGATGTAGGTCCGCCACTGATACCACCCCCCCCCCCCCAACAACACACACACACACAGGGTTAAGCTCTCTTAGAGTCTCGCCATTCCTTCATGTGGAGAGATAGGCATTGTTGTTTCTTCTTTGTTTCCTTCGTTTCCCCCATTCATTTGTCCTGAGCTCCAGGGGAGCTGCTGTTTTACAACTCAGTCACTTATCCACAGCCACCGCCCACGTCTTATACTTCTCCCTTCTCTTTTTCTTTCTATTTTCTGTCACTCCTAATCTCGCCCTTTCTGTACATTGTGTACGCCTTCCTTCCCCCCCCCCCCTTATCTTTTTTTTTTTCATTCTTTCTCCTCCATTTCATTTTCTTTCTTTTCCTTCTTCCATTGCCTCTCTGTTCTATGTCGTTCTCACCATCCCAGGTCTTATATCTTTTACACACGTTTTGTATTTTTTTATGACATGTTTTGATTTCTTTTCACGCAGATCTGAAGTTTCTTTCTGTGTTTGGACAAACTCTAAACACAGTCACAAACAAGGATGTACAAAACAGGCAGATCAACATATAGACATTGATGAAACATGTTTTACTTCTAGAGTCTACATGTACATGTATAAAGAAATAATATATATAATCAAAGCTAGGTAAAGCTGTGTTTTTATGTGTAGGGAAACGGAAATGGCAACTGAAACGTCAAAAATGGCATGAGAACATTCTTTCTCTTTCACTACTTAAAAAAAAAAAAGGGTATTGGACGTTTGCCGTTTCCGTGCCCATGAAAACCCAGCCTAAGTTCCCTACACTGACCATGTGCTCGCTGCGTACACGTACAGGTAGGTGTGTGGGGCGCCGCCCACCTGCCACAAGAAATGACAATAAACTCAGGCTGTTGAAAATACTGTACGTGTACGTAATGCATTTGCCAGGAACAAACTTCATCCAAAACGGCTGTCGGTAGGGGACCGTTGCCTTAATACAAAGCCAAACAGAAAAAAAAATGCTGAAATGCGTTCACTGTCCAGCTAAACTTTACTGTGTCAAATACTGCCGTTCCCATAACAACACCCGTACAGAATTCACCAAGAAGAAACTTGACATAAAATTAACACTCTTCTTTCGGTACTAATCCCAATTTTTCCCGTTTTTTTTTCTAAACAATTACACAAACCATCTGTCATTTGGGGTTGTGATGTACATGTACAATATTTCTTGATAGTGGCAGTTTGGACCATGTAGTCAAGAGCTCACAATAGGATTTTTATCACCAACTTGTGACCAATTTCTGCACCTATACAGAACTGACCAAGAAGATATTTAACATAAAAATAACGCTCTTCTTTCTGTACTAATCCCAACTTGCCCCCCTCCCCCCCCCCCCTCCTTTTTTGTTCTAAACAATCTGCACAAAATATCTTTCATCTGGGTTTGTGATATATACATGTACATTATTTATATTTCTTGGTAGTGGCGGTTTGGACCATGTTGTCAAGAGCTCACAATAAGATTTTGATTACCAACTTGTGACCAATTTCTGAAGAAAGTCGTGGCCATGTCGCCACTGGAAAGCTTGTTGTAGTCAAATAACTACACCTAATTCTAGCGCTGACCTTATATTATTAACCCTAAAACTTTCAACAACAAAAGAGGGTTAAGAAAACCCAATTTGACCGCATGGCGCAAAATTTGCCATTCCCTGGTTTTGTTTTGGTTTTTTTCTTGGTCCTTTTTTTCTTACTGATCTTGTAAAGATGATTGATAGGCCTTGCTTTATCATTGAAGAACTTTTTTTCTTACTGATCTTGTAAAGATGATTGATAGGCCTTGCTTTATCATTGAAGAACTTTTTTTCTTACTGATCTAATGATTGATAGGCCTTGCTTTATCATTGAAGAACTTTTTTTCTTACTGATCTAATGATTGATAGGCCTTGCTTTATCATTGAAGACTTTTTTTCTTACTGATCTAATGATTGATAGGCCTTGCTTTATCATTGAAGAACTTTTTTTCTTACTGATCTAATGATTGATAGGCCTTGCTTTATCATTGAAGAACTTTTTTTCTTACTGATCTAATGATTGATAGGCCTTGCTTTATCATTGAAGAACTTTTTTTCTTACTGATCTAATGATTGATAGGCCTTGCTTTATCATTGAAGAACTTTTTTTCTTACTGATCTAATGATTGGTAGGCCTTGCTTTATCATTGAAGAATTTTTTTTCTTACTGATCTAATGATTGATAGGCCTTGCTTTATCATTGAAGAATTTTTTTTCTTACTGATCTAATGATTGATAGGCCTTGCTTTATCATTGAAGAACTTTTTTTCTTACTGATCTAATGATTGATAGGCCTTGCTTTATCATTGAAGAACTTTTTTGTGAAATTTGTGATTCTTTTCGCCGCAACCCACTTGTGAAACTTGTAATTTAATTACTCTCTTTGTTTTAGATACACATCTATTTCATTGTGTATATTTCAGATCTGTATGAACTTAATCTGCTTATAAAATAAAATTATAGGTACTTTAGGGGTTCAACCATGTGATGAAAATTACAATGGTTTAGGGGCCGTCCATAAACTACGTACTCTCGGGTAGGGGGATGTACATGGCTTGGGGTGGGTAATAAAAGCTTAGGCTACTTGGGGGCGAGGGGGTGGTTGTACGTACGCTTTCCAGTTATGGTAATGAACTAAAAAGCCTGCTTTTTAAAATATATTTTTATTTTACTTTTTAAAAACAAATTTTAAAGCTGTTGGATTATACATAAATCACGTTTCTAATGTTGTAGTTAATCGTCCATGCAAAGTGCTACTTTAAATCTTAAATCTCCAAGGCCTCATTACGGACATTCACCATTCTATTTATAGTCAAACGCTCGTCCAAGGCGGGAAGGGAGTTGCCTTCGGCGTGTATGAAAAGGGCATATCTGGGAAGGAGGGGGGGGGGGGTAAAAGTTGCCAAAATGAAGCGTACACACATTATGGATGGCCCCTTACCTGTAGGTTTTCAAGAATATAGATCTTAAGATCACAGCATGTAAGCCTCACCTACCCACCTGCGGTCAGTAGCAACAACAACAGCAACAACAAAACAAACAACAACAGAACATTGTGTTATGTAATGCCATATCACTGGCGCCTGACAACATCTACTTTTACAAGTGACGAAAACAGAGTAAGCAAACTAGGCCTATGTTATTACACACTAAAGAAGACGCGTTATTAATTACTCACCGGTGGCTGCTGCTGCCAGGCCAGCCAATATTTCACAGAGAAGACTTATTTCAACGGTGTTTCCCCACAACTTGAACCCACAATTTTATCCCCATAATTTTGGCATAACGGGGCTTTCGTGGGACCAGAAGAGGTTATAGTACATTTTGCATTTTTATGAAACAATATTACCTTGGGCTTGACAGTAACTTTATTGCAAGAAAAAATAAACAAAACGAAGAAAGCAGGAAGGAAAACAACAACAACACACAAACCATAAATAGTAAGACTAAGAGTAAGAGGTTCCTTCCCACATGCCAGTTGACAGATGAAGAGAGGCGGATGCTGTGAACAAAATCAGAGTGCAGTGTTATCAAAATGTGCAGTGATAAATCTGATGATTGTATTGTGATTATTCTTAGTTTCTGTTGTTACAGAATACTACCAAATTAATGCACACTTGGAAAAATATCTCACTGACAACACAAGTCTTATTTCATTTACTGTTTTTATTTTTCATTTGTTTAAATCGTTTTTATTTCTTCTACTTTATTGCACGATCGAAGTAGTAGTCATTTTGTACAGAAACAGATGGACCACTTAAATTCTAGTTCTATAGGGACCAAAAGGAAACGATATATACCATGTACGTGTATACGTATATATATATGTCGCACGTGTTGGAGTTCATTTGTTTGTATGGGCAACTTTCAGTGTGAAAGTTATTATCCAAGTCACAAAAAGTTTAATCTGAGATATTGAGCGAAAGTAAGGTGCCATGCCTCATTCTAATCTTCTAAGCTTGTTTGCACCGAAGACAGTTCTCGCTTGTCTTCATACACTTACAGTAGGTCGTTTGTTTTAGCAGTGACAATGTCTTCATACACTTACACTCCAGTAGGTCGTTTGTTTTTAGCAGTGACATCTTCAATCGCTGTTTTGTGAGTTCTCTCTCATTTATACATACGTTCTATTTATAATTTTAAAAATTTATTTACATGTACTGATTTTTATTGTCAGTAATGTGTGTACGTTTTCACCTTTTTAGATCTTATCAATATTATGCTTATTTACATAATAAATAAAAGTTTTTCAAAAAGAAAAAAGCGAAGTGTTCTTTCTAATTTTTTTTTAGTCTTTCTACATTTCTGTTATTGTTGTCCCTATTCAGCTACGGTACCATGCATGTCTAGTATGTGTCTTGGTTCTCTGATGTTCGTTTAATTCCGTCTGCAGTCAATTTTCAGCAGCTCTTTAGTCTGTCCGTCTGTCACCTATACACCAGTCTGTATAATATCTGTACGTGTGTAAATGTCCACAATGTCAAACATACTTATTGCACGCCTGTTTTTCTCTCGATTTGCCTAAACAATCTCGCTGTATGCGTCGGCATGTCTGCTAAGATCAGCGCTCATGCACAGTACTGTTGTACTAGCCATTTCTTTCGGCATTACAGTTTGTTGTGAGAAAAAACCTATTGCCTATGCCAGAAACTTGTCAAAATTAAAAAAAAGAAAACCGTTTTAATTGAAACGCCCCCCCCCCCAAAAACACACAGAAAAAGGGAGGGGGGGGGGAGGAAGAGACATACACACCAGAAATTAAAAATAAATGTAATACACCGTCGCCTGCCATAAGTGAATGAATCCTCAGATAGTTTATTTATAAGACTTCCAATAAAAAGAGCACCGATCCCTACCCTTTGGGAGTTGGGAGGACCACACGTATTTTGTGTCTTACGAATGCAATACATATAAATTAAAAGTTTGCTTTCATTTATTTGTGATTATTATTATCTTGTGGGTTTTTTTTTCAACAATGTTGTAGGGTCATACAAAAAACGGAATCCAGGCTTTATCAGCTTTATGTTACAATGAAACAGTCACAAAAAATGGCAAAAGGTCACTTAGATTAAACTTTTAGAACATCATAGACTTATCGTGGACATTCATTTTTCTAATGGCCCATGGGGTGCAGCGGAGGGTGGGGTGGGGGGGGGGGGGGGAGTGTTGAAGTCAAGCGTGTGACAAGAGACAAGCTGAAAAGCGCACATAGTACATGTACATGGGATGTATGGGGGGGGGCGGGGGGGTGGAGAGGGAGCGGTAAAACGAACAAAATCGAACGTACTGTGTACTTTATGACTGGCCCCTTATCGGAGGCCCATACACACTGACATTAACTCTTAACTACGCCATATCCAGCGTTACCAGCAAGGATTTAAAAAAAAAAAAATCTCAAGCTGAGGTGCAAAATCCCAAGATTTTTTTTTTCCAACACAGAAAATATATTTAACATTCACAATTTTGTACAAGCACATTGAATTTAAACTAAACAATGACAGTGCTTTCACGCACGACGCAAAAGATCCTACTTGCAAGCCAAGCTCAAACTGCCCCTTAAGCCAATGGTTTGAGACCTTTGTTTCAGGAGAATCACGGCTCCTAACATTGACACCTTTTTTGCCCATTTGGCTTTTTTAACCATTTTATTATTTTAAGTCGCAGACGGTATTGTGCACAGACTAATAAATAACAGTTATTTATTAGTCTGTGGTATTGTGGGGGGGGGGGGGGAAGAGAAATTTAGTGATTTGTTTTTCTTAAGAAGAAAAAAAAAAAAAAACACCTAACAAATACACAAAAACCCGACCAAATCCCCAAATCTTAATCTTATAATATTAAAAAAAAAAAAAAAAAAGTAGCAGGGGTAATTCGTTATGGTGCAATTTTGGCCCCTTTTTGCTCAGTGACAGTCTCAAAAATTATATAAAATTACACTGTAATTTTTTCAAGTGCCAACTCATCCAGCCCAATTGCTTTTGTGTCGACCGATTGTGTTTATTCAAATTTCGGGTATTCATTTTGAAAAACAAACTACTGTAACAATGTATAATAATTAATACAATGATCTCCTTTAAGCTTGTGCTCCCTTTGATAAGCCTGTCGCACGGGGAGACTGTATTTGACATACGTTCATTTGGTGCGTAGTGCCAGAGAGTATGTATTTATTTTATAGAGAGATCTCACTTCCGCCAATTCGCGAAACTAGGTCGCTGCGGTAAACAACAAATTGAAGACTTGAAAGAGACCGTCTTCACCAAAGATAGTGCAGATATCTGTTTACTGTGGTTTGTTCATATTTTTGGATTGATTGAAACTATTTAGAACTGTCTGTAAGCTCTTACGCCCCGTGGAAATGACTGTACAAACGGGTATTGTTTACCACAGCGACCTACTTTCTGCTCCATGCTAAGAAAGGTTGCGCAGAGCCTCCCGTGTCTCGCAGTGCAAAACGACCAATAGTGAAACCTCTCTACACATACATACTCTCTGGTAGTGGTAGTGGTAGTGCCCCAACGCGCAGAGACCTGAAGCAAGACTGTGGATTATTATTGGAAATTGTATGGATCAGAGAGAGGCAGACAGAATGGATGGGAACACAGGTTTATCCCGGATTATGCCGGGCACCTCATCTAGTAATTAAAATTATAAAAAAAGAAACCAAGATCACAAGAGACCCCTACCCCCCCCCCCCCCCCCAATCCTAAGATCATCAGAAAAAAATAGTTGTTGCTAGGGGCGCGTAGTATTTGACATTATAAGCCATTGCTGGACAGTGAACACAACTCAGTATTTTCTCTATTTGGCTTTGTAAACAGACTACGCGCCCCTAATATAGTAACAACATAACACAAAGATTTAATCCCAGGGGCCGGCAACGCTGACTATCAATCATCACTGTATCCCTCTAAGTCTAAGCAATCCCTTTTGCCATGTTATAAAAATACCGCGCGCCGTTAACAGCTTTATAATTAGCCAGGAAGTAACCCCTTAATTTTATAGACTGCTGTGGCCAGATGGGTGTCATCCGAGATATAATAGTGGCCTACTGATATTTATTTCATAGTTTAGTGTTCACAATTAAATCGAATGATAATTTGTTTAGATTTATAAAACCCAAAAGACTCCCCCCCCCCCCCCCCTCCCCAATAAAAAAGTGTACACCATTTGGGCGGTTGGGGAGTGCTCGTGTTTTTTCTCACCTATGCAATAAATTAAACTGTTTGCTTTCATTTATTTGTTATTATTGTTGTTGTTTTTTTTCAACAATTAGATGAGGTTCCCAGCGTTATCCGGGATAACCTGTGAACCCACCGTTCTATCTCTCTCCCCCTCTTTTGGTCTACAAAGCTTCCCATATTCTACAGTCTTGGTCTTACTACAGATTCCATGTGCACCAGGACACTACGCACTCATTTCTGATAGGGAAATTGTGCGCATGGAAGTGAATGCGTATTTGTACCGTTTCCAGTGCGGTGGGCTTACTACGGGGAGCCAAAAGAAAGGTCATTGTATTTTACATGTTTACAATCTTTTTATTTAAAAGTACCTGAAATTTGAATCAACACAATCGGTCGATACAAAAGCGATTGGGCTGGATTAGTTGACACTTAAAAAACTTAATTTTTACAATTTTTGAATCTGTCATTTTTATTCTGTAGCGTCGAGCAAAAAAAAAAAAAAAGGCCAAAATTGCACCACAATGAATCACTCCCGCCACTATTTTTTTTTTATAATAAGAAAAGTTTTATGATTATATAAAAATGGAGCCCAGGCTTTATGTACCGTAATGAAACAGTCACAAAAATGGCAAAAGGTCCCTTAGATTAAACTTTTAGAACACCATGACATTGTCGCGGACATTCATCTTTCCAATTGCCCGCGGAGAGGGGTAGGGTGTGTGTGTTGAAGTCAAACGTGCGAAAAGTGCTCATGGGAAGTATGAGGAGAGGTGTAAAATGGTCAAAATCGTTTATTCAAATTTCAGGTACTTATTTTCAAAAAGTTCTAACCATGTAAAATACATGTACAATGATATCTTTTTGTGCTCTTTTTGATAAGCCTATCGCACGGGGAGACAGTAGAACTATTTGAATGAAAATTCCCGTTCCCTATTTGACATACGTTCAGTTAATGCTTGGAGTCCCACGGCGCGTTGAGTCCTGAAGCAAAACTGTGGATCATCATGGGAAATAGTATACATATAATATGTAGATCAGAGAGAGACAGAGAGATGGGTGGGAACACCGGTTTATCCCGGGTGCCTCAGCTAGTAATAAAAAAAAAAAGGGACGCTAAGATCCCAAGGAAACTCCCCCACATCCCAAGATCATGAGCAAAAATGGCTATTGTTAGGGACACGTAGTATTTGGCCATTGCTGAACAACGAACACTACTCGGTATTTTCTTTATCTGGCTTGGTAATGAAATCACGCCACCCGTAGCAGCAACATTCCGAGAAAATTAAAGGGTGACTTTATATATAGGCTACCATATAGCCTAAATAATCATGTTAAACTATATTATGTTTATTGGGGCTACATGTAGCCTACATAAGCAAACCCCACCCCTGAAACTTATTTGGGCTACCCGTTTCTCGCTGCAAAAATACTGAATCACTACGATAATATTGATCATGTAACCCAACCCTAACCCTGACCCAAACCCTACCTAACCCTAACCCCAACCCTAACCCTAGGCCTACGGAAATAATATTATTACCGTAGCGAGAAACGGGTAGCCCAAATAAGGTTTCAGGGGCGGGGTTTGGTTATTGGGGCTACATGGTAGCCCCAATAAACACTCCCAAAATTTAATCCCAAAGACCGGCAACTGACTGTCACTGTATCCCTCTACACAATTCCCTATACACTGTCTTATAAATATCCAAGTCTATATTTATATAATACATGTTATAAAAATACCGCGCGCCGTGGACCGCATTTAATTGGCCAGGAAATAACTCCTCAAATAGACTGCTGTGGTCAGATAGATGCATAGATATAGTACACAGAGATGGCACGCTCAGCGAACCTCGCGCGATGCCACAGTGCGCATGACCGACATAGCGATAAGCCTGAATCGCTGACTGGCTCAGCGTTGCTTGATTGTACTTTGTAGGCTGTTTTACAGTGACGATGCGCAAGGAGAATCATTTTTAAAACAAGTGCTAAAAACAAAAAAAGAGGGGGGGGGGGGGAGGAGGTCTAAAATGCACCGTATCAAACACCAACAAATATATAACGCTATCAGTATCAAGAGATGCTACCAACGATAGTGACTTGGATAAACAAAAAAAAAAAAAAGGAAATAAAATAATAATAAATGAAGAATCTGTTAAGACTCGCAACCCTATTAACAAAATAGATATTTCAGGGGGTCTCTGCCTCGGATCCTAGTTGGTGTTCAGTAGGAAAAAAATCGGCATAGATATGAATTACGGATATGGCTAAAAATCGGTGTTAGCATCATCTGTGTTAAGGTATGAACACCCCAACCATTATTTCACTGTGGGCTATATTAACATTTTCATTTATCCCACATTTTCCAAGATGTCTCAAGTTGAAATATCTCACACACGTTCTTTCACTCTTGCCTCAAATTTTGACAACCAGAAACACGCCCTAAAACCAATTAGATTTTGAAAACTTTGGCAGCAAACCAGGCAACCTAATATGTTAGATACATTCCTTATCATGCACTCATAAAAAGGTTATGAGCCCAGATAGCGTAGCAAAGCATGACACGGAAAGGTCTACACTCTACTTGACTGTTATGGTTGCGGCAAATTAGCAGTAGCAGGTTAGTCTGATTAGAGTTACTGGCATTCTCCAGGAATAGCATAGCGCTGTGGTACTGAAACCATTCATTTAATCTTAGATGACTTGGTTGAGACCCAAATATTGGTGCGGTTCCAAGAGAGTTCTAAAAAAATACATCTTTTTTCGGTTTCAGTTTTAGGTCGAAGTCAACCACACAATGATACATTTATTTCAATAGGCCTACAATTTAAGTTTTAACAGCAGAAAAAATGGTAAAGCAAAAACAACTAAACAACAGTAAACTTACTTAGAACAACAACAACAAACAAAAAAATAAATGAAGATTTACATCCCATCTACTTGATGGGAATATAAAAATTTACGGTTTATCATTGTCTGACTCTGATTGATCTATTCTAGCAGACTATAATTACTCCCTGTCTGCACCCATGAAATATCTAAAATAGTTTATTTACGTTTCCAAACAATACTGTTGTGTTGTGCAAACTTGCAAAATATGCTGGTCCTTCTAATTTAACGCCTCTAAATAAGTAAATATGAACGCGAAAGTAATAGCAGACCACAAAATGTTTACAAGCGGAAGCCCCGCATTCAGGCTTATCGCAATGGGGGGCTACTTCCTGGCTGGCATCACTTTTCATTCCACCAGCGGAAGGAGTGCGCGATCTGTGTTACTATATCTATGGATAGATGTCATGCGCGACATAATTATTGGCGTACTGATATTTCGTTGTTTAGTGTTCATAATGAACAACCTGAATAACGACCTTACATAATGGTGGAACGATGAACGATGAATATTTTGTGTGGCACCTGGGTTAGCACGATCCAAATACCGATAACGGTGACACCACCCCCCCCCCCCCGGCAACATCGGAAAAAAAAAAAACGAAAACAAACGTATTTCTACGACAAGACCGATCTACACAAAATCCTCCGCAAAAATATAACGGTCACAGTAGTCAACGCTTTTGCAGTTTAATACATAACCCGGTATTGCATGAAAAGACACGTTTCAAAAATAATACATTGGATGCGTAATGCGTTAAGTGCTTTCAGATAATATTTATAAATGGTTTAAGAAGTAATTCATTCCAAGAACTCAATTTTGCCGCGAGGTCAATTTGTTAAGATGAAAGATTCAGTCATCCCAGCCTGCCTGTGGGCGGAGCTGTGCGAAGACCAATCCGGTTGTCGCGTCGTGACGAGGGCTATCTCTCAATAAATGAAGTTGCGTGCGGTAAACCTTGGCAGACGAAGTTCAACCGACGAACTGTTATGGTCAAGCTGGTATTACAATTAATAAGTGGAAAACCAGCGTCAAGAATTCTGTAAGTGTTTGTTTCCATATTCTTAGTTATGCAGTTTATATGCCTGTGTAGTGTTTATTTATTTATTTTTCTTCATAAGTAAATCTTCATTTAAGACTAGATCTAGTCAATATTTTGCTTTTCTGTTCAACACCGTCAGTGGCACTTACTAACGTCTAGATATAACGGTCAGTGACAACCTGGACCTATTATCATCTTCTTCATTATTATCATATTATTTTAAAATGTAATTGATTCCTCCCGCTCCCCCCCCCCCTTTTTTAAATTACAATACTTGCTCAATATTATGCTTTAAGGAACGTCCACGTAACTCCGTAAGGAATCTAGATAGATCCCTAGGTCCCACACCACCAAGTTGTGTACTGTGTAGGTCTTCATGTAGCCTACCGGTACATTTCATCGCAGACTATTTTAAAAATATTCCAGCAGGCTCATGAATTCACAGCAACTGCAACAAAACTGACCTTTATAGTCTTTCAAAAATAACTTGACACCCTCGTTTTTTTTTTAAACTTAGATCTAAGTCTCGGTTATTATAGGTTTAATCGATACGAAAATTTCACAGATGCTAGATTATATGAAAAAGAATTAACACATTGAATCAAAAGATTGGCCACACGTTAATTTATAGTGGTACTCGAAATTAGCCGGGGGTCAGAATCAAAAGTCACAAATATAGTAATGAGTGTGTCCGCCTCTAGCTTAAGTCTAACATTGATGACACACTGGCATCGGCGACGTATAGACTGGATCAGACTTGTGATTGCAACAGTATTTACTGACACTGGTCGAGCATTTGCCATTAGGCCCACATCTAGATTTAGCTCGTCTGTTCTCTTTTGAGCTGTTTTGGAGCGACCTCTTAAAATAATGTCGAATGCGAATAAATGCATCTTGTCAGCGGGTTGTCACTTGGTCTGCCTAGTCTGTGGCGGTCTTTTACTATCCCAGTTGCTGCCAGACGGTTTCTCGTATCGTTTACCGTCTGTCTGCTTACGTTAAATCTCCCAGTTACAACAGCAATAGAGCACCCGGCATTTAAGCATCTCAATAATCTAATTTTTTCCATCCTGGCTTAGTCGCGGCATGTTTATCGTAATATCGTAATGAAGAGTGTCGATTTAAACGTGGCGAATTAAAGAAGTTGAGTCAACCTTTCCACGCTTGCTTTTTCTTTTTTAATTTATCAAGTTTTAAGGCCGAGAAAATAGACAAATCAAAATCACGTGACCCAGGTAGCCCAAGACGACCAAAGGACCCTGAAGTGGAAGTGAGTAAAATTCATAAGTGGTCATCTAGTGTTTTCGACGAGTTGTGAAAATTTCAACACAATGGGTAATGCAGTTTTAGAGAAACGCATTTTTAAAATATGACAAGTTGTTTTTGAAAAAACTGTACATATAATAATTGTGTTGGATGCTTTTCAGGTGGCAGTCTTATCTCCTCTTGATATCCCACACACCCCAACTCACCCTATGTCCTTCTAGTTTTCACACAACAGCAACTAATTGTGTGTATGGTTGGGGTGGGGTTGCAGGGTATTCCTACCTCATGAAATCTCCGCATCCGTACTTTTGAGTCGACCATTTCTATTGTTTTTTCCTAGACATATCTTTTTTTTTTTTTTTTTTAATGTTTTTTTTTTTTTTTTTATGTACATGTATTATTATTAAAACACCCACTTTCCCCTTCCCTTCTGCACTATATTCTCAGCAGTTCTGTTTTAAATACATGTTCCAAGGAGTTGTATTATAAGCTCCTTGACATGTTCATTTATGCTTTCTCCCCCGCTTTCACCGTTCCTAAATTGGTCATTAATTGCTGTGTCTTGGCTGTCACTACGATTTCGTGATGATTTATTCGTGAATCGAATCGGATTCGGATTGGCAGTTGCATTACGGAATTGCATCCCCTATTTCCCCTCCCACCCCCACCACCCCAAAAAAGAAGACCGTAGGCATGGGAATTCGTTATAGTATCGGTTTATTTATAAATGAATACCGACGAAGAAAGCCAGCATTCGGGCTTAAAAGGTTTCTGTGAAACGGATTGGTAAGACGGGCCATGTCCACAAAAGGGATTCTTTCCAGAAAAGCAATCCGACTACGATGCCAGGGTAGATATAGAGGAAGGGAAAGAATTCAAAAAATATGTTGCGACTTGGCTAATACAGATAATTTATGATTCTTTAACATTTAACAGTGCCTTCTCTGTTCGCGTGTATTATTATTACGGAAACAGAATTTTGTTTTTGAATAACGGTTTTGAACCATATTTCACATACACATTTTGTTACTTTAATTTGTTTTAAAACTGATTGTAAGTAACGCGACAGGGAAATCTCAAACTAATTGTGCCTTAGCTCGTTCAAACTCTGCCCCCCCCCCCCACCCCCCTTGTTTTTAAAATGAAAAACCATGACCCACAAGAAGTAAATTATTCCTTTGACCGATCCTTCCCCCTTTTTTTTTTATGGCTGTAGGGATATTCTGAAATGACAACATGATACTGAAATTCTTCGAAAGCACACAAATGCCAATAAAGTTAGCTGATGCGACAGTTGTTTGTTTTGTTGTCAAAAGAACCCATGTCAGTCTCAGAGACAGTCATTTGCTGGGGTCAAATTTGGTAAAAGTATAAAATGGAATGCAACCAACCGTTCTTGAATAGCAGTAAAAGGACTGATGAGTAAGCAAAATGAAAGGCACAGGTGACAGTCATCACGTTTACAAACACCTCCTCTCTCAAGTAACAAACTGATTTGTGGTGAAATATTATCTCTATATTTAAGTGGCCTACACTGCCCATACTTTGAGACGGAGCGAGGGAGAATGTAAAAATTCTGACACTCACAGGTACTGTTAAATTTGCACCAGAATTAATCTCACTGCTAATTCACCATCAGGGCTGAAGGTAAAATTGAGTAAAATATTTAAGACTGGCTGTCAAGATAAAAAAAACAATCTTAATGGCTGGCATTGAGTTCAATAATTTAGGCCTGGATTTTGGAATTTATAAATTCACAACAAAACGCGATTGCTAAATGAACCCAAGTGACAAAACGATTGGGTAATGAGTTAGGCCTATATATTGTCGGATGTGCATTTTTTCCTTTTCAAGAAAATGAAGACAAGTTTGAAGAGTTGTGTAAAATCAGGACTTGTTCAATACGCTTTATCGAAAATTGCATAAAAATGCCCACGAAAAATACAGTTATATGACACTTATAGATAATAAACTTAGGAATGAGATTTAATCACTTTCATGACAAAGCCTCAAAATCGGCAAAATGTCACAAATAACAATAAGGCAAATACACCCTCCATATGAGAACTGTCTGTGCTTCGCTTTCCGCATTTTAATACAACATGTAATATATGGGCGATGTCTCCCATTGAAAGATCGATACTATCTATGTGAATGATATTTATTATGCAAGGGAAATAATAAAGTAAATTTTAATCCTGTTTGGCTTATCTCCCATGGAAAGGGGCTTCACGGCTGGAGGCGACTAATAAAGAAATTTTGTTATTGAATGTTAATTTGCTTGTTTGTTTGTGTTGTCACAAATCCCAGACTGGGAGATGTAATAGTTTATGACAGGACGACAATCACGAACAAACAAGTTTAACACTTAACAAAACAACCCATCAGACTCACACATTTATTAAACATAATTATACATATAATAGCGCAATTACATACATTATATTATTGAAATGACTGCCGTACAACGGCCTTATTCTCACACACACTCTCCCTCGGATCCACAATCCGGTAGTTACTCCTAAAGGCACTTCGGCCTCAGCCTCTCCCTCAGGGTCTTAATAGCACATTAATAATTTACTGGCACCGCAGTCTCTCAATATCACCTTCCTATTGTCATACACCTTAGCACTCCCCTAGCACCTCAGCAGGGCAATAACACATTATTATTTCCATAGCCATCAACATGGCAACAACATAATATCAGTTCACTAGCCTATCAACATGGCAACAATATAGTATCTCATTCACTCTCATATCTACGTCCCTGTCCGGGCCTGACTGCCACGACTTTATGTGCCTCTACTGTCCTGCACTGACAGCCTCACTTCTGGCCTATGTGTGGCCTCCGGCCCTATGCTGGCCTATCCCCTGTGCTCATCGAGGTGGCTCTGCGGCCCGTCCCCGACACCTACAAGAATAACATTACATTGGTATAATACCCTACCATTTCTATTCACTCCACCTCTCCTCACAATCCATGAAGCGTACACACACTAGTTCACCTTTCACTCACCACACATCTTACGGTAACACACTTCCATCGGAGTACACACTACTCACTCGCGCTACAAATCCATGAACTCACTTTCATCTATCGCTCGTGGCGCACATTGCTATATCCAATATCAAGGACTTCCACATTCCTCACATATACTTATTCACATCATGGTAATAGACGAATATAATATAATACATCAATCATAATAATCAATCAACGTTCTACATACCAGTCATAACTGGAAAGACTCTCACTAGTCTTCTCGACTGCTTCCCTTTATGTCCGCCCGATGGGCTCTTATTCACAGGTCCGATCCGTAGGACCTTCTAACTTGCAGTGATAGTAATCCAGCGCTTTCGCCTCATTCAAACTTCCACACCACTCATACACGCACGCTTTTCCCACTTGTCTGCATGAGTTATTTTTACTCTTCCCCTTTCACGTCTTTTCCTATCCGTCTGTCGTGAGCTCTTCTTATTCTACACCCGCTCTGTAGCAATCCCCTTAATTGCACTCACTCCACTCGTGACATGTGTATTTTAAAATAATTTTTCTTCTATTTCTGCTCAGGGGATGGAGGAAGATAGAAGTTATAGCTATGTTGAAGGGTTTTGAAAATAGTATACAGAGGTGAAGAAGATTTGAAGGCTGCATTTTTCTTTTACCTTTGGTTGTTCATGTGCTCTGCTTTTCCAATCTGAATTATAACATTTACACATACAGAGTAATTTGGCTCACTCATACTTGTACAAATTAATGTTCATGCATACATAAAACTTTTTTTCTTTATACACTGCTACTTATTACTGTACCTATAATAAGTTTATGTTCACATTTATATTATAACTTTTCACTTTGACCATGTTTACTTTTATGCTGATGAGTTCTCCACATTTGTAGCACATTCTCTGATCAGGAATCAGTGTTGCTGGTATGAGCAGTATTTGAAGGCAACTTTGTGTATCATCACTGCCTTTATCATCTTCTGCTATGTAAGGGGGCCAATCTTTTCAAAGGGTGTTCTTGTCCTGCAAATATCTCACCATTTCATTGACAATTTCAGTTTTTATTTGATCTGTATGAAGAGGCCTTTTCAACTTCTTGAATAGAAATGTGTTCATTTTCACAGTCTCCAAACTTCTAATTTAGTTTACTTAGACCGTTCTCTGCAGACATTATGGTCTAAGTAAAAATCAAACAAAACATGGCTTGTAGATCATAAAGAGATGTCTTTTTGAAGATGCATGAAAGTAGCCCCTTTCAAAATTAAGCAGCTGATTTACACTTTGGCTCATACAGGTTCTCGGAAGAACCTATGTGTCAAATCTTTGCAGGAGTCGTCAGCCTATCTTGTGGACTTACTGTCACTGGCCATACCTCAAACTCACCACAGTTCCCATCTGCACCTTCCAGTTTCTGTAGATTGATGATGAAATGTCTCACCTGACAAAATATGAGTGGGCAAGTTTTTTTTGTTGTTTTTTTTTCTATTCAAACTATAGAGCCCATGCCAAAAACACTGAAAACATCAATGTGTAAACGATGCCGCGGAAAACAAAAAAAAACCCAAATGATTTATTGATAGCGCGGCATTGGTGTGCCTATCCTTACGGTTAAGTAGTGATGTCCACCTGTTGGATCGGTCGATTCTGTTGCATATGAAAATGACTCGTCTGGCCCAAAGTATAATGATCAAGTGCAAAGGCCAATTTCAGTTTCAAGTGTCCGTGCTTGAAATGCAGATGGTAAAAATGCAGTTTAAACCTCCAAATAGTATTAGGCATTTTGATTCCTTAGTATCAATTACTTTGATTACTAAATGCACCCCTACTTAAAATATATCAGAAGTAATTGATACTGTAATAGAATGCTTTGTCATATCATGTTTCATGTAGTAAATCTATTCAATGGACACAATAGAACTACTATTGTGCCAGTTATTTGTTAATTATTGTAGTTCATTCCCCTTATAGGGTAGTATTTAAGGAGTTGCTTCCCCAGCAGGAAACCAGTTATGATGTATGTAGCAGCAATAAAGATGTCAGCATAGACCCAGACCACGTGCTTGCTTCAGTCCTTTACATTGGCGACGAGAATCGGTCAGCATCTAACTCACAGATAGCCATCCAGGGTTGCGAACAACTGTCCAAGCAACAGCAGACCCTCACAAACAAGATCCAGGTGATATTTTTTTTCATGTGTGTATCATCAGGATCTAGACATAGAATCTAGTCATGGCATTTGCACAACTGCCAAGCTATGAACCCTTAGACACAAGATCTGAAGGAGTATCAATCAGATGGTCCAAATGGATCAAGAGACTGACAGACAATCTCTTTGTAGCATATGATATGACTGATGACAAACGAAAAAAGGCACTCATGCTCACATATGCAGGCAACGACCTCAATGACATCGTAGAGAATCTCCCTCACGAACTAACCACACCTGGAGAGGATGAAAATGTATTTGACAAACTCGTGGATGCCATCACGAAACACTTCAATCCTAAAATCAACACAGAAATACAAAGATACACATTTCGTCAAATGAAACAAACTACAGATGAAATCGATGACTTCTACACTGAATTGTCAAAGCTAGCGCCCTCATGTAATTTCCATGACCCAGATGAGGAGATAAAGTCACAGTTGATAGCAGGCTGTCGATCGGCAAGGGTAAGAGAGAAGGGACTTTGCAATCCAAGTTTAAGCTTACAAGATCTTCTGCGATATGCCAGAACAACAGAACTATCTAAAAAACATGCAGAGCATGTTGAGCACGAAGCAAGGTGTGACAGACTGAATACGCAAAGAAAACATCAATCACAAAGACCCAAAAGCAACTTTTCTGGTAGACCGAACAGGAATCCGAATCAGAAATGTAGGAACTGTGGACGAGACTGGCCGCATTTTGGAGGACAATCCAACTGCCCCGCACATGGTAAAACCTGCAATTCATGTGGGAGACAAAATCACTTTGCGACAGTATGCAAAAGTACAAAGAATCCTCAAACTCGGAGACATACAAATCAATATCAACCGGACAGGAGACAGTCAAACAATACAAACAGATCGTTCAGAACAAGAAAGTCAAATGTACGAAATGTGCAAGAAGAATCGGACGAATCTTCATCTGATGACTATGTATTTTCGTCAAGTAGCATGAGAAAAGACATGCCTGTATTTTGCATCAACATACTTGGCAAAAACTTTGATGTTCTCGCAGATTCTGGCGCAACAACAAACATCCTACCCATAACAGAGTTTGAGAAATTAAAACCAACGCCCACTCTCAGCAAGTGTTCAACAAGAATTTTTCCGTTCTCATCAACTTCTCCATTACATGTGCTCGGAAAATTCAGCACAGTTGTTGATCACAATCAAATCCAAAAACCCATTGAATTTTTGGTCGTGAACACAAAAGACATACCAATCCTAGGATGGAAAGCAAGCCAGGAACTGAAACTCCTGAGCATAGTTAACAAATTAGACGTTAATAACATCACAAAACAGTACCCTGATGTATTCACTGGCCTTGGGAAACTAAAGAATTATCAAGTTAGTCTCCACATTGACAAGGATGTTCCGCCGGTAGCCCAACGATACAGAAGAATCCCCTTCCATATGCGAAGACAATTGGATGAACACCTTAACAAAGAGGAAGAACTCGGAGTAATCGAACGAGCGACAGGTCCGACACCATGGGTGAGCCCGCTGGTCATCGTTCCGAAACCAAAAAGTCCAAACAAAATAAGAGTATGTGTTGATATGAGAGCAGCTAACACCGCAATCAAAAGAGAACGCCACAACACGCCTACTCTAGATGAGCTGACGACACTGCTGTCTGGAGCAAGATGGTTCAGCAAACTTGACCTCAACCAAGGCTACAACCAGCTCGAACTGGACGAGGCATCGAGATACATCACCACCTTCGCTACGCATAGAGGATTGTATCGCTTCAAAAGATTAAATTTTGGAGTGAACAGCGCTGCTGAAGTATTTCAAGAGGCGATCAGACAAACTCTGAATGGACTGCCTGGAGTGGTGAATGTTAGTGACGATATCTTGGTTTTTGGCGGAGACGAAAAGAAGCACGATCACAACCTGAAACAAGTTCTGGACAGACTGCGTGAGAGGAACTTGACTCTGAACCTCGACAAATGTCAGTTCATGAAAGAATCTGTCGAATTCCTAGGACACACTTTCTCTTCGGAAGGAATAAAACCATCACCGAGCAAGCTGAAAAGCATAAGCGAGATGCCGACACCAACAAATGTCACTGAAGTGAGAAGTCTACTTGGAATGTTGAACTTTTGTGGAACAAGGTTCATTCCTGACTATGCAACACTAACATACAAGCTCAGACAGCTGACACAAAAGAACATGAAGTTCAAATGGACAAAAGAACATGATGAAGCTCTCGAAGCTATCACAACTGAACTAAGAAAATCAGTGAGCTTGTCATACTTCAATCCAAACATGTCTACTCAAATGCATGTAGATGCAATTCCGGTCGGAATATCAGCAATCCTCACACAAGGCAAGAGTGGAAACCATCAAGTGGTTCAATTTGCCAGCCGATCTCTGTCTGAAACTGAACAAAGATACTCACAAACAGAAAGAGAAGCACTAGCCGTAACATGGGCTTGTGAGTACTTTCATGTTTATCTGTTTGGATCACCAACATTCACAGTGTACACAGATCACAAACCCCTTGTGACGCTGTTTGGAAACCCGAAAACGCAGTTACCAGTCAGAATTGAAAGATGGGTCATGCGAACGCAAGCATATAACATGAATGTTGTCTTCAGACCAGGAAAAGACAATCCTGCTGATTATATGAGTAGACATCCTCACCGACAAACGAGACTAAGTTCAAGAGAGGAAAAGATAGCCGAAGAATACATCCAATACATTGCAAAAAATGATGTTCCAAAGGCAATGACTCTAGAAACGGTGCAAGAAGAGACATTGAAAGATCCTACAATACAAGCTGTCTTAGAATCCATTAAAACAAACAACTGGTCAAGACATCAACAAGTGCCTCCTGATGAAATCAGAAACTTTGAAACTCTTAAACAGTGTGCAAATGAACTCACTGTCACTCAGGATGGACTTCTTCTCAAGTGCAAACAGATTGTCTTACCGAGATCTTTACAAGACAAAGCTGTTCAAATTGCACACAGTGGACACCAAGGAAAGACGAAAACATTATCACTGCTACGAGAAAAGGTTTACTTCCAGGGCATGAGCAGTGCAGTTGAGAAATCAGTCAAAAACTGCCTAGCTTGTCAAATTGCTACACCCTTCACAACTAGGGAACCATTCCGAATGTCTGAACTACCTCTCAAACCATGGTCACAACTCAGCGCTGACTTTGGACACCTGCCAGATGGCACATACTTACTGGTCGTAACAGATGAATATTCACGATATGTTGTTGTAGACACGCTGAAAAGCACATCCGCACAAGCTGTTATACCTAAACTTGACAAGATTTTCTCTGAATTCGGTATCCCTGATGAACTGAAAACCGACAATGGACCACCATTCAATGGTACAGAACTCAGAACATACCTTCAAAACATGGGGGTCAAACACCGAAAGATAACTCCCCTATGGCCTAGAGCTAATGCAGAAACTGAAAGGTTCATGAGAACAATCAAGAAATCCATCAAAGCTGCAAGAGCTGAAGGAAAATCATGGAAGCAAGAAATGTTCAAATTTCTGCTCGCATACCGGACAACTCCACATTCTACAACAGGACTAGCACCAGCACAAGTACTGTTTGGTAGAAACTTGAAAACGAAGTTACCTGAACCTCCCACTGAACTAGACCTCTGTCCTGATATTGATATTGACACTATCATCAGACAAAACGATGCTAAGGCGAAGCAACGAATGAAGTTTCATGCGGACAAGAAACCAAACATTAAACCGTCCTTGATCAACATTGGAGACAGTGTGTTAGTAAAAGACACAACCAAAATCAATCCTATGACTCCATATGAACCTACACCATATGTTGTACAATCTACTACAGGTTCCATGATCACCGCGAGAAGAAACAACAAATCTATCACACGTAACAGCAGTTTCTTCAAGAAATCTCCGAAACATGCAACTGTAGCGGAAGAAGAAAGAGAAGAAGAACCAGTCGAACTGTACAAGGAAGAAACAGGAACAGCAGAAACTGAAACACCAGTTGAAACCAACCACAGTGATGAGAACCAACAAATTCAGCCCGAACCTGTTCCTGAACCCGAACAAAGACCAAGGAGAACAAGAAGACCTCCCAAACGCTTTGAAGACTACCGGTACCAGAGATACTGATGATTCTAGATAACAAAATCGAGCATCGAATTCTATGTTCAAGTCGTATCGTTTCCTATGGGCATTCTCCAATTCCAGCAGACACTCACCAGATGATGATGTTATGCCCCAACGAACTAACAAGGCAAAAGCTCGTTAAGCCTTGTCGCCCTTTATTTTGACCCTTATGGTCTCATCGTTTATTTGATACAATTCGTATCCAAGCTGATTCGTTTCATCGTTTACTTGTGCTTAAGAAGAGCACACACATTGTGACACAAAATAGAATCTAATCCATCATGCCATTATTATTGTTTGACTGAACCTCAAACTCAAGCTTAAAGATATTTCTCTATAGACTAGACCTAGATGGTCTTCCATTCATTTGGCAGTGCCTTAAAGATGTCTCAAATATCTACTTACCAACAATAAACACTCCAGTAATTAATCCATGAACAATTTGAACCAAAGAACTTCAACACAGTCGTTACTTTTGAAATTTGCTCATTTCATGTTTTGTTTCAGCCTTAGATTATAATTATTGACTTAGTCCTGATACAATTTGAAGCAACCTGAGACCCATCCCTTAAGGCTCTGACTCTGACGACTTTGGCTCAGTTATTATTACATAGCATCAAATCCGAGGAAGGAAGAGATGTAATAGAATGCTTTGTCATATCATGTTTCATGTAGTAAATCTATTCAAGGGACACAATAGAACTACTATTGTGCCAGTTATTTGTTAATTATTGTAGTTCATTCCCCTTATAGGGTAGTATTTAAGGAGTTGCTTCCCCAGCAGGAAACCAGTTATGATGTATGTAGCAGCAATAAAGATGTCAGCATAGACCCAGACCACGTGCTTGCTTCAGTCCTTTACAGATACTAAGTTATGAAAAGGCCCATCACAATTCGGGGGACTAAACAGCACTTTTACCACGCAGTTGAATATGAGTAAGGTACCGGTAGCCGTAATCATGGATTCAGAGTCAATACACAGCAAAGTTACCAGATTGGCTTTTTTAAAGCCAAATTCCAGAAAGCTGGGTTTTTTTGGGGGACTGTTGGCACCAATTCCATTGGCTCGTTGGCTTTTTTCTTTACAATCTAAAATTATTAGCAGCATATTAATATGCCATCCTTTTTCTAAAACATTTTCTTTCAGGAACCATTTTTGGACAGTTAGCCCACACGATTGTGCCAAGATTTCCGCCGCTAATTATCCAGAAAGCGCCAGTCGTCAAGGGCAGTGTCCAGTTGACACCGGATTCTATGGTTCATATTTTTTAACCGGTACGAGTTTTTGAAAGCTTTCCCCCCACCTTTAACCCCCTCCCCCACACACACACTCTAGTTTTGGATTAATAATACTTCACCATTAGTATTTAAAGAGCTGGCCACCTTTGTCTTTGCCTAATAACCCCAGTCAGCAGTGTTGTAGTTAAAAGGTTTCTCCTGTATCCGTAAGACCAGAAACAGAATGCAACTCAATCTTTTTAACATATAATGAAAATGCTATTGTGAGAACCGGAAGTCCTTTCAAATAAATGTTGAAAAGACTTCACTACATCCCCAGCAGTGTTTTAAAACCTTAACAACCCACAGGATTTTATCTTAATGCCCCACTTAATTTAGTGGGGAAGATGGTAGTGTTCTTGTTCTGGAGCTTTTCATGTGATGTTAGTACAAACGTGGAATTTTTTTCTCTGGCTTATTTTCCTAATATTGTTTGGCTTAAACTTAGAATTTCCATCTGGCAACTGTAGCAACCTTTGGCCAAATATAGAATTCTTAGTAATAATTATCCGAGACACAGGATGTACCGACAGACCATTCCTTCTTTTACCAGATGTGTCCACAGCTTGTGCGGGTATAAATACGGTGAGTACTACTCACAGAGCTCTGTGGTACTGGTCTTTTTAGTTCAATTATGAAGGGGTGTGGTGCGAATTGTTGCATTGTTGACATGGATGGTACGCGCACAAGCCCGCGGACGGAAAATAATGAATCGGTCCGTCTCGTAATTATGTTTGCGAACGAGCTGAAGACATGGAAGGTTGGCCATGTTAGGCACTAAGGCAGGCACTACTTACCCAGTGCGGTCCCTACTTTAAATCTCTTAACTTGACCTGGAATCGAATACCGCCATCTTGGTTTTGTTTATATAGTGACTTAGACTTCACTGCTTACCTTCTATGGAAGTTGATACCACTGTGGAAGTTCAACAATCTTTTTGCATGACAATTTACGGAAGGAGTTCCGTACTCGAGCGCCAAAGACCAGAAACTAACTGAAAGAGATGATACATAGCTACCCCGGGGGCTTTCCCTGATATGTCAATCTGACTACTGCCCAGACGAACATCGGCCTACGGCCTCGATGATACAAACTGACTAGACCCTCACGTCGTTACTTAGGGCTAATTAACGTAATCATAAGCTAAAAAGAACAAAAACATCGATGGATTTTTAATTACATTGGCATCGATAGGTGTATCGACTACACCAATTGACATGGCACAACCGGTCGTGACGTCACTATGTAAACAAAACCAAGATGGCAAGGGACCGCACTGGGTAAGTAGTGCCCTAAGGCAAGCGGAGGCTTAGAACTAGAGTCTAGGCCTACTCTAGAAAGATCTAGACTCTAAATCTTAATGCTAGATGTGGAATCTTAAGTTTTACTTTGAGTACGACCGAAAAATGTAGAATACGACTTTCGTACTCCTGGAAACCTTGCAGGTAGAGTCAGTAGGCTATTTCGCACAGTTTAGTAGATCTAGACTAGATCTAGATCTAACTAGATCTAGATCTAGATCTAAATGGAAATGGCTTTTTAATAACTCGGTCTAGAGATCTGATTTAGATCTAGATCTAAATTGAGTAGGATTTGGAGGAGGGGAGGTCTTCCCCCCCGTCTGCGCCCCTTACCAAAAAGTTAAACATATGATTAAGATATAGATCTAGATCTAAGCTTTAACAACCTAGATCTAAATTTAAATCCACTTATTATCAACTTGCAATCAATGTTTTGGGGGTTAGGGCTAGGGTTACAAATACTAAACCCAACCTTTTGATATGCCCGCTCAAGTCCCCTCTTTACTAGTCTTTAGTGTGTTTTCTAGACTGGCGCGGACGGGCGGAAGACCTTCCTTGGAGGAGTTCCATTTGAGTCACACAGTAGGGATATTGCAACGACGCGACTTTGGGAGTGTCCCTGTGCGGGGAGTGGGGGGGGGGGGGGTGGCGGTTGCAGTGTTAATTACCCTGGCAAGTTACTCCTCCCCAGAATACCAGATGGATGTTTTTATTATAAATGCTCGACTCAGGGATTAACACTAGTTAGTAGTTTGTAACATGAAATAGATGCCAGACTTCGACTAAAAGTTGAGTAATTTATCAAAAGGTAGTCCATCCTGATATTCAACAAAGCCACTCTTATTGGCAAATGTGTGATCAGAATCTTATTTGCGGATAGATTTTGGGTTTTGTGATTTTTATTTAGGGAGAGCTCCTTTAGATCACAATTTTGGCTTGTTTTGTCAAATAATTAGGCTCTTCACTCGGTAAGATGGCTTGACTCGGAGTAATGCTGTCAGTTTGGTACTATCGTAATTCAGATAAAGCCACGTCGCCCAAGCCCGAAACAAATTAGCGAGGCTAAAGCATTTTTTTTATTATTGAACAAAAACACATTTTCTTTATATGGAATGAAAGTTTAGAATATATAATATCAATTTGAAACCAGGGGCAGTGTTTGAATTTTTAAAATCCGATTTAAGAAATAAAGCAAGTTTAACCTTTTCCGTACGTCGTGGTAAGAAATGTTCCCACAGCCCTCTTTAAAATTCAATATAAAATATACCATTGACAGCACGGTTTCATCAGAGGATTCGCCTGATGCTATAAAATTTAATGTTTGTTTGTTGTAGCGGGTTTTATTTACGTTTACTTTTCGGTACCCCTTACCGTACGCCGGAACAAAAATTACCAGACTAGCAAAGAAGAGATTTACTAAGTCCAACGCGTCCGTACGTCGTGGTAAAAAATGTTCCCATGCGACAGATAGTGTAAAGAGTGAAACAATCGCGTCGTCCTCATCAGGATTCCCAACATATACATGGGGGACACAAGTTGAAGACATGACCCCACTGTCCCACCCATCAAACCCCTCATGAAACGCAAGCAATAGTGGTTTTTGAGAAGATCAAATTTCCGTGGTATGTGTGATAGGGGCGATGGGAACAAAGCATCGGACAACCAAGCTTCTCACCGTTGTTGAAAAAAAAAAGTCATCTTTATGGGCGATTTCAAGGACCATCCTCAATATCGACTGGGCAACATTCTGCTGTATTTAGTTTTTGATGTGGGACTTATGTTTTATACGGATAGTACCATACCTATAGAAATGTCTGTAATATGAATAGATGATTATTTCTCATTTGTATTGTTTAATTTTGTGGCCCCTTTATGTAACAAAATATGGAAATCTCTTCAATTTATGTATTATTTTTTCCCTCTTACTAAATATAAGGTAGTCGAAATCGACCACGTATGAACTTGAAGTTTTCATTTCTGCACCATATGTAAATCTTGTATTTTCCAGGGTTTTGAGGGAACAGTTAGAAAATTATGGCTGAAGCTATTCTGCTATTTATAGAGCGCTGTCGCTAGTGAGTGCAGCCTTCGCCATACATTTATGTATTATTTTCCTCTCTTACTAAGTATAAGGTAGTGGAAATCGACCACGTATGAACTTGAAGTTTCCATTTCTGCACCGTATGTAAATCTTGTATTTTCCAGGGTTTTGAGGGAACAGTTAGAAAATTATGGCTGAAGCTATTTATAGAGCGCTGTCGGTAGTGAGTGCAGCCTTCGCCCGCACGACCAAATGAGTGTTGAAGAATAGACTTGATTGTGAAAGCCTATTAAATGCACAGGTATTAAGCGGCAAGTAGGACAGTGAGTGGCACATAGTGACGAAAATATGCAGTGCTGACAAGATAGTCATGAAAGTTGATAGAGCTTCTGCCAGTGCTACTCAATCTCCGAAGGAACAACATATAACACGCATGTGAGGCTGTTTCTGAAGATTAGATGAAGAAATCATGAAATTCTTTCACTGTCACCCATTTTGAGGCCTGTCATTGGCAATGGCAAGTCATTCCAATGGTCTTCGCGTCAAACATTTTGTTATTTTTCCTACTCAATTCTGAAAAGCCTGAAAAACAGTTTCCTCAACCATAGCTCAATGGTTGAACACTCAATGCGTGGACAACTACAGGAATGTTATTTACAGCTCATTATTTTAATTTTTATGTAGGCCTATTTGTTCCCGAAAATATCCCTTGTTATCATTAGCACCCAAATCAGAAACGTTTGCATTTCTGGGAATCATTGCACTTTGATTTCACCATTTGACTCTTTCCGTATCTATTAAAGTGACTGTCTTTCTCATGGACCAGATAGCCCCTTACCGCCTTTAAGGGGGGGCGCGGGTCCTGAAATCGAAATTAGGCTTAAAAATACAGATATCGCGATTTTGTACTTTTCGGTTAGTTTATCCATTTAGGAACACTTATTTTGCGAACCAAATGTCAATTTTGAATGTTTATAATCCTGAAATATGCCTTTTAGTGAGGTGGGGGGTCAAGAAAAAGGCACAAGAACCATGCCACTGGGCTGCAAAATTAGCCCTAAATAACAGCTTAGTGTCGCTATCAAAACCCCTACTCCTCCGTACACATCTGTCATAAGCCTTTGGTGGTTTGGAAATCATTGTTGAGGCTCAGCACACCAGTAATGATGACTTTAGCCATGTGTAGCACGTTTCAATAACATTTTTATTGAAAAAAAACTTTCAAATGCGATTTTCTCGAAATTGCACTTTTGATCAGTGATTTGTGAACTAGTTTTTTATTTATTGACCAATTGGTATAAAATTGGGCTAACAACATGTTTGAACAAATAAAAAAATTCATACAGAAGGAAATTTAACTTTTCATTTTTTTTTTGGTTGAATTTTTTTGTGATAGAAAATAAGAAAAAACGGAATTCCGCTACATACCATTTTCAAAAATTTATAACAAAAGATCTGACAGAGATATCGAAATTCCCTTCTGTATAAAGTTTTTAATTGGATCGAATAAGACATAATAGAAGTTTCAAATAAATCCAGTAAAATTTGGCGAAGCCTATCTATATTGAATTTGGTACTTTTTGGGGACTCAAAATCCAAGATGGCGGCGCGTCCATGGCAACAATATGACAAGCAAATTTTTTTACATTTTTTTTCTGCTAATTCAGACATCCTGAATTCGATTATAATAGTTAAAATTGTCTATTTCTCATAATAACAAAAATCGCCTTCAGGACCCTTAAAGTTCATTTTGTTCAATATATTATGCAGATAGGAACAGGATAAACTGACATTGATTCATGTTCTTGTCCTTCACATTGTCGCTCTCGCCTCATCTTCCAGTGCGGTAGGGTTTGATGAGGCAGTGTTAACTGTTATAGAAATATTGGACCCACGTTATGTCAGTCCTTGCCCCCAAAAGTCTGTTTTTCCGCATTATGGTTATACTGTGTTTTCTCAGACTTTACTTTTTGGACGGCACCAGTGTCGTTCAGCCGACCTTGACTCATTGTGGCAGCACGTAACCAGAGATGAAAAAAATAATGTGGCTTTCTTACTGTGCTGTGCTCATGAGCAAATGTCAACAATAAGTGTCATCCCACAACACAATTTCGAACAAAATAATACAATACCTAGCAAGTTGTTACAGCAAAAAAAAAATTAAAAACAGAACAGGGTGAGGGCAGGGTATAATAAGATAGTACATGTATTGAAAAAATAAGCATCTCCAAGGCTTTTCCTGCTCTGGCAGAAAGCTACCGTAGGTAATAAAAACTACCTGATTGGTGGAGGTGGGTCGGGTGGGGCGGGGCATGACAGAACATCGTTTGAAATTCACAGGAGTATAATCATCGAACATTGTGGGCATTTGGGGCAAAGATCATGTCAGAGCTTGTTTAGAATGCTTCTGATTGGTTCTTATATATAGTTGGTCAGTTGTGAGAAAATGAGATAGTATTTCAAATTTGATGAGCAACAGTTGGCATGTCGGTGTTACAAATTTTGATAGTGCGGGGAGAGCCTTTGAAAGTTGTCTTAGTGAGTCTGACCCATGGTTCACTGGTTAACATGTTCTTGTTACAATGCCTTTGATTTAGAATACACAGTGAGCAATAAGACGGTAGTTACGTCTCAAAGAGGATAGTGACCCGACACGTGAAAATACCGGCTGTGCGCTGCACGGTCAGCTTGACCTTGCAGTATTTGTATGCCTGTGCAGAGTGAATGCATGGAAAGTCAATGCCGTATTTCAACGCCCCTCGCAGGGTGAGTTAACATGAATAAAAAATATTTCAGTGGCATTGCTAGGAAAAATCATGTGCCTTTAGTTGAAATTCTAGGCAGGGAATTGCTGAGCTGGACTTTTACTATAAAAAACATCGCTATAGAAGACTAATGAATAAATAATTGAGGGGGGGGGGGGGGCACGGGAACGATCTGATCCAGAGAATTAAGGGGTTTTGACAGGGGCAGGGAAATTAAAAACCACTGGGGGTGCAGCAAAGGTAGGCAGGCGATATAGCAGTCTCGTTGTGACGTATGCGGCATGGGTGGGCAGTGAGTTACGTGCGGGGTAGGGTTTGGTGATGAATTGTAGGAACTTATTAGCCTAAGGTACAGTGGAACTTGGTTGTAACGAGAGGTCATGTTCTACCAAAAAATGTCTCGTTATACCCGAGGTCTTTGCTATTCCAGGAAAGAGTACAAAAGACAAGGCTATGGATTAAAATACCCCACTTATGTGCATGCCATGCTAACAAGGGATGTAACCATGAAAATAGTGGGGCATTTTAATGGTTACCTCCCTTATTGGCATGTCTTGTACATCAACGTACATTATATAACATCAGATCTGACGGCAGATCCTGGCCTTGGTATCAGACCAGTTATTTTTTTTTTTGTCTTTTTGTGCTGACAGTAGCCATGTGTCGATTAAATTACAAGAGAGTCAGATGCAAAAGTTAGAGGCAGATGAGTATGTTTGTTTCCGGTGGTTTCCCATGCTGTTTCATTCAAAGTATGGGAACAGACTGGCCACGTGTTTGTGACACAGGGAGTGTAGGCATTTGGTCACAAAGCCTGGTGTAGACAAAGAGCGTGCGACGAAGCCCGGTGTAGACAAAGAGCATACACCGCATGGCGATCAATTATGATCAGAAACCGTGCTGCATGTAATAATTTTCGCTCATCACAGGTAGTGGCCAGAGAGTGCACGTGTCTGACAAAGCTACACAGTTGTAGCCTTCATGGCCTGCCCCACAGTTTGCCTCAGTGAGTGAGGAGTCATCACTTTAAACTGGCTGCTTGTAGTGTGCTGTCACAGCACGTGGTCAGTAGTGAGAGAAAACATAGTAGGCCTAAGTGAGAGATGGCCAGGTGGGGCCACAACTCACAAGGCAGGCATGTAGTAACAAACAATGCAACGATGCAATTTGTTATTGTCTGACTGGACTGACTCTCAACGCGTTGTTCTGCGGCTGCCCCCACCATTTGCTGTGCGCACTCAAAATTAATTCTCTCACTAGGGCAGGTGCTTTGATTATCAATTGCCGCTGTTCAAGTATTTTATTATATTATAACTCATACAGTACAAAAAACAGGGATTTAAAATGTTCTCGTCATTGGCAAAGGTCTCGTTATTAGTTAGCCGTGTTGTTTAACAGGCTGGGGCTGGGCTTTGCCTCTTTTGCACCACCAAGCACAGTAGCTTCCTAAGGTCGCGTCCTTGGTTTGTCATCGCTGTGTGTCACAAGTGGAACCCCTCCTGATTTAATATTATTGAAATGAATCAATGAAACCTAAGATTTATTCTTTAAAGTTTTTGGTCCATATAACGGGATTATTATGTTTTATTTCATGTGGATTGTAACGAATTGATGTTAGTTATGGTTTTTAATCATCATGTCTTTTTATCATCTTTTATACCTGGCTATAGTAATGTTGGGCAATGATTTGTTAATGACACTGAATTTGTTTTTGTTTTTCATTTCTCTCATTTTCAGCGCCAATGTCAGTTGACGAATAGCCTCATTCCTGACTGAGAGTATCTTCCGAGAGTATCTTCGATATCATCCAAAAAAAAACATGTGAGGAAAAGGGTTATGAATATGAAGGTGGACAAACTTTTATTATACTGTTCACTTTTCACAAAGGGACAAATTTGAATGAAAACTGTCTGAATGCCACTGTTTCAGATTTTCTCTGATTTCAGAGTTTTTCATTTTGTTGGAATTTTGAGGGTGAATTCCTAGATCTAGGGCTAAATCTATCCTTAAATTTTAGTTTTATCTGGTGGTTTTTGTTCTCTTTATTCACTGAGACAGTAGTCTCCACCTAAGAACCCGGTCAACGGGAGACAGAAAAAGCGGGTTCTTAAGCAGACCGGGCACCTAGGCGGATACCAAAGGATGCCACCCATGTTTGACTACCCGTGTCCATGGCTTATCCCCCTGGATTGCTCGGACTTGGGTTGTGACCTCATAATGAAAATTAAGCATTGAACATTTAAAAAAAATTTTTTTTTTTTTTTTGCGAATGGTCAAAGTTATGGCTTATGGCTAGCAGAATGCTCTTTTCTTACGTGATGATTGTGTAACGAATGGAATGATTCAGACTGAACAATGAAGTTGTGAATCACAGATGCCGATTTTAGACCACACGAGGCCCAGTGATACCCTGTGTAATAACCACAATCAGCCCTAAGTACATGTGCAGACCAGCCGTCTATACCGATTCAATCGGTATTTTACCGATTTTTTTTGGAAATGGCCGTTTTACCGCTTTCCGATTTTGATAAAAATTTACCGATATTTTTCCCTAAGTAGGCCCACTCCCCAAGAACCTTTTTGTAAATAGTTTGTAAATAAAGAACTGTAAATATTTTTTATCCAGGCTGTAAATACCTCACAATAAAAATTCCGTGAATACATATACTTATTTTGTAAATAGACTGTTTAAATTTAGACGAGAGATTTTGTGACATCGTGCTTTGGAGACACTGGAATCCTCTAGGGTACAGCATGTGTAATAACAAAGGATTTCAAGGTATCGGTAAACCTGAAACACCCGGTGAATACATGTTTCAATGATATACTGATTTTTGGTCTCAAATACCGATTTTTGGGTCTGATCATACTGATTTTCTGATTTGGATTGTGGCAGGTCTGCATGTGCCGTGCAAACCAAGCACGTGGTCAATGAAGTATAAAATTCTGCCCCTCGAGTTAGACAACAATAGGTAATGACTATGCTAATTTAGTCCAGGAGTGGCCTGCTTGCACACGAAATCCTTTGTACGGTTCACCTCCCCCTATCTTCCCTCCACCCGCTCTTTTTCACTGTACTGTGTGGCTTTGTTCTATCCCGTCTACTGGAAAGAGAATTTGGCGGTTAATAATATGGACATTTTACATAAAAGTGTGCTCGTTTCTCGGTCAAATGCCGGGTTCTTAGGCGGATTTTTCGTTTTAGGGCGCGTTCTTACGCATGTAAATTACAGTGAAAAAATTCGGTTTCGTGGCAACGTGGCAACAGCGGGTTCTAAGACGGATCGGGTTCTAAGGCGGCGAGTTCTTAGACGGAGACTACTGTAATATATTTTTTCAACAGTAGCAAATCGAAACCTAAAAACTACGAAAAAAAACAGTTAATTTCACAACTACATTAATACTATTGTCCAGACATTGGTTTGCTATTTGTATGACGAATTTTCAGAGGAAAATTCTCAGATGGACAAGTTTCCTTCACTATCGTTAGTCCAAGAATCTCCGAGGTTTCAGAGAAAAATTCTCTGACCCACGAAAATAGCCTAGGCCTAGCCAAGCAGGGAAATAGATGCAAGGCAAGGGAAGTAAATCTTGTTGTTTTTAGTTGTAAACAACATCATGGCATCGTGTTCACGAAGATTTCCCAAGTTTGTTGAACGAGACACAGCAGTTGATGCGATTGATCTAGAGTGTAGGAACAAGTTTAGATGGGATTTTCATTTTCAGAGAATTTTTTTCAAATGTCATTTACACCCCTGCCCTATGTGAAAAGAATTCTGGCAGCTGTTGACTAACTTGACAGTGATAGAAAGAAAAAATCGCACTTTGCATTACAAACATATATCAGCTTTGTCACCATAACTTGACAATACTGGTATGAACTACTAGAGAGTTATGATGAAAGCCAGTGAATGTGATCGGCCTGACTTCTGCTTGACTTTGATCCACGACACTGAAGAAAGTTTCCCTATCAACACCATGAACTTCCATATTTCTTCTTTATTCAGAAAATTTCTCTCTGTATTAACAGTATAAACTCCCCTGCTTTCAGAGAGAAAGAATTGTCTTGGCAGGAAGTCTGAATTTGCTATAATAGTGCTGCCAGATGCTTTGTGTTGTCCATCATTAATTACCCATTTTGTGGGTCAAGATATGTGATGTGTTTGTCAGGGTTGCGTAAATACTGGTTTTCAATTCTGTTCCTCTTAGAACTTAGTTATTGCCAAAAAGCATTTCATAATTACATATTGTGTATTCTACCAGAGGTACTAAACTTAGCAGTAAGAAGAACATTAGGATGTGGCTCAGATTATATTTATATTCTTACTGTGCTAAATTAATGGTCCAAGGCAGGCTAAGGCTAAAAGGCTAAAATTGCAGATACTAGATGACTAAGATGAGACACTTCCTTCTTCGCACCTGTCAAAAAAATGCTGCACACAGTTTGCACACTGATCGGGGATGGGGCCCATGTTGCATAGCATGAAAAGAATGCTTGATATAACGATACATTAATGATGGGGATTTGTTACAGTGCTGCTGCGATTAAAGAAAATACATAATAAACACACAAAATAGCAAGAGCTTTTTCACATCGATTGAAGTTATAATTACAAAATAAGTGACATGAATCAAGGCCTTTAGCGATAGTTGAACAATGAACAAAATTCAAAATTTTCCTTATTTGGCTTTGTAAAATAGGCATTGGTCATGACTTCCACGCATTCGCTGCTAGGTGACGGTGCGAAATCTAAGCATGCTAAATGCGCTGGCTGTCTCATCTTATTGTTTCTAGCATCTTTGACTGGACCAACAGTGTACCATAATATTTGGTGTTGACCAAAGGCATGCTGCAATGTAAAAATTTTTAGTTTTTTTTTTTCCATGAATATAGACATAAGGGAAACCAATTACTGGTACTAAAAAGTGTTCAGTTATTAACATACCAATCCTTTTCTTTTTAGGAGTTCTCCTATAGAAGATATGGATGTGGCCCAACAAGAGCCAGATGGCTACCCTGAGGCAACGTCAGACATGGCAGCTCGTGGAGTTGGAATGGACTCAGGTTTGCCAGTATCAGCGGCAACAAATGAACTATTTACATATGGACCTGAAAGCAGGATAGACACAGAGGTTGAATTTGCAGTGAACATAAATACAGAGGTGAAAGTTCCCATAACTGAAAATATGCCGGAGCATACAGAGGCGACAAGGGAAAGGAATGGTTCAGAAGAAGGAGCAGTAGAAAGAGGCTTTGAGGTGGGGCAACCTTCTTCTGGTGTGGCTTCAGACATGGAAGAAGAGCAAGGTGCTGCTGGTGCTATTTCAGCCGCCCCACCCGGCCCTCCAGCCTTGAATGAGGTATGGAAATATCAGGGGCATGTCATCCCTGTGATTACTTAAGGGCCTATCTCATTTTTGATAGTTAAGAGAAAAATGAACTTAAGCTTTTTTTTTTATCAAAGTCATGCATTTGTGTTTTAATGTCAGTTTAATGCGTTATTGTGGGAATATTCTGGGTATCTGCTTTTTGTTCACATGATTGGTAGGGCTTGGCCTCAAGAAGAACAGGACAAATCAGTATAATTTTGGACTAAGTCATTATGTCTGCACAGTAATTATATTTTACCACAAAACGTAGCTTTATTAAAGGCTTTTAACTAAGAAGTGTATGCTTCATAAGTCTGGTTCTTTTTGTGTCTCGCTTTTTTAAATGTGAGGTGACTGCACAAAATCGGTAATCTGCTGTAGCCACCGAAGTTGAGGAAATCAAGCAAAATTGTGGTTGAAACAAAAATTTACCATTCTTGCCACTGGAAAACAATAAAATAGATATCTAAAATTGGCAAAAAAAACAACAAACATCAGCATTTTGCTTAAATTTCTCAACTTGGACAGTTGTGACACAATTACCCACTTTGTGCGGTCACCTCACATGTTAGTTATTCATTGCTCTCATGGTTTAAAATTTTGTGAAACATTTTAAGGCCATTAAAATTGGATTTATGTTATTCTTTACTTTGCTTGTTGATTTTGTGAGATTTGTGTCTGAGTGGAAATAATAATATGTCATTTGCTTGGGTAGTTTTTTTTTTTTCCACCCTTGATACAATGAGACGTCTCTGCATTGTTCAATCATTCTCCAGGCTGCTGTATCTCCTGACCATGCTGCAGTTCTACCAAATGAGGAAAGAGGGGCCGATGAATATGAAGATTTCTTACATGAATATGGTATTCCGCAAGCCTCGGATATGGATGTAAATGAACCTCCCATCAATTTGGCAGGACAGAGGATGTGCACTAGCGCTTATTTTAGTAAGTTTTATGCAGTACAGTTATCTGCATTGCCGATTTTCCCTTGGTGTTTAGGGAAATGGTATGTGTGTATGGGTTGTGCCTGTAGCACTACAGTGGAACTTGCCTACAACGATGTTCACCAGACCACTGCAATGCCCCGGTTCTAATTGAGGTCCCATTGTAGGCAAGGTCAAAGGGAAACTACTCATATAAATATAGGGCTTGTTCTAGAAGAGATGTTGTTGCGCCTACAGATTTGAGCCTTGTTTTGTACACGCTTGTCCACCTGGGAAAGAGATAATGATATCCCCCTGAAAAAAATGTTGGAGACATGCAAACATTGATTTTCGCAGCTGGGAAATTGATCAGGACATTCCTCTGAAGAAAGTTCAAGAAAAAATCATTCCGTTTTTCTTCAGATGGAGAAGATACGTATAACAAGTTGTCAGTCTGATGATGTTGGTCTGGACTTGGGGAAATGAAGGTGACCTGGAAGAGGACGAGCCAAAAGGCACAAGCATTAAATAGACGGAACCTTTCAGAAAGATTGTCAAAAAGCATTTTCAAGGAAAACCACCGGATCCAAAAGTTAGTCTGAAAGAGGACATAACTGAGTGTGAAATTTTTCTATCCTTTCTGCAATTCAATTTTTTTGAAGAGGCTGCAAATGCATCTGCCAGATTTTCAAAGATCTACATCATGCCGGACCTTGTTATAACAAAACATGAAATAGCAGCTTACATTGGCTTATGAATTGTCATGGGAGTAGATCCAAAATCCTCCCTAGAAGATTATTGGTCTGTGAATCCGTGTCTTAGAAATGTATGTGTGAGCAACACAATGCCCAGAAGTCCGTTAAAAAATATTAATAGAGCATGTCATGTTGATGGCCCTGAAAATGTGAAAAGTCGTTCATTAGATAGAATCAACGATCTGTTATCCACTCTCAAGGAAAAGTCTCAAGAATTTTACAATCTCCATCAAAACATAAGTGTTGACGAGGCAATGATAAAGTTCCATGGGAAACACTCTGGAGTTGTGGGGGTACCAAATAAACCCGCCAAAAGAGGTTACAAAATTTACACTTTGGCAGGCGCCCATACAGGTTAGATCTGGGTCTTTGAAGTGTATCTGAGAACTGCCAAATGAGAAGAAGGCCTTACCCAAGGGGTTGTTGAAACACTTTGCAAAGATATTGTTGGTAGAAACCATGTGGTTTATGTGGACAAATTTTATGTTTCACTTCCATTGGCATTGTCGCTGTTAAAGAAAAAGATTTGCCTTTGTGGCTCATTCAATACGTCAAGGAAATTGTGACCGACCGATCTCAAATCAAAAAAGAAAGGCTGCTCCTTGAAAAAGCTGAAATGTGGAGAAGACATTTCGAAACAACGCACTGATGGCAAGCTAGTGGCCACTGTCTGGAAAGATTCTTCACCTGTGTTTAATCTGACAACACGCTTCAACCCAACAATGACCACCATCTCCCGACAGATTTGTGGACAGAAAGGATGGAAACTGTTAACCTTCCCACAACGGACAGCATCTTGGAATACAACAAATATATTGGTAGGGGTTGATTGCCATGACCACCTCAGGTCAAACTACACTGTTCAACGACCAGGGCACCGCTGGTGGTGAAATTTTGTGTGGAACTTGGTAGATGTTGCCCTTGTCAACTCCTACATCTTGTACAAAATATCAGTAACAAACAAATTACACACAAATCATTTCGGCTCAGCGTTGCACAGCAACTTGTGCCAGGTTACTCAGTTCATTCACGACAAGTTCAACAAACGGATGTGGCTAATTTGGATCGAGAGCTGGCACATGGACACCAAAAAACTTGTCGGGCATGAGGCACAAAAGAGGGACAAGAAGCGGCAAACAAAAGAAACGAGAGATGGGTGTCTACAGTGCCAGATTCATTTGCACAAGGGCTGTTTCTGGCAGTACCACGAGGAAGCTTGCAAGATCTCATCCTCTTCAAATCGTGTGGCCAAATGTGACGCCTTCACCCAAACGGACGATTCTGTTGCAGAGTCAGCACATTCCTCCACACCATTTTCACGTCAGCCTGTTGTGACAACACCGGCCCGTATGCACAGATCACCTCGAAAGCTAAAAGTCACTCACGATGCCCAATACTAGCATTGGCTATAGAACAGTGTTTGTGCTTTTTAATGTTGGAAGACAATCAAGACAAATCAAGTTGATTTTGTTTTCTTCACTTAGTTGTTATTGATGGTTATTCACTTACACAGTGTTTTTTCTTTGACAAACTTTCTACCTGGTTATGATTTCTGTAAAAGTCATACATCTGCATTTTAACGGTATTTTCTCATTTTTATGGCCAAAATCCAAAATGACCCTGTTGTCTCTTAGAAATCATCTGAAGAGTTGAATACTTGGAATTCTCTTATTTTTTTTTTCGTGTGGACTTAACAGGTAGTCTTACTTGCCTGTGATTAAACCCACAAGTGCTTAAAAAAAAAACCTATGGAAACTCATTCCTACCAACAGCAGTACATTAAGAAAGGATGCCCAGGGCGGGAATGATTGATTGCATCTAGCTGTCTATTATCTTACTATAATTGAGCTAGAGGGTAAACGTGTAAGCAGCTAAAACTTTGCGAGTACGACATTTAAAAAAAAAAAAAAAATGAAATTTGGTGTACTGCTTCAATTTTTGACAAAGAGTTACATGGGCACATTCATTTTAAATAAAAATCAGCCTTTAATATTATTTGTTTAAGAATGTTTGTCTAATATGTTTTTATGTAGATCTATATTCAGACTTTATGTGTGAAGAGGCTGGCTTTCTTAACAGTGCCTTACTGGAACATGTCTAAAACATTTATATCACTCCCAGTCGACTAACATTCTGTAGTTTGTATGACGCTTTTAAACAATAAAACTACATGTAGTCTGGAATCTATATGCTGTAGTGTTCGTGTCTTTACAAATCTCTCCTCCAAACAGAATCTGTATGGTAAGAATGTTACACCCCAATGTGTCACCATTAATGATTAAGCCTACAGGCTGCCTGAGCACTTGCACAGTATTCATGGGCGGGGAGGCAATGGTGGCGATATGCTTTAGAACGGTCTGGCCAAATGAGACATGTATGTAAATGGCGGAGATAAAAACGGTCAGAGCATAACAAAGCATATTTTTTTTATCCCTCTTTAAAAGTCAATATCTACATTCTGGGTAAAGACATTGTCTTGAAATTTAAAACCAGGTGTCACCAATCATGTTTTAATGCATACACAGAATTATAAACAAATTCATTGAAAAGGAACGCCACAAGAACTATTTTTCAAATCCTACCATTTGTACAACATGCAGTGGAATGCAGGAAAAGCTTCAACACGGATACTTTTGAGTCTTCGCACATCAGTTTCTATGAAACTTGCATTCATAAACTTAAGCATGCACTTAGGACATGTACCGGTATTAATGAATGCCCCATGTGAATTTTGGGTTGATTGAAGGAACAATCGACCGTTCTGTTACAGCGTTCAGACAAAGTGAAAAACGGACCGATCGGCAGGCCGAACGACATCCCTTTCCTTAATGTAAACACTGGCTCTTGTAGTACATTACGCTTTTATACGGTACGGCCACCAGAATGTGGCTTTCTTTGAAGACACCGACCTGACAAAGGATATGTAGTCTTATCTTTGCAATGGACCTGTGTCCATGAAAAGGGTATGACTACCTGGGCCTGGGTCCATGGCAATAAATAATTTTTAATCAGTGGTTCTCAAGAGAGCAGTATCTGTGTCATGAGAAGGTGATGTAGGTGGGGTTGTTGTTTGACAGAATCTGCATTTTCTGAGTCCTCCACAAGTGGCTGCGACAGACTGCCTTTTTTGTTTTGATAATGCAACTTGGTGGTCTGTTCACTGGAGAGCAGTAGGTGATATACACAGAATTTTGTTGTGGACACCATGAGTACCATCAGTAAGAATATTCATTCCCTCACTAGAGTTAAAAAAAAACATTAATTTGGTTGCCACTGCAAGTTTCATCTTCTTTTATGCTGGTTTGGTATGTAGAGGTAATGAGTGTCATCTTAGACATCTTATGAGGCCTTCAATTTTATGACTGTTTGATTGTATACAGACATATCAAGTCTTTAATATTCTCGCTCCTGTCATTTCAGGAAATTGTGCCACATGTATGCAAAGACGTAGAGGGAGTGTGAACTATCCGTGTTGCTGTGTGTGTAATTGCATAGCTTGCGCACCACTAATGACAAGGTGTGCTCTCTGTCAAGGCCAGATTTGGGATTTTACTTTTATCGAGCTTGAAGACTACAGAACCAGATTTTGAGTATTGTTCTCTGTACTGTTGAAGTTTTATATGCGTCCCCATCATTAATTACATGTATAATATTGTTTTGTATTGATCCTAGTGAAACTTCCTTCTACCAGTCTACAAAATTTGATTAACAGCAATCTCGAAATAAACAAAGCAAGCATGCAAGTAAAATTTCACAGTATTCATGTTATATCCACTTTGGCTAACAAATTTTCAGTCCAGAAGTGCTGTAGAACAAGGGGAAGGGAGAGGACAGTGCATGATTCATGTGATACACAAAAACCCTTGTCAGACAGCGATATTATTGTGCCAGCATACTAGAATTTCCATGAACTCTTTAAGACTTAATATTTTTACACTTAAATATCCCCCAGTAAATTTTGTTTACAATTATGAAAGATATTGGTGTAGTTCCTCCTATAAACTACTAAATATTTGCTTAATTCTATAAAACTACACAATTTTTTTTTGTTTGTTTCGTATTAAGAGAAGAATAAAGCTAAAAAAAAAGCCTGAATCACAAGGTATTGAGGAAAATTAAATAAAAGGTCCTCTCGTTGATGCCCACTGTATCACTTAGGCATTTAAATATACTATAGTTATCGCGACATGCCTTAAAGTTAAATGGAAAGTTGATCTAGAAAATTTTGGAAGCTAGCGAAGTTGAAATCAAAATTAAATTTGATTTGATTGTACTGGTTCTAATAATAGTCACAGATTATTTTTTTGCATCTAGGTTGTGTTGTGACGTCAGAAGTCATCACATTTTGAAGAGAGAGTTCAATGTATTTATTTCTTCATGAACCATGTATACTTAACGGTTAATGGAGATTTATTGATTGCTCCTTGGCTCCTTTAAGGGCTTGGACATCTGGGATTCCTTCCATGGATCTTATTATGCTTGGTTACAGCCAGGCCATGTCAGGAGTTTCACTGTGCCATATATTAGCAGATTTTTGTTGTTTTTATCTTTTTATGGAATACTGGAACTGGTCTACTTGATGCAAACTTTCAGGTTTTCAGAATTCTTGTTCTAGTTATTTTCACTGAATTGTTTTGCTGAGCATGCAATCTTAATGAGCATCTGTCCAAGCTCAGTGGTTTTGATGGTGTTTCAGTGAGACTCTTGCCATTTCACTGGCATATCGTCATGGCCATTCCACAATTGTCTAAGTCATTTTTTTTTTTTGTGTTTTCGAGATGAAACATTCACCTTAAGCAGACAATAATGTTGCACCGTTCAACAATCGCATTGTTTCGTTTCATTGACATGTGAGTTTTTAAATGAAAATGCACATCCACCTGAACCACCATTATAGACTCTTGTTAGGGGAGCGCTGTGTGACGATAAAGCCAGATAGAGAAAATACTGACTTGTATTCGCTTTTCAGCCATAGCTTTTCAAGTAAAATGCTATGCTCCTAAAACAACAGCTGCCACTGTATTCGAAGTGACAGTTTTTTTTTGATTTTCAAGCACGTGTAGAATGTAGAATAAGAATGGCCGTGATGAAATGAACTTTGACATAAAAAGTGGTAATAGTGGAAGTGGCGCTAAATAATCAAGACAATCAGGTGTCAGAAAGAGACAAAGATGTCCATCACTAAAGTAAATGTGCTTGGTGAGCTAGGGAGCCAAAAAAAAAAATGTATAATTCATCTTCCTGAGAAGAGCCATATGATGAGAATTATATTGGCCTGTGGAAACAGGAGCCATTTTCATTCTGTCATTGCCAGCAGGAGAAGAGATGTATGTATGTGGTTAGTTCTCTAAAGTTGTCCTCACTTTGAGAACTCTGCACTGCATCTAGAATATTTGTTGATGCCATGAACGTGATGGCGTGAACTCAATCTGTCCATATAACATTGAAGTCTGATGTTTCAGTGTAATGTGCCAGGTGATATGTAATTAAAGTCAACACAGTCACTGGAGTGGTGGTAAAGCTGAGATCCTGGCAAGGATACTTTTTGTGCCCTTGGCTTTGAAACACCAGAGCCCAGCATTTAATTGTTCTTTTAGAATTAGGTCAATTCAGTTGGTTTTTGTACATTTTATTGTATTACTTATGATTATTTTGACTAATGAAAAACAGAACGGTATGTCTGGTCATGCCATATATAATTAGGAAAGGGGTCCAGCAGCATCTAAAAAAATATCCAGACTTTCCTCAGCTCCTCTGACTGTGGTGAAACCCTTTGTGGTAGGGATGAAGGGAATACTGCATCCCATAATCACCTACCTGAGAGGTCTTATTGCATTATAATGCGAACACTCCTACTTAAAATGATGGCTTCTGACGTCACAACTTGGCAAAAGGGTGTACATGTATATAGTCCACAAATTTACATTGTTAGGAGAGTTTTGTGTGTGTGTTTTTTTTCTTTACTTTGTTGATTCTCAAAATGTGAATGGAAGTTGGAAGATAGTTTATGCCACCTTTTAGATCAGAGAGAAAGAACAAACTTGTCAAATGTCAGTTCAATTTTAATTTCATCTTGAAGTTTTGTGGAAATTTTAGCAGTCTGAAAATATAAAAGAGTTACATGAATAGGATTAGATTTCACTAAAAGGATAAAAATTGATGGAGATTTTCTAGAAATTATAAATCTTAATGAAATATGTTGTTTAAACCTGATGAAAAAAAACAAAAAAACTTGCAGGCTAATTGTGTCACAAATAATTTTATGGTTTTTGTCACAACTGCACAACTTCTAAATGCTCAGGGGATGCAATGGGCCTCAATGGGAAAGCCTTTTATTTAATTTGTACACCATCCCAGCTTTTTTCAGCTTTATACCTTTATACAACAACAATTTAAAAAACCTGTAGTTTTATAGAATTAAGTAAATTTTATATTCAATACTTTATAGAAGGAAATACACCAATATCTTTCATTTTATTGTAAAAAACATTACTTTGAGCTATTACATGTGTAAAAATGTGCAAGTCTTAAAGAGTTCAAGGGTATTCTAAATACACTGAGCTGACATAATCACTGGCTGACAGGAATTTTTATTTGATTTTTTTATGATTTTATTATTATCATATGCATAAACTTGGAAAGCGCACTGATGTTTCCACAGGAATTTTTTGTGCTTCAGAATGTACTGTCTATGTGACAGAAATCTTTAGATAGGTGTTGATTTGGCAGACAATTGTTTTTTTTTTTTTTTTTGTCCATGTATTGTATATAATGTGACAAAATACATACACATACAATAAAACACAGGACATTTTGAGCACCGCAACAATGCTCTTCCCCACCATCTTGACCAGTATCTTGTTTTTGACATATTTCCCTTTAATGAAATCATGAACATTATTTGTGAAAATCTTTCTACTTACTCAGAAACAAGGATGTCCATGCTAGGGATGTATTTGTTTTATTTAGATCTTTATATCTTTAGATGTTAATATCTTAGTTTTGGGCTTTAGTAGCTGGAAAATGTCATTTAATTTTATTTTACTTTCTTTTATTTTATGTCATGGAATTGTGTGATTTTTCATTGTTAACCTTGCTTTTTCGGAGCACTTGAGCTATGGGTGTTGGGAGAACCAGTGTGTAGTCTTGCTTTCATTTTAAAACTTTCTTGTGTAATTGTAATTGATATTCTTGTTTCATGTCAAAATGAATCTGGTGGAGGTTTTGTGGCAACCAAGCAACCTTAACAAATTATGTTTAATCACTGGCACAATTGTCGAAAGTAAGTTATAATTGTTAGCTCTGTACCCTGCCCTGCAATGTCAACGGCAGTTTTTATTTCAGTCAAATCAATAAGTGAAAAAGTTGGAGACTGAAGTTTTTGCTTCTGTATAATCACAATAAGACATACAGCTATATTTATTTCACCCAAACTGGCAAGTGGAAAAATGGGTGAAAACATTAGAACCACAGAAAGACATAGATCTATGCTGTGAGAGGTATTGGTTTTGATACCATGTATTTTCTATCATTTTCTTTCTACAATCTTTTAGGTTTTAGATGGTATACATTTTTTAATTTCTTGAGATTTTTGTGGTGGAAGTTACCAGTACTGTGATAGAACCAGCTGTGCCAATTGTTGATTGTTGGCTTTGTAAAGGTTTCAAATTAATGTTGTTTTTTTTTTAAAGTTGTGATGGATCAGATATATTTTTATTTTCAAATCAACTTGCTTGTTATGTCCAGTTTGACTTTGATTTGTTTAAAAATGAAATATTATTGTGAGATTTGTTTGCTGTTTTAGGGTTTTAAAATGAGTTTTTAGCTGAAACATGTGATAGATAAATATATTAACTTCAGTTTGTATGTAATATCCAGCAATGCTGGCTTTGTGATTTGTGATCCGTCATGCTTGTCTGAGGCAGTTCTCGCAAGGGCCCAATTCAAGATTACATGAGGGAGAAGTCAGATTCTGAATTTTTTTTTTTTTTGCATTTTGAGATTCTGTCTTTAATGAATCTGTGGCCACTATCCCACCATCTCACCAAATCATGCCATTGAAGACAAGTCAGGCAACACAATTATGTCTTACTGAATTTTGCCTTTAATTGAGATAAATGCTGTGACCATGGCAAGTCATGCATAAACATTCAAATCACTAAACAGACAACAAATAAGTTATCTTTATACAAGTGAAATTTTGCATACATTTAGGTTGCTATTCCCTAAACCAGTGGTTCTCAACTGGGGCGATTTTGAGTCTCAGGGGGTCGAAAACGACAAGTGGGGTGACAGGGGGGCGAAAACAACGAAGGGGGGTGAATTAATATTTTCCAACAAGGAATCACAGTTTTGGACTGTATTCCCATAAATTCACTTCTTTTTAGTGTAGAACCATATTAACTATGCCCATTGTTAGAAAACGAATCCTGTCAAGATCACAGTATTCAATTTCCTCGACCATTCAGTAAATTGCTAGCAGATCTAAATGAGAGTACATGTATAGGGATTACTTTAGATTTAGAGAGAAAGCCATACGATCGCCAATATAATTGCAGTTGCAACAGATGGAGCACCCATCAATGATGGAATGGCATCAAAGCTTCATAGACTTCATAGAAATGGAAGTTTCTGGTCTTCTTGCCCTCCATATTGAAAATATTGAAAGATTTCAGCAATTTCTTTGGTAGGTCTGCTGCTTGTCAATCGACTCAATGAGTAACTTTCTTTGATGCTTTTTGGAGCTGTTTGAATCAATGTGGAAGTTTATTTGTTGTTTTAAAGCAATAGGACTCGGCATGCAAGCCTGAAGAGACAAAACAGAAGCTGCTTGCATGATCAGAATTTTGGCCAAGTTTAATGAAGTGAACTTTAATGGCAACAAGACAATCTAATTAAGGCAAAGTATATCCTGTCTTCTTTCCCCGCCGAGCTGGTTTTATGGAAAACGGGAATGAATTTGTTCACTTTCCTCGACTTGGCAAACTCATGCACAGGCGATTTCAAGACCTCCGAGATCTATGTATCCCTGAGTGGATTATGAACCCTAGTGGTTACGATGTACCTTGACGCCCAGGTGTTTGCAAGAAGTATTGCTAGATTTCCAGCACAGCTTCAAGGTTCAGACCATTGTCATTGTCAAACAAGAGGGCTACTAAGTTTTCAGGATAAATCACCAGAACATTTATTTTCTCCACTGGAAGGACCCTCCTTCTCCCTCTAGTGGCCTTTTACCCCACGTTTTTTCTTTTCTATTTTGTAGGAAAAGGATCGAGTGCAGCATCAATACATCTGAAAACCAGAAAAACAGGCTTCAGATGTGTGAGAGGGGCGATCTGCATTTGCTTGTCTGCATTTTCTTCTCACCAACACCAACATTACATAGCTAACCACAGTACATGAACCAGGGGAAAATCACGAACATGTTAACAACAGTACATGTACATGGGTTTTTATGAATGGGGAACAACCAATTGCTGATGCATTTGATGAAGGATACTTTCTATTTTTGTTTATATATATCTCAATAATCAATAAATTTTATTAAAAGTCATTAAAAAAAAGCTTCGAAGACCTTCAAAAGGGGCGATTGCCTGAAAAAGTTTGAGAACCACTGCCCTAAACTAACTATGCAAAATTCAATTGGTATGGGAAAATCCAAATGTATGTGACAAAGGCACAAATGTATGTGACTTAGGCCCGGCGCGCACTATCTTGTTTTGTCTGCTGCACGGCGTGCAAACGCAGATTTTTGCTTGCTTGGCAAAGAGTTTACAGTGCTGCACACCATGCGAAAGATTGCTTGCATTGAACGGATAGTTAATTTTAACATAAGCCTAAGGCCCGGTGCGCACAATGTTAAAATTAACCACCCGTTCAATGCAAGCAATCTTTCGCGTGGCGTGCAGCATGGTAAACTCTGCCAAGCAAGCAAAAATCTGTGTTTGCACGCCGTGCAGCAGGCGAAACGGGATAGTGTGCGCGGCCCCTAAGGAGTTTACCTGGCCAACAGTCCTGAAGATTAAGAAATCTTATTGCTATTTTCTAATAAGAAAAATTAGATGTTCTCCCAACATCAGAATGATGGCCATAATTCTGGTTATGCTACAGAATTATACATTGTATTTGATACCATTTGGAACAGGAATGATAACACTGCAATTTAAGCTCACCATACATGTGTATAGCTCAGTACCATCAAAATGCCTCGGTTTGGCACGATGAGTGACATTAAAATTTGTTGATAATTAAATTGTCATGGTCAACTTCGTAAATTATTATTGTTTTCAAATACAGCAACTTCATTATCGTTTAAAATTTAGAAGAAATTGGGTAGTTTAGTTGTTTGGGGGGGGGGGACTCGCTTTTGGGAATGACCAATGACAGGAAGGAGGTCTCAGTTAATTTATCAGAGAAATTATTGAAATTTACCTCATCAGTTTCTATTTCAGATTTACTTGACACATTTCATTATAATGGTGTTTAGTTATGACTACATTTGTACATGTAGTTAATAACAGTTGGCATACATTTTTTTGGTTCTCTTTGCAATTTGAATTTCAAGATGCTATACATTGTATATACATGTATTTATATAAACAGATTTCTTTACTCATTAATCAATAATAGTCTATATTATTTATTATACTACTTTGCTTGGCTTTCATATATATAACCTGCAATGAAGAGTAGCTGTAGCAATAAAAAATATGAAAAAAGCCATAAATGTGTTCCTTACTGTTTTTTTTTTTCTTTTGTTTTTTAATGTGTGTGAACTCTGCGCCCCCACCCCCAACCCCCCACGGCCATCCCCAGAACTCGGGTGGTTGGTAGAAGCTTCTGACTGATCGGGTCTCATGTCCTGCCACTCTGCTGATTCTGTCTGTGGTCATGCTCCTTAAAGGTTCCCGCACAGTGCAACCAGTTTCAATTCGCGCACCCCTCAGCGTTGGTTGTCGAGAGGGAAGCAAAAACTGAAAAGGACGTAACACATTTTTTTTTGTGTTCGATTCGTTTATCTCTCGATACTTGCAAATTTGGCGGGGGAAAGACAACCCAGTTAGGACCCCGGTTGGAGCATTTTAAGGTGACAGACGAGACAGTGAAAGAGCCATAGGGTTAGGTATACTCTCTTACGGTCACATTGCCGCAATAGCCTATTACATATTCATACCAGCGGCTGTGATATCCTGGAGAGAGGGACGAGCCCCGTGCCAATTGCAACGAGTCTCCGCTGCTACCTGATCTGGACAATTATACATGCAAATGAAATGAAACCTTTTTCATTCAAATTTGACAAACGTGCAAAAGCGAGTGGTTATGATCGTCTTTAATCTTTTTCCGTACGCCCTGGGTACAAATGTGGACAGATGGATAGAACAAATTCAGCCAAAATTAGTATAATTACACCCCAGCCCCTAAATTTTCTGAATGTATTCCTCAAATTACATACCAGCAATCTCTGGGTGTCATTAAAATTTTGTTCTGGGAAATTTTCTTTTGTTTATTTATGTTTATTTTTTAATACCCCTATCCGTACGTCCTGGGTACAAATGTAGACATAACTCTCACATAAGGATTTATACTGTATATTCCCATCTGTAGGCCCTGGGTACAAATATAGATATCTCTGTAATCTGTAATCAAATACTTTTACAAATGTTCTAATCTCTATGTGCCATCCAGCGATAGGTAGAGTGTTATTAGTATCCATTACAGGTGAAGGGATTATGTAATGAGTACTTGTACATGTTCATTCCTATGTCTTCTTGTTCATTCGTGGTGGTTTAAAGATTTTCAGACTATAGATTCTGTTGAGGTGACTGAACAATGACGGTACCTGCACAATAAGATTTTGGCAGTTTTCTGATCTCAAGATGATATTAGAGAAGGCAATGCAAATGGCGTAACCGAATAAGGAGAAAATAAGATATGAGGAAGGAATGACACTTGAGGTGGAAGCACAGTGCAGTGATCATGACGGAGAGGGCCTTTTGTGACAGTGATGATGACCAGGGAGAAGGACACTAAAGTACACATTGACTTACAACTGATACAGTCGCTTCCTACAAAGTGGGCTGAACCAGAACCTGATACAAGCTTGGTTTCATAAGCCGTGGCTGAAGCAGCCCACTCACTGGACATGCTGAACCAATGTCACCAGCAAGCAGCAGAGGGGAACCTTCTATGCACTTCCTTGTCCATGTCCTTTCCTAAACAAACATGTATTGATGTTCAAAATGGACATGAATATGTCAATGAACTGAATAAATTCTAGGCTCGTTTTGACACCCATGACTTCACAGAAAATATGGAGGAGATAAAAACAAAATCATTGAACAATTTTTTTTAATGAGGAGCCCATTGTTGTGAGCGAGCCTGAGGTAAATAGAGTCTTTTCTAGCTTAAATGTAAACAAAGCTTGTGGCCCTGATGGGATGAAAGGAAAAATTCTTAACATATGCTCATGTCAATTAGCAAAGGTGTTCACACCTATTTTCAACATGTCACTAATGAGCCATTATTATTATTGTTCCTATTTATTGGAAAACATCAGAGATTATACCTGTGCCAAGAAGGGAAAGAGTGTCCGAAATGAATGACTTACGTCCTGTCGCTCTCACTTCAGTTTTAATGAAATGTTTGGAGAAAATTGTACTGTCTAGGCTCCTGTCATTTACTAAATCATTCCAAGACCCAATGCAGTTTGTCTTCCGTGAACAGAGAGGTGTTGATGATGCCATACTTTACTTTTTAGACAATATAAATTATTTATAAACATATTGACTCACCCAAGAACTATGCCAGGGTGCTGTTCGTTGATTTTTCAAGTGCCTTCAATACGATCCAACCTCATTTACTTGTTTCACAACTTTTAAATATGCCGGTGAACAAAAATCTTGTGGCATGGATTTTAGACTTTCTTATCCATCGACCCCAGTATATTAGATTAAAGGCAAGTAACAGCCACAAGGGTACTGACACACGCTATTATATGTCATCTAATATTTCCATCAATACAGGCGCCCCCTAGGGCTGCGTGTTGTCACCTGCCCTTTTTACTACCTATACAAGCCAGTGCAGAAGTAAACATACAAATATCCCATTGATAAAGTTTGCAGATGATACCACCATACAGGGATTGATTTCTGCACCAACTGATGAAGACGCTTATTTTAATACTATACAATGGTTTATCCAGTGGTGTGAAGATCATTTATTATTAAATGTACAGAAAACAAAGGAAATGGTAATTGATTTCAGAACAACTGTAACATCACTTCCACCACTTAAAATTTATAATCAAAATGTTGATAGAGTCGAGTCTTATAAATATCTGGGAATCCATGTTGACTCCAAACTCGACTGGCACGCTCATACCACCTCAGTTCACGCAAAGGCAAACAAACGTATGTATTTCTTGAGGAAACTTAGATCATTTAATGCAGATAAAACACTCATTCAGATGTTTTATAAATCAACTATCCAGAGTATCATTCTATTTTTTATTACAGTCTGGGGAGGAAATGCAAAGGAGCAAGACAAGAACAAAATTAACAACTTGCTATTATCAAAAAAGCTTGCCATCTAACTAACAGTGAATACGTGAACTTTGATGAGTTATTTGTACATTCGTGCAAACAGAAACTAAAATCAGTTCTAAATGATTGCTCACACCCCTTGTTCCATCAGATAGTCCGATCCCAAAGAAGTGGACGAATACTGTATTTTAAAAACAAACAGAAAGCGCTATAGACGATCTTTTTTCGCCATCCGCAATTCGAAGTAGCAGTGTCTCCTGATGTAATAGTATGCTGTTGTTACGATGTTGCTATACTAAATGTTACGAATTTGGGGGGAATCCGTCTACTTAAGGTTTCGACTGCATTTAAATCGAGAGGTACTTAATATCTAATCTTTCGTACCATGCCACACACTAAGAACAATCTGAATAAGTTTCATAAACAGACCTGCAGGGCCACAAATTTAATTACATTAATTACCCTAACAATTTTGTCTAGATCTATTATATAGTAAAGACAACATCAGCAGCATCAAATCAAAATTCAATAATACCTCACTAGAATTCTACTCTAGATTCCTATAATATTATTATCTTCTGACTCACTAGCAATCTAAGTACTAATTATATATATCTCAGATCTGGTCTGCCTACTATATATCAATCAATACACTAATATGGTCTCTGGCGACAATGTCATCTCAGCCATTTGTGCCTAACGCTTATAATAATCGAGCCCGTCAATACAAACTGACGTAGTTAAGTCTAGAGATCTACTCTAGGATGGGCTGGCAATGCCCAGCCTCATCCAGACAAATCAATCACAATTCACAGATGTGTATGCCATACATTTATACTAGTTGCAAGTCTATATATATCTTTATCTTGCATTCTTGGGTAACACTCCTAGTATATGCGGCAATCCTGTCCTACTGGATAACTTATGTTCAGCTCCTCGTTCATGGTTGAGTCATCAATAGACAAACACTTACGATTAGTCCCTGGTGGATACCAGGGAACGATGGACAATAGCGGTGGGCATATCTCATTCAGGCATATGGATTCATCTCAAATGTCTATAGTGGGCTAGACATGAGTCGTACAACGCTTTTATGATTCTTCAGGCAGAATCGTGCCGACGCCTGCACAGATTGGAGTTTTCTGTATGGAGTGCAGGATATATGTCTGGGCAGACTTTTATACTGTCTAGCCACCTGTTGCAGGTAGTTGCTACCGTCCAAATCCCTAGATTTCATTGGTGCGGTCAGCTCCGAGCTGAGCTCACAGTATAATTTATTCTATTGTATAAGTCGGTTACGGCCTTGCACTAATACAGACAAGGTCAATTTAAAATGTCAAAACAACTACTGAAATCTTTAAACCCTCGTGCTTTCTACATTTTATGCACGAATTTCTGAACGCGACTAAGCGTCTTAAACTATCTATCCTTATTCGCCCCTTCTCTTCCCTTCTAAGTGTTCATCAAAATCACGGGGTCGAGAACGGCTCTGTCACTCCTAGCTATACATTTATTCTATCTCGCCCCACTTTCTTTCCATCTCTAAAACAAAAGTGTTTCAAACAAACTGTTCACGAGAACAGCTCAAGGACAAATTACGCTGGTTAGAATTAACAAGTCGTGAAAATTTACTCACTGAACTCTTGACCTAGCACGGCATTTATGGACTTAATCTGTTCTTGACAGCTGTTGTTAGTTTTTCCTAATGGATTGTTCTTACAGCGTGTGTGTTTGTGTGTGTGTGAGCAATGTTCTTACTTGGTAATGTTGTGTGAGCAATGTGCCTGTGTGTGGTGTGCGTTAAAGACTTGTAGGTCTTAGATATTGTATTTGCTGTTGTACTGTTATTGCTGCTGTGACAACAAATTTCCTGGAAACAGGATAATGAAGTCATATCTTATCTTATCTTATCTTATCTTATCTTATCTTATTGGAAAACATAACCTACAGAATGGTCTCCTTTGCCACCTGCTTCCTCCCCCTTTTCAGGTCAGAACCTGCTGAAAATCTCTATGAACAGGATACCAAACTGATCAGCTGCTGATCCTGCATTTGTATTTTCATTGGTCAAGGACCACCAAATGGTTCTGACCATAGTAGATAACACAAAGAGGAGAGGAAAACAAGTGAAGGGACAGGAATGGGCGGAGACTACTGAGGACGAAATGTGGGTCCTAATTACATAACTGACATAATTATCTGGGCAGCCTGCATCATAATTTAAGTCATACTACTCTCATCATAACTTAAGTCATACTACTCTCATCATAACTTAAGTCATACTACTCTCATCATAACTTAAGTCATAGGGGCCTACTACTCTCATCATAACTTAAGTCATACTACTCTCATAAATGGGGTGTCTTTCAAGGAAAAAGTTGCTCAGAGTTACTTTATCAACACAAATAATTTGCACGCATATGAACGATGCTAACGTGACTGCCACAGGATACAGGACGCATTCTGCACTTTAGAGATATTTGGGGCGTGTTTGTGAAGAACTTGCCAGTGCGTTATGTGCCGGGAACCTGTCTCACTATTGATGAACAGCTTATTCCATTCAGATGAAGATGCAGCTTTTCTTCACTATGTACCTTCAAAACCAGGGAAACAATGATCTGAAAGTCTTTTGAGCCTGTGATCCAGAGACAACCTACCCATTTCTTGGAAGACCTTCTGTCCTGAAAGGGGGTGACATTGGGAGACAGAAAAAGGTGAATGTAGCCAAAAAAACATAGTACTCAGACTGACCCCAGACTTTATAAGGAGCGAAAGATATGTCACTTCTGACCACTAAACAGTTCTAGAACTGTGTAACCATTTTGGAAAAAACAGAACATGGCCTTGATAAAAATACAACAACAAAAATAAAACATTTTTACCCATACCCTCATTTTCAAAATAGGAAGCGCATTGCTCTCAACGACTCAGATTTCAGCCCAGATATACAATGGATTTTCCATCCTAATTTAAACGACTGGCCCTCAAAATGCCATATAGCCATCTATAGATGCACGCTTTTCCTTCTTACATTTCCCTCATCGACTTTAAATATTGCCCCAGTGGTTGCTGGACTTCAAGAAAGAGAAATGTAATGTTCATGATAGCTGATGTTGCTGCTGATGCCGATGATGTGGTAGTGTAATCAGAAGCCACTGTGTCACCTGACAATTATTACTATAATAAATAATTGAATACTGGTATGTAATACCCATAACAAGAAAAAGCTACATTAAATGCACCCGTCATGATTGGTAAGGATGGGTGGCCTGTCTGTAAGGAATATTTGTCTACAAAACAACCCAGGGCATCCAGATCAGCCAAAATGCTTATTTTCTTTTATACAGCGCTATGTCAACAAAGCTATACCCAGGACGTAAGGGTCAGGGGTAAACTAACGGCGCACGGAAAAGGTTAAATTTTAAATAAAGATCTTCAACTCAGCTTGCGCGGCGTCTATGCCGTTCTGTCGCGATCCTGACGTGGTTTCTTATCATTGTGGCGTTCGGAAAAACCAAATCTTACAGCGTATGACGCAACTGAGAATCGTACAGAACAATCGGTCGGGCTCTGCTCTGTGCTCTGACCAGGGTTGCCAGATTGAAATTTTAAGGTTATGCCAAACAATACTGGAAAAAAAGCCAAACAAATTTCAGTCTAGTTTTCATACTAACATCACACGGTAAGCTTCAGAACGATGTCACTATCGCCCTCCCCGCTAAAATGAGTGGAAAAAAATTTGGCTTAAACCTTGTCATTTGTGATTTTTTCCAAAGCATTTGTAGAGATACAATGGAATTTTTAAAAACATTTCTTTGAAGCCCCGATTTGTTCTGCCTTGATTCTCAGAACAGCATCCAGACGATTCAACTACAAGCTGTTTCTGTTCTTAAGTTTTAAGGGAGGACACATGAGAAAATCTCTTAACTGCCGAACAGCATTGCTGACTGGGATTATCAGGCAAACAAAGAGGTGACTAAGGTGACCAGTTCTTTCAATCCTTCATGGTGAAGTATATCAATCCAAAACTACATTGTATATAGGGGTACAAAGGTGGGTGGCAGTCTTTAAAAAAAACAACAACAAAAAACAAAAACAAAAAACCAAAAAAAAAACAACAACAAAAAAAACACACTTTGCATTGCAGTTTTAAAAATAATGTATATAAATCACAGAATCCAGTGTCAATTGGACACCGACCTTGCCGGTTGGCGCTTTCTTGACGATTCGCGACAGAAATCTTTTCACACAATTTTAAGTGACTAAAAAATTAACAATAAGGGAGGAACAGAGGCAGAAGTCAAAGCACGAATTGGAAAGGCACAGGCAGCTTTCACGTCCTTAAGCAAGATTTGGAGAACCAAGGATATATCTCTAAAAACAAAGCTGAGGATATTCAACTCGAACGTGAAGTCAGTCCTGTTGTATGGATGTGAGACTTGGAATGCGTCCCAGGCCTGCATAAAGAGAATCCAAGTTTTCATCAACAGATGTTTGAGGAAGCTACTTAAGATCAGATGGACAGACAAGGTGAGCAATGAAATTGTATGGAAAAGAACAAGACAGAGCCCAGTCAGAGAGGAAATTGGTAGGAGGCGATGGAGATGGATCGGCCACACTCTCAGGAGGCCAGGAAACAGCATCACGAAGAAGGTATTGGATTGGAATCCCCAGGGCAAGAGATCAAGAGGAAGGCCGCGCGGAACGTGGAGAAGAGCCAGAGAAAATGATGTGCAACGAAGCGGAAAGACTTGGAATAATGTAAAGAGACTGGCCCATGATAGAGAGGGATGGAAAGTGTTTGTTGGTGGCCTATACCCTGATCCAGGGTGAGAAAGGCAATGATGATGATGAAAAATATTTTCTTGGAAGAAAATGCTTTAGAAGAAGGATGGTATGTAGTTTTCGCGCAGACAATTTTTTGCATATAAAGAAAAAAGCCAGGAAAAAGCCAAATGAATTTTCTGGTGCAAACCCAAGGAGCTTACACTATAATGTAAGCTCCTTGTGCAAACCATATCTTAAAAAAAAAAAGCCAGATTTCTGGAATTTGGCTTCAAAAAAGCCAATGTGGTAACCATGGCTCTGACGTGATGTATCGAGAAAGCTGAATCTGACACGTCATCCGCTTGTCCTTCGCCTTCCTGCGAGATCTGCTTCCGACCTCTAATTCTAAAGCCCCCCCCCCCCCACTCACGTACGTTCCCGGCCTAGGTTCTCGCCTCGGTTTTGCAAAACTGTCAAAAAACCGTGCGTGTGTGGGCGATTTCCTAGGTTGCGGAACCAGGCGCGGAATAGGTCCAGGGCCCCACACACGTAAGGATCTGGCCTCGGATCTGGCCCCGGATCTCCAAAACCGTCGAAAATCGTTGCGTGTGTGGCCGATTTCATGAGGCCGGGCCCGGGGTGCGGCACGGGGCCAGAAATTTAGGCTCTGCCATATATTTTTCCATCGGGCCGCAGGTAGAGGGGTGTGGTGGGGTAAAAATAAATTATTTTTTTTTACATTTTTGCTTTTTTGACCTCAGATTCGTAATCAGCGTCAAATTTACCATGAATTTGATACAAAACACCGGGCCGGTACGATGTTTAATTAAAATTTTGCAAGACAATTTATTGTTCTGTCATCCGCCTCGTACTACACTACTACTAGGCTAGACAAGGGAGTGTCTGTCACTCGTATCCCGTGCGTATGTAGTGTGTTGTAGTTCATTTTGCTAACCTAGAGAAGAGTCAGTTGATTTTACAGTCTAGAAATTGTGTGAAAATGGCTTCGTAGTCAAAAGAAAGGACATTGCAATTTATCGAACTATAATTATACATGTAATGACTGCCTGTGGAGAGTGAAAAGTAAGGATTCCCCCAACAAGATAAAGAGGGAGAAATCCTACGTATGGCCTCCCTGTCGCAAGGAACCTCAAAGTGACTGTCAATTTTACCGTTCATGAGAGGAAATGGCCGATCTCATCACAGTGTCCTGCTTTTCTATTAAATGAGTTAAAAGGTTCAACAATCTCATGTAGGTTCCTTCATCCATACGCAAGTAGTTGTAAAAGTCACCAGGATACAACCACAACTTATTGAGAAGGTTGGTGTGGGTGAAGGTGTAGAAGCCATTGTTTGGACCAGAAAGTCCTATTTTTCGCCCTACATTTTTTCTTTTCATTAGCAGAGGATAGACAATTAGTCCACAGACAGCCTGTCGTTTGTCTGTCGGCACTGAGTTCGTGAATGAGCCTCTAGATCCAGTGTCGACTCGGCGACTAGCTAAAGACAGGCAGTGATTTTAATTTGGCGCGAAAAAAATACCCCCAGGTGCGGCCGTTGCGTGTCCGTTCAAAAATAACCCCGAGCCAGGCCCGAGGTGAGGCGCGGTGCCTGGTTTCCATCCATTGGCTCGTACGTGTATGGGGGGAGAGCCGAATATTTTTACCCCAGGCCAGGATTTTGAGGGAGTGCCCGCGTAAAAAAAACACACAAAATTAAAAATTTTGTTAGTTTCACTTCATATTCGGATTCTACGTTAAATTTACCGTCGATTTGATACCAAATACGAACTCAATGCAGTGTTTTATTTGTATTTGTATTTTATTTTTATTTTGGTTCCCGGTTCATGGGATGCGTGAAGTAGGCCTGTTCACAACAATAACCTTCACCGAGAATATGCATTCTTTGTAGACCCCCCCCCCCTTCCCAACACACACACAAACTCTCTCTCTCTCTCTCTGAGCTCTCTCTTCATAGGCAGCGCGTAAGCGAATTCCTGGAATTGTGTCAATTCTTGGAAAGCAACAACGTACAGTCATCGTTCTCCAGTATTGAGCCTATAACCGAAACTGAAACAAATGAATACTATTTCTGGGCTTCATGCTATATGACACACATTTGATTGTTTCCTTTTCAAGTTTGTTTGATCGACCGTTGTTGCAACAGACAAATCTTCCTAGCAATAAAATTATCTACCAAGTCTATAATTACATTAACTTTGAAGATGGCTTCTTGGACGAAGGAAAGGACGCTTCAGTTCATTGAACATTATAGAGCTCATGAATGTCTTTGGAAGGTGAAAAGCAGAGATTATTCAAACAAAATCAAGAGGGAGAAATCATATGATGAGCTTACAAACTTTGTTAAGTCATTTTACCCCATGGCTAATAAGGACACAGTTGTTAGCAAGATCACCAACCTCCGTGGATCATGGAGAAAAGAACAGAAAAAAATGATGGCTTCTCAAGTTTCGCTCTCTGGATTGGAGGAGCAATATGAACCAAGTCTTTTTTATTTTGATCACTTGCTGTTTATTTCCGACTCGGAAATACCTAGAAAAGGTCGGGAAATTGGTTACTCAACCGGTGATGCATTTGAGACACAAATTCTGGATACTCAAATGGCAGACAAGGTTAGAATTTTTTGGTCTATCATTTTCATTTAATTAATTTCAATCTGTCTTTTTATGGCCCTGCACGTCTCAGGAATGATCCGACCCAAAGCTTGGGGTGATATGCACGTTGAAAATTTTAGGTCTTCATACGATCTGCCTGTCGCGAGAAATCTCAATGTAGCTGTCACTCTCTCATGTGGGGAAACAGCTGCCCTCATGACTGTGTCTTCCCTTCCTATCAAAGGAGTCACAAGGCTCAACAGTTCCAAATATGTCTCTTCATCCATGCGCAAGTAGTTGTGAAAGTCACTAGGATAGACCCTCAACTCATTTAGCAAGTTGGTGTGGGTGAATATGTTTCGATCAAGAAGCCACTGTTGTGTCCAGTACCTTCTTGCATATGCCCTTGATTTCTTTTTTCTTCGTATCAAAGCATAAGCAATTAGACCACAAACACCTCTTTCATATTCAGACCACATTTTCCTCAGAAAAAACAAAACCAGTAATCGAGTGAAAATGAAGAAAATCTAGACAAAATGTAAACTGTTAGTACAGAAGTCGAGTGGACAGCTCAAGTGATTCAGCTTGCAACGGCGGAAATTTGCATCCTGAATGGCGCGGAAAAATATCCTGGGTTGGGGACTCAACGTGTAGGGGGAAAAATTTCCCCAGGCCCGGCGTGGGGGGAGGCACTAGTCCTGACCCTGTTCCATTGGCACGTACGTGAGTGGGGGGCTTAACGCCATAACCAAACAATGCATTCAGTTCACCGCAGTTTAAAATCTGTCTAACTCAGAAAGCTACCATCAGCCGATCGTTTTGCAGAACCCCAAGGTCGCAACGCTTGATGAATTGGGAACTTTAGAAATCTTCACACACGAAAGGCCCTCTTCAAGCATCCGCGTGACTTTCACCTTTTGACTGTCTTTGCTCAAATTCTGCCGCCATAACCAAACAATGCATTCAGATCAGTGTAGTCGAACACTGTCTGATTCAAAAATTTATATCAGCCAATCGTTTTGCCCAAACCCAAGGTCAGATAGCTTGACGAATCTGGTCTGGCCTAGCGGGAATTTTAGAAAACTTCCCACACGAAAAGCGCTCTTTACTCATATACTGCTGCCTTTCATCTTTCTGCGGTCTTTGCTTCCCGAGGCTGTTAGTTTACACTGAGAAGTGCACAACTTAGTTTTTCCATCAGTCCCGTATTCCTATACCTTTCACCAACTCCTTAGCTAATCCCTTTGACGGTGATGCATTATTGTCGTGGGGCAATAAAACTGCGTGATCTCTGGATTCTTCTTCCTACCTGTACGGGCCTACATGTAGCTCAAAATGGGAGATTTTGTAATACTTTGACCCAATATATTGTGACTTTTTTTTGTTGTTGTTGTAAATTAACTTTAAAGATCTCCTGACGTTTTGCCGATAATATATTTAGAACTTCAATAAGCTGATCTCAAACAGCGACAAATAGTTTACCATGGGAAAAAAAGGGGGGGGGGGAGGAGGGGGCGGGGGCTTCTACCTGTGCTTGTCAACAATGTCAAGGTCAGGTTGCTTTACAAAGCAAATTTTTTTGAACTGAAGGCGGTAACTGTAGATTTTTATCTTAAAGAGGATCGCAGCCCTTGGCAATTACGCCTCACTCTTCTTGTTTGTGTAATTGTTTGTTTCGTTATTATTGATGTTTTTCTGCTTGTCTTTGCTTTCTTAGCCCCCCCCCCCCCACCCCCCACCCCCCCTGGTGAGCTGCCTTCATCCTGGTCTTGCTCTCCTTTTTTTCTTTCTTCTGGCTTTTTCCTTTTGTTTCGTTCCTTGTAGGCTGGCGCCAAAGTCAAGACGGAGAGGATGCGTGTGTGTGTGTGAGACAATTACTACTTCGCAATCAGTTATGGAAATAAATATAACGAAAAGAATACGAAAGACGGGATTAGGATGAGAGAGGTGGTGCACTAAAGATAGGAAGTGCCTAAGTAGGGAACATTATTATTCTATGCTCTTTGCATAGGTTGGGAAGATAGTGAATTACGTCATCACTAAACGTGTGGAATTGTCATTGGTATTAATGGAAGTGCTTAGAGACATTAAAATAATGTGATGTGTCACTCTGTAGTAAATGTAAGCACACATTTAGAAGGGGGGGGGGGCGCATGTGTCCCTCTGTAAGCATACATTTAGAGCGGGATATGTGTCCCTCTGTAGGCAATTTCTTAGAGGGGCTCGTGTCCCTCCGTAAGCACTTGCTTAGAGGGGGACAGGTGTGTATGTCCCTCTCTAAGCACTTCCATAAATTTATTTCATTTGATTTCAATCGCGCTAAAATTAGTTGTCGGCGAGCCGGTGGCGGCAGATCAAAATCATTCGAATCAGTCGGCGAGCCAGCAAAGACAAGAGACAGACGAACGGCCTCGACCGCGCTCAAAGCAAAACGCAGAGACCAAGGCTCGCTGCTCCATCGCCGAGCGGGAAAAGTCAAGACGGAAGCCGACCTCGTGGTGCGGCAGCATGGTCTATAACATAACAATGCGCTTACTGAACTTGTTGGGTGGGTGGGTGTGGGGGGGGGGGGGCTGTTAATCAATCGATTTCTTTATTCACCAAAACAAACAAACAAACAAAAAAAATCTGCGTGGACAATACTGCACTGGCAAGAAGCAAATACTGGCTAGAAATAGTTTCAAAATTTTTGTTTCTTCTCTCCCGTGTAATATAATTAGTGAAGAATGAACTGAAAATTAATGTGAAGGGTTCGGTCGACGAACAACTGCATAGTCGAAGTTTGATCACTCCAGCCAGCAACACTAAGGTTAACCTTTGTATAGGATGTTTGCACAAGGCTATGGCATGGTTCCCTCGTAGATCCGCTGTTTACAGCATTGGCCGACGTCTGTTTGATGTAGGGAACCCACCCCTACGGTAATCCTACCTACTCTACGGGGATATCTTACACAAATCTATGTCAGATTGACGTAGGAGTGCTGGCTGGAAAATTCCCTGGAATGCTTGGCCTATAAGTGCCTCAACAAATTAAATGCTGATGTATTCTTCGTGTATGTACATGTGCTTTACTGTACGTTTTCCTAAGTAGGCAGGAAAGAGCTAGTTCCCCTTGCTCCTCTCCCAGTAGATCCACTATGGACTTTTCATAGGTGCCATGCTCATTTACAGTAATACACATGTAATTACATTCTGGTTCCATGGGCTTAAAATTAAAGCCTATCAAATTCATTGTCCCCTCATACATGAACATAAATTGAAGGAGCATAAGAAGAACAGAAAATCTATGGGGTCGCTATTCTTCATACAGCTCTTTCTTTTTGCCATATTTTGACAGAGGTAGGTCAGTTTTGCTGTCACTAATGGGTCGTAACGGGCATAAGCGCTGATTTGGCTTCTTAAAGCGGGGTGATGAGTCTGGTACATGGTGATTACCTAATGTTACTTTCATAGCTATCCCAAATAGACCGAGGCCCCCCCCCCCCCCGAACGCGGCCGCAAATTTACCTAGGCAAAGCACAAAAAGAAAGGAATATCTTCCCTGTCTAAGCAAAGTGTTACACAAGAAATATCTTCCCGACCTAAAAAATATGCTTTCCCAGCCTAAGCTAAGTGAATAGTCAAGAAATATCTTCTCTGCTTATGCACTTTGCACATAGGGATTGCATAGGCAGGCAATGCCTTCCTTACCTATGCAAAGTGAGTAGTAGGGGATATCTTCCCTACTTATGCAAGGTGAAGAGGTAGGGGATGTCTAGTGTATAGGCGGGGGATATCTTCCCTACCTATGCACTACCCTAAAGATAATTGTTATAAAAATAAATATCAGGCAAGCCTTTTCAGTACTAGCAGAAAGCTGCCTTAGATCATAAAACAGACTTGTGGCTATTTTTTTTGGCGAGGTTGGGGTCGGGGGATGGAGGGGGGGGGGGGGGGAGGGATTCAGAACATCATTTAAAAAAAAACTAACAAGAGAATGATTATTTCTGTGAATTACAGTAATTGTTACCAATTAGGTAGAGGGCGAGAGAAAACCATAGGTGAGCACTTTGTTCCTAATTTCCTATGCCTTGACTAAAATTACGTTGGTACGTCCAATGTGATATCATCTTTATAGAAGAAAGGCCCACATTTTCTGGCAAAAACACCCAATTCTCCTAATGTTTCTTGTGACAAAATTTGGTCCCCAAAATCTGATATAAATGCTGCACCGAATAACATTTGTGGTCACGATGGCTGGAGCGACTGAAACCTTCTTATTATATGGCAATCTCGTTCCCACGACGATCGGTTAAACATAACCTGCTTTTTCCTCTGTGTAGGCGGTGTGGAAACAAAGTATGACGTACGTACGGCCAGGAAAACAGGGACATCGGCGAGCATAAACTGCGTAGTTTTTGTTACAAAAAAAAAAGGTCTAAATTCTTGTGCTTTGGATTACCATAATAATATCATGAACTCGCTTACCTATGGAGGTATTACCATAGTCCGTTCACCGAGGCGTGATCACGGTTTAGTTGGATTTTCTCAGCTATTACGAAATACAGAGTCCTGAATTTTTGCATGCAGTGTTACATTTATCATGACCCTACAAATCTTGAATTTGAAGTCTCTGCACAGCACCGTTCTTTCAAAGCGGCGAATTCCTTTGATCTTTTCTTTGTTTTCAATTGAATAGGCCCCAAACTTAAAGATGTTTACAGTATACGTGTGTTCCAACATGATCTGTCACTTCTCGTTCCCCTGTAGTTGATCTAAATTCCTAAATATGGTAACAATCTGTGGCGTAGCTTCACGTCACGGACTTGAGGTTTGCTTTACATGTAAATGCATTTATTGTTCCTTTCCTGTAAGATAAAGCTACTACAAATTCATTACTTATCAATTGAAAACAGCCTTCTAGTTATGCTAAATGGTAACATTCTATGAAAGATAAAGTTTGTAAAATAGCTAGGCTTTCCATTGTATCTGCCATTGTGTGGAGGTTCGAGGTCAAATTTGGGAGGCTGCTTATCATCTCAGACAGGATGTAGCTTTAGCATGGTTTATGGAAATTCGGATGCATAGACCCTGCGGTTGTATTTACAAAGGAATTACCGAGATTTGAATTTTGCAGTTTTTGCTGGTTTATTATCATTTCAGGTATGCAAACATTATTTATTATATTTCATTATTTCTTTTTGCATTGTATTTTGTATTCTTCTTTAATCCCATTTGGGAAATTTGCCTTTGTGCCATAGAAGCCCAGTTACAACTGGAGCAGACAAGTCGCCGCCACAGTGCAGCGCTGGTAGGTGAGTTTCTTTTTTTTTGGGGGGGGGGGGGAGAGGGGTGAAGGGGGCAGTGGTAGGGATTAATTTTATTTAATTTTGCCCAGGCAGCGACCTCTTCGGCCTGCTCTTTTCGATTTCCAACTGCCAAGGTATCTTTAACGTGCGCAACGTGCACACGGGTCTTCTGAGTTTTTATGCCTTTTCCGAGAAGACTAGGTGCTCGATTCTACCCACCATAGGATCAGGGACAGGAAAATATGAGAAAAATCCCAAAAAATTCCAACATGCCTGCACCGATCAGGATTTGAATTCGGTACCATCGGCATGAGAGGCGAGCACCTTGCCTCTAGACCACCGTGTCCCCTGTATACGGTCAGCTGATGCGTACTTTTTGTATTTGCATTTTTTTATTTTTTTTTGTATTTTATATACTTCTTTAATCCAATTTGGGAAATTTGCCTTTGTGCCATTGCAGCCCAGTTACACCTAGAGCAGGCACGTCGTCGCCACAGTGCAGCTCCGGTCGGCGGTTTTTTTTGGGGTGGGGGGGGGGAGGGAGGGAGTGGTAGAGATGAATTTTAGTTAATTTTGCCCGGGCAGCGGCCTGTTCGGCCTGCTCTTTTCGATTTCCAACTGCCAAGATATCTTTAACGTGCACACAGGCCCTCCGAATTTTTCGTCCTTATCCGAGAAGGCTAAGTGCTCGATCCTACCCACCATAGGATCAGGGAAAGGAAAATATGAGAAAAATCCCAAAATTCCAACATGCCTGCACAGTCCGGGATTTGAACCCGGTGCCTTCGGCATGAGAGGCGAGCACCTTGCCTCTACACTACCGTCTCCCCACCGTATCATGAAGAAATTTTAGAACAACACTAATTCTGTTAATTTTGGACACGACTGTATGTCACAAATCCCAGACTGGGAGATGTAATAGTTTATGACAGGACGACAATCACGAACAAACAAGTTTAACACTTAACAAAACAACCCATCAGACTCGCACATTTATTAAACATAATTATACATATAATAGCCCAATTACATACATTATATTATTGAAATGAACTGCCGTACAACGGCCTTATTCTCACACACACTCTCCCTCGGATCCACAATCCGGTAGTTACTCCTAAAGGCACTTCGGCCTCAGCCTCTCCCCTCAGGGTCTTAATAGTACATTAATGATTCACTGGCACCGCAGTCTCTCAACATCACCTTCCTATTGCCATACAACTTATCAGTTCACTTGCCCATCATCATGGCAATAATATAGTATCTCATTCACTCTCATATCTACGTCCCTGTCCGTAGCCCGACTGCCACGACTTTATGTGCCTCTACTGTCCTGCCCCGACAGTCTCACTTCTGGCCTATGTATGGCCTCCGGCCCTATGCTGGCCTATCACTTGTGCTCATCGAGGTGGCTCTTCGGCCCGTCCCCGACACCAGTCATTACTGGAAAGACTCTTCCACTAGTCTTCTCGACTGCTCCCTTTATGTCCGCCCGATGGGCTCTTATTCACAGGTCCGCTCCGTAGGACCTTCTAACTTGCAGTGATAGTTATACAGCGCTTTCGCCTCCTTCAGACCCCCCCACTACTCACAACAGCACGCTTAACTTGCTGTCTACTGTGAGCCCTTCTTACTCTACACCCGCTCTGTAGCAATCCCCTTAATTGCACTCACTCCACTCGTGACATCATCCCCCACCCCAAAAAAATTAATGCAATTAATTTCAAATCGCATCAAGATGACTGTCAACGAGTGAGCGTGAGCAATACCTACACTAAAAAAAAATGACCTAGCAGTTCCCCTAGTATATGAAATACCGGAATCAGGGGAAAATATGGGGCTCAATATGGTCTGCAATATGCATATATGTGTCACATCATGAATAGCTAACTAATCACAATACTTAATACAGAATCAAAAACCATTCAACCTATCAACCATTCTTCATATCATATTTATAATGTCAATATTTTAAAGTCGACTTATTCACACAGATCCTGTCAATGTTCCTGTCCTCCGATGTATAAGCTCCCGAAATCTTCCCCTAGGCTCGACTAAGATAGTCGGCGATATGATTGCTGGTTCCTGGAATTGGTTGAATAACGAAGGTATACGGCTGCAAAGCCAATGCCCATCTAGACAAGCGTGGGCTGGACGAACGATTCTTCGACAAAAATGTCAGTGGCTTGTGGTCTGTCTGGATACAAAATTCTCGTCCCATGAGATAACGTCCCAATTTCTGGACGGACCACACAATGGCAAGACACTCACGCTCTATCACAGAATACTTTCTTTCTCTCTGCAATAACTTCCTACTGACATAACATACAGGATGGAGACATTCGTTCTTCTCCTGTAGAAGACAAGCGCCGACACCAGAGTCCGACGCATCCGTTCTGAGGATAAAATTAGATCGAAAATCGGGTAATACCAGAATGGGTGACGATGATAATGCTGTCACCAAATTATCAAATGATGTCTGACATTCAGACGTCCACTGGACCTTATCGGGTTGTCCCTTCTTAGTAAGGTCAGTAAGAGAAGATGACAAGGAGGAAAAATTTGGAATGAACTTTCTGTAATAATTTAAAATTCCCACTAAGCTTCTGACTTGTTTCTTTGTTTTAGGGATTTGCAACCCTACTAATTTGTCAATTTTTGTTACTTCCGGTCTCTGAACACCTCTACCCACAATATGTCCTAAGAATATTATCTCTGGACATGCCAAATCCATCCTTGCGGGTTTAGCAGTTAACCCAAAATGGCGTAATCGTTGAAAAATTACTGTTAGTGTCTGAATATGATCAGACCATGTCGACGTATGGCATGCTATATCGTCAAAGAATGACACGACATTAGGTATGTCCTTTAATACCAGTATGAGAATAGCGATACTCTGGTCTCTCATGAAACCTCTGCAGCATATCAACATGGAAAATCTTACTTGATCCATCAATGTGGATAGCGTAATCTACCTTCGAAACAATTTGCTCAATAACATACGGACCTTTCCATGTCATCAATAACTTATTATGGTCCGTAGGTAACAACAATAGGACCTTGTCTCCTGGCTTAAAAATTCTCAGTTTAGATCCTCTATCTTTATAGCTCTTTGCTCTTGCTGAAGCGATACTAGACGCTTATTCTGCTATAGTGCGCGCTGAAGATAATCTTTCTCTTAAATCAACAAGGTCTATCGAAACCTTTTTAACCGGCTCCGAAACCGTGGGGATCTTTTGACGAGGAGCCTGGGGTGTACGACCCTTATGCGTCGTCTTTTGGCACGCACTGCACGTCTTACAATATAACCGCACATCTCTGTATACTGACGGCCAATAAAAATCTTTCAGAACTCTCTGCTTGGTTCTAGCACTTCCCATATGACCCGCTAATGGAACATCATGGGCCAGACGCAATACTGTAGCAATTAACGACCGTGGCACGACGACCTGCTTTTGAACGGAAGCCACTGTGACGTACATACGGAACAGAATGCCCCCCTGGACAAAAAAAGAAGATGACCCGTTTTTATATTTCCTCGTTTTCTCGGTTCGCGCTTCCCCAAAACATGGGTCTAATGATGGGTCCTCCCTTTGTAATCTCGCCAAGCGCTCTGGCGTGATATCTAGGTCGACCGCTGGCGTTGCCAAAGGTCTAATCTTATCTTTATCCACTACCCGTCGACGTGTTTCGACCGCGGCGCAAAAGTCATTATCTTTTGATTGCGACCATGCTTGCACGTTCTCATCGGAAGGGGAAACTACCCGTGATACATTCCCAATGATGAGCTGGGCGCCTGGAAAACAACCAACGACTGCTTCGACTTCCCCGCTAAGGAAAGGTGTATCTATCATTATTCTTGCCATGGGTAATTTCTCAATGGCCCCCGAAAATTGGATGCACGGGACAGTCTCACCTGTAAGCTGTGAATCCCGAATGCAATCCCTATGCACTCCCACAACGGTAGATCCTGTATCTCGTAAAACCGAGACCGGTTCGTCCCCAACAAACCCCGGATAAACCCTAAGACCACCTCCTGTATGACATGAATTTATAACGGGGATCTTTCTCCCACAAGGCAAAACACCGGAAGATAATAACTTCTCACAACTGGGACACTTAGAATACTGTCCGCCTCCGTTGTCCGATGTAACACACGCAGCCGCATGATGAAATTTATTTGGGGAACATGGACTGGAGCTACTGTCCACGTTCGCCGCTATCCTACCTGCAGGGCAGTTCACGCTGATGTGATCTGCTCTTCCGCGGTTCCAACACTTCGCGGCCCTACACTCGCGTGAAAAGTGACCCACGCGTCCGCAAGTCCAACACTCCGCTCCCTGTGCTGTACTAGACCTGGGTCCCCGTGACCCATCGCGACCGGAACTAGAGTCCCTATGCCGTCGGTCATCGGCAAAGGTCACAAATCGCCCCCGGCCATTACCGCGACCTAGCCCTCCTGCTCGGTCAAACTTACCGGATCCATATGCCGGTGATTGGTGATAGCCCCTACGCTGCCCCTGGGCTTGCCCGCTATAGGCACCACGCTGACGCGACCTGTCCCTAAGTCCTGCCGGCGACCCCTCGACAACGGCGACGTACCCAGCATCTTGGACGTACGCCCTGGCGACTGGTTTGGACGGATGCGCCGTACGGTATGCCTCCGCCAACTTAGACGCCTCCTGCACCGTCGCGGGTTCGTTCTCTTTCAGGAAAGCCACCAGATCTTTGTGGCACGACGCGTACAGCTGGTCACGGATCATTAAGTCTTTCAGTTTAGCAAAATCCGCGCCCACATGCGCCAAGTCTACCCAGTTCGCGAAATACTCCGTTAGTCTCGCGACGAAGGCAGATAAGTCCTCCCTGGTATCTGCACGTGCTCGCCTAAACTGCTCCCGGAAGTATTCCTCGGTACGCGCAAATCGGCGAAGCAGCAAAGCCTTCAGCTTATCGTAATCTTGCACGTCTTCGCGCTGTAGCTCTTTAAAGTAGGTTAACGCTCGCCCCTGCAATAGAGACGCCAGGTACGTGGCCCATAATTCCTTATTTTCCCCCCATTGCAATTGTGCGTTCAGTTCGAACCTGTAAAGGAAGGCGTCTATGTCGTCCTTCCGGTCGTCGAACGTAGGGAGCTTAATCCTAACGCCACCCTTATTGTGTACCTGCCGCTCAGCCGTTTCCGCTGGCGTATTCTTCTTGAGTTCTAACTCCGCAATCTTTACTTGCGCCTCTATCTCCTTTAACCTTATCTCCTGCTCCCTTTCCTTAACCTGTCTCTCCTGCTCCTCTCGCTCTCTATCCTTAGCACGCTCATCGCGCATTTCTGCCTGCTGTTCTTTAATCCAGCCGCGTAGCTCCTCTCCCTCCAGGCCAAGTTCCTTACCCAACTTCATTAGTTGTTGGAGTTCCGCCATTTCACAGATTTATGGTTATGGTATATATTTAAAAAAACGGCTAACCTGTCGGTATGATAACTAACGACACGACCAGAGACCTGAGATCACACCAGATATAACAATACCCGGTTGTCTCAAATACAATTCAGAAATCTACCTTTACAGCACAACTAATTCTATATCTATAAAATGCCTAGCACTATTAATTATAAAAGAAACTAGAAACGACAAGAATGAAGAAATACAGTAGAAGGACCACAAGTACGTCAAGGACAACGAACCAGACTAGGACAAAGCTTCTACAAAAGAAACAAAAAAAAAAACTATAATGGAAAAAAAATGCAACCTAACTACGCCGATTACACAACAAGGTACGAACAAGAACAGAGTCTGAAAAAAAAGAACGTATCTACAGAAAGGTAAGAGAGGGACAAGAGAGACGTCTTCCTAAAACAACGAGGAAGATAGAACGCTACAATCTAAACAAAAATACAGGTCCCTATAGAACTGTTCACTGTGATGAACGAAGTTCCTAGATTAGCCCACCTCCCGAAGAGGACAAACTACGCTCACCACAGCAAACCCGCGCCACCGCCCGTATAACCTATAACGACAACAAAAACAGCAAAAACAGGGAAAAAGACAGATTAAAGGAACAGCCCACAATCCAGGGCACAAAATTTTCACTTAACTTTTCTGACTATAACCTCTCCCCTTGTCTCGGAGCTCTGGCTGCTTGTCTCCCCAGGCTGCACGCACACTCTGCAGAAATTTAAGTACACATTAATACATATTCATCAAAATACATGCATCAATACATATTATAATTCATAAACATACATAGATCATATCATCGTGAAATTTCCATTCATCCAGACGAACAAGGACAACAGCACAAATTCCTAGCACAACAGAAAAACAACTAGATATAACGAATACACAATGTCAAAATGACCACAGGTAAACAGGACGAGCCCCCAGTGTCACAACGGACGAGCCCCCAGTGTCACAAATCCCAGACTGGGAGATGTAATAGTTTATGACAGGACGACAATCACGAACAAACAAGTTTAACACTTAACAAAACAACCCATCAGACTCGCACATTTATTAAACATAATTATACATATAATAGCCCAATTACATACATTATATTATTGAAATGAACTGCCGTACAACGGCCTTATTCTCACACACACTCTCCCTCGGATCCACAATCCGGTAGTTACTCCTAAAGGCACTTCGGCCTCAGCCTCTCCCCTCAGGGTCTTAATAGTACATTAATGATTCACTGGCACCGCAGTCTCTCAACATCACCTTCCTATTGCCATACAACTTATCAGTTCACTTGCCCATCATCATGGCAATAATATAGTATCTCATTCACTCTCATATCTACGTCCCTGTCCGTGGCCCGACTGCCACGACTTTATGTGCCTCTACTGTCCTGCCCCGACAGTCTCACTTCTGGCCTATGTATGGCCTCCGGCCCTATGCTGGCCTATCACTTGTGCTCATCGAGGTGGCTCTTCGGCCCGTCCCCGACACCAGTCATTACTGGAAAGACTCTTCCACTAGTCTTCTCGACTGCTCCCTTTATGTCCGCCCGATGGGCTCTTATTCACAGGTCCGCTCCGTAGGACCTTCTAACTTGCAGTGATAGTTATACAGCGCTTTCGCCTCCTTCAGACCCCCCCACTACTCACAACAGCACGCTTAACTTGCTGTCTACTGTGAGCCCTTCTTACTCTACACCCGCTCTGTAGCAATCCCCTTAATTGCACTCACTCCACTCGTGACACTGTACACTATTTTCTACATTAAAAGTTTGTGGCAAAGTCATAAATATAAACGATGTATCCCTTGGGACCCCAGCTGTGTTGATCTCAGCTGTGGTGGATTTTTCAGAGGTAATTCGTCGGTTAGTTTTGTAAGGCAGTCATCACCACGAAGCTGCCCATCTGAAGCATTATTGTTTCGAGAAGAACGTATCTGCTCTTTGGGTGTACGAGTGCAGCCTCCTTCAGTGACAGCCGGCTGTTTGTGGATGAGTTTAATTCTTCAGTTAAAATGATTGGAACTATCTCCCGTAGGAGTCTTTGTATTTATAGATCAGGGCCCAAATGATCGCTGATCAAACTTATAAGAAAAAAACAAACACAGCAACAAAAACCTTCTCTTCTCCCCCCCCTCCCCCCCCCCCCCGCCAAAAAGTCGTCAGTCATTAATGTTTGACAATATGTGACCCTCCACCTCAAAAGGTACCACAAGTGCAAAATTTGACAAAATTGAGTTATAGGTACAGTAAAAATTACTAGATTCAGACCTTCAATTCAACACAAAAATGAAATGAATCGGATAAGAACTGTATTTTTTACGAATTTTTAAAAACGTCGACTAGGGGAACGCTAATAATAATAGTTCGTCCATCAGGTATGATGATGACCTTAACAACACCAGAGGAATAAAGAACAGAAATTGTTGAGAATTTCAACACATGGACAATAAAGAGAACTAAAGGACACAGAGGACAGAACGGAAAGACTGTTCTTTCATGACTTATGGCTTCTCATGTGACTGATAAGTCCTATTTTTGCCCTGCAGACCCTTCCGCATAAATGACAAGAGTGCTCCGTTGGTTCAGTACCACTGGGCCTTTTCTTGCGCCGTTCTCTTTTTTTGATAGCCTGCTGGACTCTGTCAGCTTCCCATGCTTTGCTGCCTCTGGTAAGGGCCGCCCTCCAATTTGCACGATCAAGCGAGAGCTTTTCCCACTCACTCACATCAATGGCAAAGGCCTTCAGTGATTGCTTGAGAGTGTCTTTGTAACGTCTCTTTGGGGCCCCAACATTCCTCGTTCCATTGGAGAGCTCAGAGAAGAAGATTTGCTTAGGGAGTCTGGAGTCGGGCATTCTGACAACATGTCCTGCCCAACGTAGCTGAATTTTTTTCAGGTGGCAGAAGATGCTCAATTCCTTGGCACGATTGAGGACCTCAGTGTCTGGAATTTTATCCTGCCATTTGATCCTTAGGATCTTTCTAAGGCAGGCCAGATGAAAGTGATTTAGCTTTCTGGCATGCGATTGGTACACTGTCCAGGTTTCAGCCCCATAGAGTAGGGTGGGAAGGACCACAGCATTGTACACTTTCAGCTTAGTGTCTGTGCGAATGCCGGCAACATCCCATACTCTCTTTCGAAGCCTGCCAAATGCAGAGCTGGCTTTGCTGATTCTTGAGAGAATTTCAGTATCAACACGAGCCGCGGAAGACAGTGTACTGCCAAGATAGGTGAAGTTCTCCGACACCGTCAGAAGACTGTCATGGACTTTGATATTTGGGGTCACAGAATACTTGTCGTCTGGAGTAGGCTGATGGAGCACTTCCGTCTTCTTTGTGCTTATTGTGAGGCCAAAGTTGTCACAGGCACTAGAGAACTTATCAACACAGTTTTGCATGCTATCCTCATCGTGTGTCAGAAGTGCACAATCATCAGCAAATAGTAGGTCACAGACTTGAGTACTTTTGGTTTTGGTTTTTGCCTGAAGTCTCCTGAGGTTGAATAGACTGCCATCAGTTCGGTACTTGATGCTTACCCCTTGAGGAGGAGAGCTAAAGGCTTCTTGTAGCATTGCAGAGAACATGATGCTGAACAGAGTTGGGGCTAAGACACAACCCTGTTTTACCCCATTTGTGACAGCAAAGGGCTCTGAAACACTGCCGTTGCTTTTGACTGCAGCTTGCATGCCATCATGAAACTGGCGCACTATTGTGATGAATTCGGGTGGACACCCAAACTTCGCCAAGATTTTCCAGAGGCCTTCACGACACACTGTGTCAAATGCTTTTGTGAGGTCAACAAATGTGATATACAGCGCTCTATTTTGTTCCATGCATTTTTCCTGAATCTGTCTGGCAGCAAAAATCATATCCGCCGTTCCCCTCTCTTTACGAAAGCCACATTGGCTCTCGGGAAGCAAGTCATTTGACGAGAGGTGATCAAGAAGGCGATTCAGAAGCATTCTTGCCAATATTTTGCCAGCAATTGAAAGTAGAGAGATTCCCCGATGGTTGTCACAGACTTGGCTGTCCCCTTTGTTTTTGTACAGATGGATGATTGAAGCATCTTTGAAGTCCTGTGGCAGCTTCCCTGCTTTCAACATATGATTGAACAACTCGGTCAACCTTTCAATAAGCTTTTCTCCACCGAAGGCATACACCTCAGCAGGAATTGAATCCACGCCTGGTGATTGGTTAAAGGACATCTGATTTGTGGCAGTTCGGGTCTCATTTGCTGTGAATGGCTTGGCAAGAGCTGCATTAATAGGAGTCTGAGGGAGGCGGTCAATGGACTCAGTATTTATATTTGATGGCCGATTTAGCACACCTCCGAAATGTTCTGCCCAACGCCGAATTATGGCATTCAATTCAACAATGCGTGTTGAACCATCTGACGCAAGAAGTGGCGTAGTGCCAGAGCGGGATGGTCCAAACACAGCTCGGAGGCTCTCAAAGAACTTTCTAGTGTTGTTTGTGTCGGCATATTTCTGAGTTTCTCTTACTCGCTCTTCAAGCCAGTCATTTTTCATTTTCCTCAGCTTCTTCTGGAGTACACCCTTACATGCACGCAGTGCATCAGCTTTTGCTGTGGAAGAGGGGTCACTGCAGGGAGCTTGGATGAGACTATTTTTTTCTTTGATGAGCACTTTGATTTCATTATCATTATCATTGAACCAGTCCTGGTGCTTGCGGACAGGAAAACCAACTGTGCTGCTGGCGCAAGAGTGTACAGTCGTATTTAGGTCAGTCCAGCTCTTTTCAATGTTCTCAGGGTCAAAAGTCACGCAATCCAATTTTGAGGAGAGTTCTGATGAGAGCTCGCTCTGTTTCTCAGCTGAGCAGAGTTTTGAAACATTTAGGCGTTTAGGTGGCGCTTTCCCTTGAGGGCGTCTATTGCGCCTCAACGTTAGTCTGAGCTTGCAAACAATGAGTCTGTGGTCAGTTCCACACTCGGCACCACACATCGCCTTTGTTACAAGGACATCCTTTCTGTCAGTCTTCCTCACAATGACATAGTCTATGAGATGCCAATGCTTTGAGCGGGGATGCATCCATGACGTTCTGTTTCTCACGGGGAGACTAAAATTTGTGTTGGTAATGAACAGGCCAAATTCAGCGCACAAAGTAAGTAAGCGCAACCCATTGTTATTGCATGAACCAACTCCATGAGGGCCCAAAACATTTGGCCACGCTGAGATTTCGGAGCCAACCCTAGCATTGAAGTCCCCCAAGAGAATCAGCTTATCAGCTGCCGGGACAGAGAATATGACAGATTCTAGATCAGAATAGAACTTGTCTTTGGCTTCATCTGGGTTTGTCATGGTGGGCGCATATGCGCTAATGAGGGTGGCTGACTGGCTTTTCCCAACTGGGATCCTGAGTGTCATTAGCCTGTCATTTATTTCAATTGGCATGGACTGCAAGTTTCTGACAAGGTCATTTTTAATTGCAAACCCAACACCATGCTGTCTCGGTTCGACTGCACCCTTGCCTTTCCAGAAGAAGGTGTATCCACCACTGAGCTCTTTGAGTTGGCCACTATCAGGGAGTCTGGTCTCACTGAGTGCCACTATGTCCAGGTTGTACCTGCTGAGCTCAATGGCAATAAGTGCAGTGCGTCTTTCCGGGTTGTTTGAGTTGTCCTGTAGTGTGCGTATATTCCAGGCTCCTAGCCTGAGTAAGCTGAATTTCTTTTTGTTTCGACCGCAAAAAGGGATCCCCACTGGTCGCGGTATACCAGTCAGGGTGATGTGAAGTGGGCTTTCTTTAGGGCACCTTTTCTAGCCCCTTCCTCAGTTGAGGTGAGCAGTGCTATCCTTAAATAAGTCTGCTCAGCTACTGTGGGTGCTGCCTCCCCACGCCTCCACTTCAATCGACGATGAAGCGACCATAGCCCACAGCCACCAACGTGTAGGTCTGTGCTAACAGCTTCCAGTCTATCCAAACCTGCTGCCACCGCACTCGCCCATCGCCGTTGGAATTTTGAGAGGAAAGAAGACGAGACAAAGATGAAAGAAGACGAGGTGAGTGTTAAGACTGGCGCAAAGAATTTGTTTTTAGTGAGAAAGAGCTGCGCAAACATCAGACTCACTCTCTCGCCTGGACACAACTTATCCAAGTGGCAAGACAGGGTCAAGACGACTGGAAATGTATTCAGGTGCAGGAGGATGCCAGAGGGACAGTCATATTGCCTGACCGGCTGCCTGTAGGCTACTCCACAGCCTCGCAGTCCCAACTGACTAGGGTGAAAGACCCAAACCAAAGAACACCAATACTGGTGGATGCTCTGTGTCACGATATCCAGGCCAGAGTGACGGTATATTGCCATCTGCCCTATCAATCAACCACTGGCCTGCTGCCGCCAGCTTCGAAGCTGCGTCCGGGAAGTTTGCTCAATTCTTCGTCTGTGATTTAGGCAAACAAGCCTATGACCACACCGCTACCGGGGGCCAATATGAAGGACTCAAGTACTGAGGGTCACATTGTGCCCTAGCATGTGGCCGTTGGGTTAGATGAAACCTCCTCCGCCCTGGCCGTTTGCACCGACAGGTGCACGCCCACTGATACCATGCTAGCGTACCAGTTCATGAAACAGGTTGTACTGGATTACATGTTAGCAGTAGCAGATTTTTCTGACCTGACACCTTAGGGGAACGCTAAACTTGAGAAAAACGCATGCTAATTTCTGCGTTACATCTCCCTAGCAACGACCCCTTCTAAATTAAGCTAGATCAATGAAATTTGGCTCACACATACTTCAATACCTTGCCAAACATCACACAAAATTATTATGAGACAGTCTGTACAGTGACGACTTAACGCATGGGCACATTGGGCAGTTGCCGTGCAAATTTACATTGGTTTGAGATGAAATTGTCCTCAAACGTCCTCACGCAGGACACTCTCGCCCCTCACCTTGACATTCCTCTCCACTTAAGAACGAGCATCCCACCCACCCCACCCCCACCCCGACGCCTCCCCCAACGCATACACACTCCACCGATGCACCCACACCCACCCATCCACACACACACACTTTTTCCTAATTTGCAACTGCCGGTTGATATATAATTTAATCTTAGCAAAAGCATTGTAAGGTGATCACTTGTGTCACGCATAGTTCCTTGAAGCATTATATAAACACTTGAGATCGTGACCGTGAACACAAAATTTCCCCAAATCCAATTTTCTCTTATTTACAGTTTCGATTCTCATGAACTTGGGATTTCTTTAACCTATTTACTGAATATTATCTCTCTCTCTCCCCCCCCCCTTCCCCCAAAGGAAATAGGAAACCCTCCCGCCGGCGCTGCACTGTGGCAACCATGTGTCTGCTGCAGTTGTAACTGGGCTGCTATGACATTAAGGCAAATTTCCCAAATGATATTAAACAAATATATAAAATACAAAATACATCTCCACAAAAAATTTGTAAAAAACATTTTCAAGGTCTTTCTGGTTTGTTCATTTAGTGTCTTGTCAGACCCTTTCCAATACATTCTTTGCCCTTTCCCCCCATACAAGTTCTGGCACCCGATATTTTCCTCGTTCCATTGCACCCGAGGCGTTCTCACTACCGCCTCGATTGCACCCCTTTATCCCACGCACACACGAATCTGTGTGCTTTGCATACTCCAATTCATCCAAGAGCACTCGTGTCAGTTATTGCATGAACTAAAATGATAGGTGGTGTTGACAGCACTCTTGGGACCCTGAAGATTGAACTGTTGTGGGGCCCCTTCACAATCAGCCACAACAGAGCAACATCCAAAATTCACTCATTGAAAAGTTTCTTCGGGGCCCCTCCGGGATTACGGGCCTTGAAGCTTAAGCTTCGTTTTAGTTTCATAGTAGATCCGCCACTGGGTGTTTGAGAGATGAATATTTACTTTTCCCAAAATAACCGACCTAGCTACGTTGTGTTTTATCCTCTGATCTTATCTCTCCCTTCTTCAAACTCTCTCGTTACATTACAGACATTTTCGATTCCGAGAAAATGTCGCCAGTTTCATTTTCAGTTCTGAAATGATTTCTCGCGGGTTCAGGTTTTGGAGGACTTTTGTCTTATACAATCGTAGTTACAAACTGCGCAGTAGAAATCACAGGCGGTGCCGTGACCCCCGCCCCCTCCCCTCAACCGGTCTTTACCCGGGATAAACCTGCTTCTCTCCCCTCCCCTACCTTTTTTCACCTCTTTTTCTCTCCCTCCTTTAAAACTTTAAGATAAATTTAATATTAAAGGACGAGGCGTTTGACGCCGTTAAGGCCAGGTATTATTGTCTGTTTACATTTCATGACCCCTGGGGCTGACGGGGTGCATGACACGTGAGGAGGATGCATGAAGACCACATGCGATATTAACATATTAATACTGTCTATAGAAACCTTTTTTTTTTTTTTGTTGCTTTAGCGAACTTACCAGGAAGTTTCACATGCCTTTAACGGAAAAGGACAAATTCAAGTAAATCTACACCGGCAGCTAGAACTGAAATTAATGCTTAGAAACACTTTGATATCATTGGTAACATTAGCTTTTAGGCCTATAATTATGATAATAATAATGAATGCCGAAGAAGGCCGGGTGGGGTCTCAGCTTATACTCAACAATGGATTGTCCCCCACCCCCCCACCCCCCATGCCAGCTTTCCTAGGACAATATGATGTAGATTGATGTCAAAAGGTTTGGTAGGCATACCGTTAGGCAGGGTTCCTTACATCATACTGACGTATGTTCGATATCGTTCCAACCGGATCTATGCAGGAATGATGTCTTTCCTATGGTTAAACTTGATCCCAAACCTAGGCCTCAGATTTCCGTAGGACAGCTGACTGGGATATACTTTCCAACATCTCTAAGCATTTACGCTCTCGCTGAATGTCTTTGTGCATTGTCGCTCTCGCTGAATGTCTTTGTGCAATCATTGGCTCAGGTCAGTTTACGTTTACGTTCTCGCGCCAGGCCTTGCTGTAGCAAGAAAGCTTTTCTACCTGATGTAATTAGATAGTGACTGTTCCGGCAAGTAAGAGCTATATATTATGAAATAGAAAAGAATGTAAATTACAGGGTTCTAAGAATATAGTTAGAGAACTGAACGTGAAAAAATATTTAATGTTGGCTACATTAAAGTAAGGTTAACCTTATGGCTGAACTCTCTTCGAGTCGACCTCAACAGGTATTTGGGACGTGTTTGGCAACTTGATTTAATAACTTTAATACTCGTTTACAAAACTTTTTCCAGATTTATACAAAACGTTTTTTTTTTTAGAATTTTTTACGAATGTGTTAAAATTATATGAATGTATTTAATTCTATGTTAAACTTGACAGCTCTGAATACGAAACATAAATAAATAAAGTTTACTCAAATAGACCGTGAAGGGCACAAAGTGGCCGTTGTTGTGGTGACGGGCCGTGAAATCCAAACTCAAACTCAAAAGCTGGAGAGGAGGACGAGCCCGGTGCCAATTGCGACTAGTCTGCGCTGCTACCCGACCTGGTCTCTTATAACCGAAATTTTTCTTCATTTGACAGCCGTGCAAATGCTGACAGGCAAAGTGAGGCGATACGTCCCAACCTTTCCTGCCCACGAGACAGCCAATGTTCTTAACCAATCTCTTGAACTGCCAATAAACGCGGTTGCGCATTGCACGGCCCAAGAAGCGCAGTTGGCTTGGTGATCCTTGCCGCTTTGTGGCGCCACGGGAAAACGTTGCGAAGAGCGTTTCTCTCGCAATACAAACTCTGGCCGCCTTTTCGGCACGATGTCTCTGCCTCGCGAGGAAGTGAGCCGCGACGCATTCACTGCCGACGTGGTATCTTGTCGGCCAACCTTCTGGGAGATGGGATAGTTTATGAGATCACGTGATGCACGCAGCTGATTATTGCGACGCAGTAAAGAGCCAGTTTGTCCGCGCCAGCGATGCCTGACGCGGGTCCTGACGTGGTTTCTTATTGTTGGGGCTTTCGGGAAAACCAAATCTTACAGCGGGCGGCGCGGCTGAGACTCCTACAGAACAACGCAGTCAATACCGCCTCTGCTCTGTATTCTGACGTGGTGCATCGGGAAAACTGAATCTGACACACATCGTCCCTCACCTTCCCACAATCTCTGCTTATCGCCTACAATTCTATGGCAATGCATTCATTTCAATTTAGTCTAACATGTGTCTGACTCAGAAATCTTGGACGAATGTGGCCACGCCTACTAGGTACTTTATAAAAGGCCTCGCACGAAAGGTTCTCTTCAATCGCAGTAACATTTGCGATTGAAGCAGCCTGTAGCGAAAATTCAAGTAGGCGCTGTCTTGCCTTCTTGCCTTCCTTGTAACGTTTGCTTCCTGTGCCTGCAGATCCATAGAAGAATTATTTTCTGACGTGGACCTGCAGCACGTCTTGTCCTTTCTGAAAAAGGCTAGGATCTACAATTTAAAATAAAGACTTTAATACACATTTACAAAATTCTTTTCAGAACTGTACAAACCAATTTTCAAGAATTTACCAATATACTTAAATTTTATATTCAGTTATCATATAAAAAATAACTTTATTTTACACTAAAGTTTGGTTTACTTGACTCTATTTGTGGAAGTTAAATCGATTTGTTTAAAGATTATCGAGACTTCCAAACCTGTTGTAGGCACAAATGCTTTGAGTGTTTTACAGTAACATTTCAACATGGCTGTGCGAACACGTTCGTTTCCGCGCCATCGCCAAAGCTCAACATGACACGTTTCTTCTGTGATACAACTTCTACCTCTCGGGTCCGCGAGATGCCCAGTGTTCTTAGCAGCCTCGCGTTCAGATGCGCGGGCGCCTGCAGTTGCCTGGCAGGCACACCGTTCGCACTTAACGCAGGTGGCCCGCCAGGCAACTGCAAGCGCCGCCGCAACTGAACGCGGAAGATCTCTCGCCAACCTTACGAGACACGCGGCAGAGTATCGCGCAGCTCTAGAAAGCCGCTCAACTCGGTGATCCGTGCTCTCATCCCATTTCCCGCCGGCCTGCTTTACTACGGGCAAACTGGGAATGCGATACTGGCGCGATACAAGCTTTCATCTTCTTGTCTGTGCCTCGCGTGCAAGCGAGCCGGTTACTAGATTACCTGCGATTCGAATCATATATACTGATTCGAATCACTCATTGGACGAATCAGACCGCGAATCAAATGCGATTCGAATCACTCACAGAACGAACCAGCCCGCGAATCAAAAATGATTCGATGCACTTTTGATTCCCTTCTCCCATTGCTACATCACACAACTTTTTCTTTTTGCTATTTTTTTTTGACATTGAGCGAGCGAGACAACGGGCAGCCGCGTCAGGAGGGGTTCTATTTGGGATAACTATGAAACATTGACTCGCCGACTGAATCGAATAATTTTGTTTTACTTAGGGTCGGTGAATGACTCCAATCGCGATTCGCTCCTGCCATCACTGTCTCGCCAACTGATTCGAATCATACAATCAAACGAATCACTCGACAAGTATTCGAATAGCGTTTCGAATCACCAAAAGACGAATCATTGCCCACCATTATTATACAGCTGGAAACCTTTTTTTCTTATAAAACTCGGGCAGGAAGAACTGGGAATGCTAGACTTGTAAAACACAGCGAGGAAAAAGGTACCGGACAGTTTCCAAACCTTGTCATCGCTGAACAAAGCACGAGTAGCCTATGTACCGACAATTACTTCATTCACTGCAAACAAAAGTTGTTTTTTAAAAATGAATTATAGGTGAAAACGGCGTGTTTCTAGATTTTGTGGTTGTCTCAGAGGTCTTGGCCGAAGTTTTTCAACTGCGTTTTATTTACACGATTTATCTATTATCTCATCATTTTAGTGTCTTTGTTGTCTATTTGCAGAACATGAGTGGCCATCCAGCGATGTTCATCCAAGTTCAACTGCGGCAGGTATGCATTTCAAATTATGACGTTTTGATGCCCAGCTTGATTCCTACTTCCTGATCTACCTGGCTTTGTCTCACGCGATCTAGCCCTCTCCTTATAAAATTTATGGTGTCTGAAACATAATTTCATTACCTTTGTGCATGCAAGAACAGAAAGTAGGACAGAGGAGGTGGACGTATTGACAAAAATCTTCAAGACAATCACCGTTAAGAAATAATAATACATCATTCAAGAGATTTATTGTTTGATTTTTTGCACCTGAAAAAGGCGAAAGCCGAAAATTTTGTGTAGTTTCTGTCTTCTCTGTAGTTTGCTTTGTATCGCTTGGGTTTTATTTCTCACGCAGGGCTTCGCAACATACAACTTTTTCTTTTTGCCCAATTTTTACTTTGCTTATAGCCCTGCTGCGACCTCACAGTTTTTCTGTGGTTTTTATGATATTTCGTCAATTTATTTATTCAGTCCACAAGCTGCAAGAGCGAGAGCGGTAACGTGTGGGTGTTGAGGACGGGCGTGGTACCGACACTGACACCGACTCCTACGGTACTGATTACACCCACAACGTGGTACCGATACCGGTACCGGTGCCGATATAGGTACCGGTACTGGTATCGAAACCCACGGCTTTTCTTCGATTCTTCTTTTTTAAATCATAAATCTGTTACAGCATCGCAGGCACCACTGCCCAGTGTGACACTTCATGATGTACCTGCAGCAGCCTGAGAAACACCGTTAGGTTGCGAAAATCCTAGTATTGAATAATCAGCTTCCATAGGTCATCCGGGTGACCCTAGGTCTAAATTTAGCCAAGATCAGAACCCCATTCTACATCCATGCCTACATCTCGTGCGAAAGTTTTTTTAGCATGAAATAAAGCTTCTAAATACTTTAATTTTGCATTTTAAATGTACGGGACCAAATTTGTTGACATTGCGTAATTTTTACCGTTGTCACAGTCAACAAACTTGTCTTCTTTTGGACGCGCTCTCATATTTTCCCACGCTACCACACCATATACCAATAGAAAAGGAAAATGCACAGCTTTTCATTCATAGCTAGTAGGCATGGTTCTGTCATGTAGTATTTTGTAAAAGTTGCGCATTTTGGTCAACAGAAGAACACCGTGTGCTAGAAAAGGCCAACCTTGCAGGATCGATTTTCTAATTGATTTTAATTGCCATTCTACATTTAAACCTTCTGGCTGACAAAGTAACCGATACTTTGTGCAGGAGAACTTTCTTTTGATATATTTTCTAAGTGGAGAAGAATTTTATTTTAATTAATATGTGCAAAAAAACTTGTACTTGCTGTCAACAAGTTGGTGGACGGAGAGATTGATCTAGATCTAGCAAAACATCTGTTTTGACTTGATTCGATGCAAAGATATGTCACGGGTTGCTTTGAAATGTTGACATCTACTCAGTATTTGAGTTCTGTGATGGTAATAAACTCAAATAATGAAATTCACGAAATATCATAAAAATCTTCTCTTTGGTTTGCTTTGTATTGTTTGGGTTTTATTTCTCACGCGGGGGTTTGCAACATACAACCTTTTCTTTTTGCCCAATTTTGACTTCAAATAACGAAAATATTTTGCTTTCCTGGTGAGAAATACACTTCAAAATATATGAAAATATAGATGTTAACTTTAAACGAGATTCTTTTCATTTTGTAACATACATGTGTTTTGTACCTTTAAAATGTCATAACTTTGGTTCTTGTGAAGGTATTTGATAAAATATGAAAAGCAGAATGTTTTTGCAAAATCTCTGCTACATGATGGTGCAAATAACTCCAACTGTGAAATTTTCGTATCATGACTGGTTTTCCTAGACTGCCTCATATATAAATGTTATATGTGTAATTCTATACCATAAAGATTTTAAATACTTGAAGAATTATTTCTCCTTGGCCCAAATAACCAAAATGCCGTATCGGTACCAAGCGTCTTGGCAGGAAACTCGAGACAGTCACCAAAACCATTGGCCATTGACCTTTGCGTCACACGAAGGAGAGAGACACGCACAATCAATTCGTTTAGCCCCCGGGTTAAGTTAAAGGTCAGCACTGGTATCGGAACCGTTGTCGGTCATTAAAGAACCGTGATTACATTTCCCGGTGTCGGTATCGGTATTTCCCGGTGTCGGTATCGGTATCGAATCCAAACGAGAAGTTATGATACCGGAACCTTCCATGCACGATACTGACAACAAACGGTACTGCCCATCCCTACTTGACATGAGACGTGTGAGACGTGAACACTTCACAGTTCAGGTTGCTTGCTGTCAGTCCTGTGTGATGTTGTCATATTTTGTTAACAATCTGCCGAGGACTACACATGTAAAGATCTATGTCCCCGATAACAGCGTGTTTTATACATTATCATTGCAATGTTGTGTATCATTGTTATAAACACGTCATCTCATCATATTATAAAGGAAGTAAGGCCTCATGAAAGCCTTTTAAACCGCTGAGCCTTAAATTCTAGAATATCTCATATTACGTGTAGAAAGGCGTGAAGGTGTGCGCGTACTTATTTTAAAAGATCTCGAAGTTCGCTATATTTTTAATACTTTCGTTGATTTTGAATGACAGTTTAGTTGAACAGAAGAAATCGTTCCGACATTTTGAGTCGGGAAAAAAACAACAACCCAATTTCTTCGAGTAGAATTAAAAAGTATGAAAGGAAATTTTGTTCTGCACCTCAATTTACACATTGGTGATCGAAACTCAACTTGAAAAATCACATCTATGGATTCCCCAAGTCAGCGGGCCAATTAGTGAGAATAAAGAAGTCGATGTGATTCAATGCAGATATACCCATATGTGCATGTGTTATCAGTATTTTTCTGACAGTTTTTCAATAGTTTTTGTATTGTTTTATTCATCTGTAGGTGGAGACTGAGGTTGCGACCACCAAAGACCTCGTTAGCCCACCCTGGGATGTATGCCTGCATCACTTTGAAAGTCGTCAGGTATGCAGGTTATTTTTACTCTCCCAGCTTGGTTCCCATCTTCAGATGTTTCTGTCTGTTTAATTGTCACATCAATTTATTGCCAGTTAACCATAAATCCGCACTGTAAGAACTGAAAGAAAGCCCTTGAAAGAAGATAAAACGGGGGTTGGGGATGGGGGTGGGGGGGTAGGGGTGGAAGTCAGTGGTGTGTGGAGGTACAGACAATGCTGCTAGATGTATTTTTGATGTGAAAGTTGTTTTCTTTGCACCTTTGTAACTAGCGTGCGCGTGGGAGCCCGCTGATACGTTGGTGGAGGCTATGGCGTCTTGGCGATAAGAGCGCTTGGTCTAATGATAAATCTGTGTGGGTAAAAGCGAATGTGTGTGTATGTGTGTGTGTGTGTTCGCAATACAATACTGGCTTATACATCTCGGATTTACATGAAAGTTTGAGGATGTCTTCTTTTGGAAGTCTTTTTTACATTTGGAGGCTCCAAATGGTGGGAACTTTTTGTTTTGTTTTGTTGAGTTTGCTTTGTGTCGCTGACTGTTCAATACCGGTTCTCCTTTTCACAAACTCATGAGCCAATGTCATCATTTCCTTCCGATGTCTTCACTATTACACTAACTACCCAGTGCACAGTTAATATTGTCATTTCATGACTGCTGACAGGGTGCGTAGGGCTTTATCGTGCAAAGAGGGTGCAGTAAGACCAAAGAGACCAGTCACGGTAAAATGATTCAGTCTAAGATTAAACAAACAAACAAACAAACATTACTGCAAGATCAAAATAAATTTTAAGGAACGAGCAAAGTGAAGCAGATCCATTATAAACAGCCAGAACTGAAACTAGAAAATAGATTTATCCCGGGCAGCGGCGTGTACTTCAGGTAGTCAGTGATAAAATATTCTGATGGGACCACAAACTAAGGGGGAAAATGGCCACAGGTTAAAGTAATAATTACAAAATAAGCCACTTTAATCAAGGCCTTGAGAGTGATAGCTGAAAAATGAACAGAACACAATAATTATTTTGCTCTGTTTGGCTTTGTAAAATACGCAGTGGTATGTCTCCCTGCATTCGCCGCTCGAACGTGGGGCGAAACCCGTGAACCAGGGGTATGAAAATAATTGAATAATGAACCGAACAGATATTATTATGCTTTGCCAACTTGGAACTCGGGAAGTGGAACATGGTGAATCCCAGTTCAGCGTAATGAAGATGTCCGCTCCAAACGTTACTTTCCCTCTTCAGTATCTTATAATACATAGCTATTAAATGCCCATTCACGACTAAAGCATTCATTGTTTGCTTTAATTTTTCTACGCTATCATTTTCAAAAAATTTCATTTTTGTATAGACCCAAGTCGCATGTTGTTCATGTTTGGCATAAATGTGAGTGTGCATGAGAAAACCCGGCATAAGGGTACAAACATAGAGGCCACCGAATTCTGTCACCGAGCCACTAGGCGCTTTAGGTGAGAAGAATTGCACCATATAATTTCAACAACTGCACAAAGAGCCCACCTAGATTCGGTCCGTTTATATAGTGCAATTCTTCTCACCTAAAGCGCCTAGTGGCTCGGTGACCGAATTCGGTGGCCTCTATGTTTGTACCCTTATGACCGAATTCGGTGGTCTTTGTGTGGCTGCCCTTAGTCGGCAGAGCTGATTTTGAGAAAAACGGCTTTGATTGAAGTGAAAATATGGGTCCAACACAAACTTCCAACTTGGCTGTTGTTTAGGGGACCGTGACATGTTACAGGGTAAACTGTAGATGAGCAGTGAACACTACTTACTGTGATCTCTATAACGCCTTTGTAATTAGACTATGGTCTCCTAACAAGACCCAAAAACTTCCGACTTGGCTGTTTCTAGGGGACCGTGGCATGTTACAGTGTAAACTGTAGATGAGCAGTGAACACTAATCACCATGATCTCTATAACGACTTAGTTATTAGACTACGGTCTCCTAACAACAATCACTCCAATATTACTTGGTCAATTAGCTATTGCCACTTATAGGATCAAATGCCGTTTTCTCAAAATCTTGTTTTAGGGGGGTCACTGACTTCAATTTATCAGAAATGTCTTGTCTTTTATTATATGTACAGAACTCAAAATGTCATGTTGCCGACTTAAGCCGGGTTTTCTCATGCACACTCACAAATATGTGTTATTTGTGCTTTCCAGGCCATTTTGTGAAAAAAAAAAAGTGTTATGTTTTCTTCACTTTCAGGAAAACGATGATCAGCTGCAAGACATCGCTCTGGCCCCTGGGGCTCTACCATCAAGGCCTGTCGACCTCGTAATATCATCTTGTCAGAAATTTTAATTTTAAACTGTCTAGTCATAAGGATGGATAGAGAAACATAACACAGCAATTCTGCCCACAGTAAATACTGAGAAAGTCTATCAATAGGAAGTCTGACCCGAACTTCAAATGTTCACATTAATGCAAGGAACAAAACAGTTTAACAACACGTCTTATATTCTGAATATTTGCTACCCTCCCCCCCCCCCCTCCCCCCCCCCCCAAAAAAATGTTGAAATGGGCAATAATTTTTTAAGCCATATTTGTTTGCAAAAGCAACAACAACATTTTTAAAAAAAAAAGAAAGAAAAAAAAGGTTAGGCCTACTCACGGTTTTCGAATGTGCCCAGAAAACCCATATTTAGCGTCCCATGACTTGAAAGTCACACATTCTCAAACAAGTGACTTCCTCCACTTCGGTGAACTAGGGAGAGTGCACATGTACTGGTGGCAAACAAACTTTATAGTTTAATAGTTCACACGTTCAGACAACTGTTCATTCTTTGAAAGTTTTCAACCATGATAAGAATTATTGAATTCCCTTTCCATTGATGAACATTTTGTTGAAATAGAATCTCAGAAGCAAACGGTACATTATATCTTTTAGGGTAGGTTGCTCTATAACTTACTTAACGAGAAGTTGTAGAACGGAAATTCAACGCTCTATATTCTGTATCTGCCACTGTTGGTGTTAAGCACGTTATCAATCCGCGAGCCCGGAAACGAGAGAGAGGTCTTCTGAGAGTGTGAACTGCTAGCTCCTAGCACGCTTAAATTCAGTGATTTTTTTTTTCCATGGGAACCTGGGAGGTCATGAAAGCGAATGATTGACACAGAGTGAATTCGTCCGTTTCTTTTCATGATCTCTCACGTGTTTTGGTTTTTGTTTGGCATTATTATTCCATCGGCATGGGCCCAGCAACCAAGCTCATGTTGTTGTACTGGCGTAAACGCAAACATACACAGTATCTATATAATAAAAAAAAAAGAACAGTATGGTGAATTTCACCATTTAATGGGCTAAGTTTCGGGGGATCAGAAAAAAATATCTATCTTATTAGAGAATGAAGCCTTCGGCGTTTCAAACTCTACTCGAGAAAGTTGGATCCAGGGTTGAAAAAAGAAGAATTAACTTGAGAAAACCTTTATCACGAAAGGAACGGCCTGCAATCACACTGAGGCTTTACAGAAATTTTAAGAAAATTAAAAATTTTCATTATAGAACATTACCACCATCAGGTCTGACGCCATTTAAACATCTTCAGTAAAAGAAACAACAGTGGACCGCGTCGGCCATTTCGGGTTTTATTAAAGGCGGGCCCTCCTTGATATATTCCATTTCCGATATGCCTGAGTCACAGCCATGAAAACTCTTTTTGCGGTTGGGATTCGAACTATTGAGGGTTCGGTCCATATGTGAATGTCATCCCATTATACAACAAAACACTACGAAACACACCATCAAATGGCATAGGTATGAATGTGTACTTAGTGAGATCAGAAAAACAAGATTTTGGTAAAGAAAAGACTTAATTGCTGGAAAAAAAACCCAACAACAACTGCAAAAACGCAGATTAAACAAATGACTTTCCAAGCATGAAATGATTACAACAGCATTAAATCCTCATCAGACTTTTATAATGAACATGTAACGAACACTTCGAAGCAAAAGTTACGTCAACACACGACATTAATTTTGATGTAATATCTAATCACTTCGCCGTGACGTCGGAACACGTTTCGAATGTGCCCAGAAAACCCATATTTAGCGTCCCATGACTTGAAAGTCATACACGTTTTTAGCCACAACTCTAGTTTTACACTTCAGCAGTGCAATGTTATGAATAATGAATAGGTTGCCTCCCTGCAGTTGCTCATCGGCCTCGGTTGGCACCGTTGGCACTGTTAAAGGGTCGCTGTTAGGGACACGTATTATTTTAGACTATAATTCACTACATATATACCACCTGCTGTGTTCATGAAATTAATTCATGTCAAATAAATAAAAATGTTCATTTTGACCATATTATGGAATGAGGTTTTTATTCTGCTGTGAGCAGATCCGTTCCTTATACATTTGTTCTGAATGTAACTGTGTCCTCCATTACATTCCCTGTCTTTCCCCTCTCTCACTCTTTATCTCCTCCTCTTTCTCTCTCTCCCTCTCTCACTCTTTATCTCTCTCTCTTTATCTCTCTCCCTCTCTCACTCTTTATCTCTCTCCCTCTCTCACTCTTTATCTCTCTCCCTCTCTCACTCTTTATCTCTCTCCCTCTCTCAGTCTTTATCTCTCTCCCTCTCTCACTCTTTATCTCCCTCTCTTTCTCTCTCTCCCTCTCTCACTTTATCTCCTTCTCTTTCTGTCTCTCCCTCTCTCACTCTTTATCTCCTCCTCTCTCTCTCTCTCCCTCTCTCACTCTTTATCTCTCTCTTTTTCTCTCTCCCTCTCTCACTCTTTATCTCTCTCCCTCTCTCACTCTTTATCTCTCTCCCTCTCTCACTCTTTATCTCCTTCTCTTTCTCTGTCTCCCTCTCTCACTCTTTATCTCCTTCTCTTTCTCTGTCTCCCTCTCTCACTCTTTATCTCCTTCTCTTTCTCTCTCTCCCCCCTCACTCTTTATCTCCTTCTCTTTCTCTCTCTCCCTCTCTCACTCTTTATCTCCTTCTCTTTCTCTCTCTCCCTCCTTTTATCTCCTTCTCTTTCTCTCTCTCCCTCTCTCACTCTTTATCTCCCTCTCTTTCTCTCTCTCCCTCTCTCACTCTTTATCTTCTTCTCTTTCTCTCTCTCCCTCTCTCAGTCTTTATCTCCCCCTCTTTCTCTCTCTCCCCCCCTCACTCTTTCTCTCTCTCCCCCCTCACTCTTTATCTCCTTCTCTTTCTCTCTCTCCCTCTCTCACTCTTTATCTCCCTCTCTTTCTCTCTCTCCCTCTCTCACTCTTTATCTCCTTCTCTTTCTCTCTCCCTCTCTTACTCTTTATCTCCCTCTCTTTCTCTCTCTCCCCCCTCACTCTTTATCTCCCTCTCTTTCTCTCTCTCCCCCTCTCACTCTTTATCTCCTTCTCTTTCTCTCTCTCCCTCTCTCACTCTTTATCTCTCTCTTTCCCCCCTTACTCTTTATCTCCCTCTCTTTCTCTCTCTCCCCCCTCACTCTTTATCTCTCTCTCTTCCCCCCCCCCTCTCTCTCTCTCCCCTCTCTCTTCCTCTCTCTCTTTCTCTCTCTTTCTCTCTCTCCCCCTCTCTCTTTTTTCTCTCTCTCTCCCTCCCCCTCTCTCTCTCAATAAGTAACTGTACGAATGAAAGCTGTAGTATACCTGAACCTTCCCAAATGTGTAACACAATTTAAACGCATACTTAGAGGAACTCAACAATGTAGGGGTCGCGGTGGCCTGGATACTCGCCTCTCATGCCGAAGGTACTGGGTTCAAATCCCCGTCGGTGCAGGCACGTTGGAACTTTGGGATTTTTCTCATGCTTTCCTGCCCCTGATCCTATAGGAGGCAGGATCGAGCACCTAGTCTTCTCAGATAAGGACGAAAAATTCGGAGGGCCCGTGTGTACGTTGCCCACGTTAAAGATATTTTGGCAGTTAGAAATCGAAAAAAGTAGGTCGAACAGGCCGCTGCCCTGGCAAAATTCTAAAGAAAACGAATCCCTGGCACAACAAGAAAAGTAGAAAGAAGAAAAGTGAGGTGTAAATGCATCTATAAAAAAACCTTCTTAAATAAATACCTAAACACAATCCAACAATGTATAGAACATAACGTTTAAATTCGTTAAGATATGCCGACCCCAGGGAACGATGAACAGAGGACACTTCGCCACAAACATGGCACCAAAGAACAAATTAGTGGTCAGGTTTTGTCTTTAAAGTATCAGTCACCTCTTAGCAATTTAGACATTCACAACACAGGGCCAATCATTTACCTACAGGAAAGAGTCAAATTTAAGTTATTTTCTAACACCTTGTGGAAACGACATCGGCAGTGCCCAGATATGCAAACAATGATGTACAAAACTTCGGAATGTCTGCGAGTAGGACTCGCTCTTTAGACAGAAATTTGTTGTAGACTACCACAGAAAGGATTATGCTGGCAGACAAGAACTGCACACAATAATTTCCTATATTTTCTCAGTAAATCCAGGAAGACCCTACCATACTCAGCCCGATCAGACCCAGTCAGCTTCTACCATAATTTCTTTGGTGTACATTTTGCTGGCAGCATCTGGCTGTGTCTGACCAAGCTTAGTATGATATCTCCCTTAAGTCGGCTTTTTCAGGATTAAAGTTTAATAAGGTTAAGGTGAAACAAAGAAAGCTTTAGGGTTAATTACAGCACAGACAATAAGAGAAAAAATCCTTGGACGATTGTTTCTTTTTGTTGGTAGACTTACGCCCAGTTTGGTTACAACAAGTCTGTACCGATTAGTGGCTTGGATGGCCGTCGGAGTAAGGGCCTTAAATACGTGAGAAATTTGTTAGGTTGAAGATTTGAACCTGAAAACTCTCGCACACGAGTCCAGCGCCTATGCAATCAATCTCTGGGTCAGTACCAAGGATTATCACCCGAGATACAGAATACCGAGACGGACCATTCCTTCCCTCACTTATTATGTCTACAAATTGCGGAAGTATAAATAAGATGGGTACTAGTTTTCTTCCTTCAATTATGAAGGGCTGTGGTGCGGATTGTTGCACTGCTGACATTCATAATACGGGACCAAATCGGTGGACTTAATATGACTAATTGATTCGTTTCGCTATCCCGTGTCTCGGTAATCACAACCTTCTAAATATAGCCAGTATTACACGTAGTCCTGAGGTCGGGTATCAGGTTTGGCCCCCACATAATGTACCCTGTGTTAAAACAGTAACATAGATTCCCGTTCTCTGTCTTTGAGGCATTCTCGGAATATTTTGCAAACTTTTTGTTTTCATTTTTTATTCTCACAACAAAGCGGGACAGCATTAAAATTTTAAGCCGCGGGGTAAAAATATAAGTGGTATACAATGGCAGACCGAACACCGCAAGAGTCGTAACTCGACCGTTAGCAGGCGCAGCCTCGAATTGGCCTCCTCGCGTGGAATACAAAAATGAGCAATATCAGGTAACATGTGGACGTAGTTTCGCATAAAAACACGAGAGTAACTGATTCACTGCAGCAGCTCGTGTTATTTCTGGCGAAAGGTAAGACATGGCCTTTACACACATCATTTGTACCGACGAGCGCGAGAGTTTAAGCTGAAGAATATTATAATTGTTATCATACTTTCAATGGACTAGCACTGTTATAATTTCTCTCATGTTTTCCATATCGTCGGGTATTTTCCATTTGTTGTATGTGCATTTTTGGCCTTTTGAGAAAATGCGAATCGAAACTTTGGAGAGTTGTGTAAAATCAGAGGACAATACTACGTCACAAACACATACCTCAAAAAGTTTTTAACCAATTGGAATGACACTTGTACATGATGAAATTAGAAGTGAGAGAACCAATTTCACGAGGATACCTCAAAATCCGCAAAATGTCGCATACAACAATGTGGCAAATACCCCACGATGTCTTTATCAAGTGTAAAGCTGATCTGCACTTTGTCTCCTCATGTTTTAAGGAATAAGGAACGTCAAGTACAGTATGTTTACCCAGCGACGTCCATTATTCATTTCTACTACCAGCTGAAACTTTCTCCTACCCTTAATTTCTGCTGTTGTAAATCTTGGTTCAATTCCCACTTCTTTTATTCCACACACATGTCCTTTTTTAATGGCAAAACATATTTGATAACGAAATGGATTTTATCCAGCACTTTTTTTTTTCACCGTCCTTAAGTTTCAAATTATGTTAATTAACACGCAAGAAAGTTTATGAACGACCAACACACACAATTCCACGGATGTCAAAAATTGTTTAACCATCAGATTAATTCGCCTATTATAAATCAATCGTCAACATGAGGCCGAGTCTTTAAAAGAAGTTGTAAATGCAACATTTTACTCTGATTTATATTTTCCATTTACAAAGTCTTTGTTTTAACTAAAATTTGGCAGAAGCTATTATGTGCAATTTTTCGGAGATTGCAGAATCCTGAAGGAAATATTATTCCCTAGATCTAGTGGCGGCATGGTAAAGAGACAGCCGTTAACAGTAGATTAAAACCTGAAGGATGATGCAGACCTGTGTTGTATAAAGAGATAGGTAATTATAGAATTGAATTGAAGCTGTTCCTCAAAAGAACCATCATCTGACTTTCCAAATGGTATTATTTCTCATGCATTTTTGATGATTTAGCGAGTGACAGAAAGTGATACATAATTATGACAGTAAAGACAAACTGTGGCAAAAAGACAAAAGTTCTATGTAGCAAAGTCTCGAGTAAGAAATAAGACATTAACGACAAAAAAAAAAAAAAAAAGGGGGAAGACACAGGTTTCACAATTTTATCAATTTTATTTCTTTGTCCAGTTGTTTCATTGGCGCAATTTTCTAACCTGTTACTTTTTTTTTCTTCTACTTTTTAAACTAACGGAAAGGTTGGTGTGTCTTACCTTTTCCCTGTGTTTTATCGTATCTTTTCTGTGTTATTTCTTACGCGAGGCTTTGCTGCATTCAACATTTGCTTTTTGCCACATTTTGTCTTTGCTTCAAGTCTGGCTGCGACCCCACACAGGTTTTCTATGGGTTCTTTAATAGTTCAATAATTATGACAGTGTAAACATAACTATCTTTGTCTTCACTATCAGCTATATCCACTCCATCACTGTCACGGCTGTCTGTCGAACAGGTATTATTTATTGGTGTACTTGCTTTGACAGTTACTGACGGTTGGCACCAGTGATGTAACTATAGAGGATGATCCTCTCTTTTTTGTATCCTCAGATTGTCCAAACCTGTGAGTGAGCAGTGAAAACTCAAAATGAACACATCTCTGTGGAGTCGCCTCCTTCCGCTGCTGGTGGCCTTCAGTCTGTGTACAAGCGGTGCGGTATTTACTTTTGTTTTGTGTGGTCCCACGTAATATTCTGTTCATACAGAGTCGTCGTAATGCATGGGCACGCTGGGCAGTTGCACAGGGGCCCCATGGGTTTTGGGGGCCACATGCATGCAAATTTATGTTTTTTTTTTTAAACGGGGCGGGTGCTGCAGACTATTGCTTTGTCTAGGGGCCCATAGTGATGATAGTACTATTCGTCTTTGCTTACCGGGTAGTCAACTATCTTAAGTCAGCATTTTGGGGGAGAATTGAGATATCGAGCTGGTGATAAAAAAAAAAAACTCATTGTGTAGTAATTTGTGTAAATATCATTAAAATTTGTTTAAGTGGCCGTATTTAAGAGTAGATAAAATTGCATAATCGATTAAATGCGCATTCGGGTCTGAATCTTAAGTCTGAGCTTGGAGGGGGCACTGATTTACGTATGTTTTGTCTTGGTTGTACCAGAGAATATGTATGTATAAAGAGCTTTCACTATTGGTCGGTTTGCACTGTGAGACACGGGAGGCTCTGCGAAACCACTGTTAGCATGGTGCGGAAAGTAGGTCGCTGCGGTAAACAATATCCGTTTGTACAATAAAATTTCCATTAGGCGTAAGAACTCACAAACGGTTCTAAATAATTTCGATCAACCCAAAAATATGAACAAACCACAGTAAACAGAAGGTCTCTTTCAATTCTTCAATTTCTCGTTTATCGCAGAGACCCAGTTTCGCGAATTGGCGCAAGTGAGATCTCTCTATAAATACATACCCTCTGGTTGTAGTATGGGATGTGGAGTACAGAGGGATCTCGCCCACTGGCGAGACTGAAACAAAAATCTGTCTCATTAGATCTATCTGTAGTCCGGGCGTGTCAAATCTGTCTTGGGTCACGCACTGAGTCAAAACAAACACAAGACAATCTTAACTCACTGCGCCATCCACCTAATTATCACACAGTCTCCCCGCCTTATTTCTCTATTAACTTTGTACATGCGTCGCTGTGTTAGCCTTGAATAGGTGTGCCATGTGTTTGAGTTAAAGAAAAAAAAACACAATAGGAAAGAACAGAAAAAGACCTTTTATACAACATAATTATTTCGGATCTCGTTATTGTCTTGTTTTGTGGTTGTTTTTATTCAACCTGGAGAAAATTTTAAAACGTTATATAATCTGAGTGTTTACAAGTTCCTAAACGCAACACTGGACGCTCCATTACAAAATAACACATGGGTATTTGTTTTTATCTGTCTCAGTGCAGTTTGCGTAAAAGGCGACTTGTTTATGGGTCTTTTGCCAAAGTTTAGCTAACCCTTAGTTCTTAACAAAGACGTCGCACAAAGCGCAAATTAGGCCGATGTTGTAATAAATTATGACCGAAACAATAGAGAGCTGTGTGATGAAATATTATGTTACCTTTCATTCACTGTTTATATAGTTAGATTTCGGTAGTCGGAAAAAAAATGTCAGGCAGAAATAAGGGCCACCCAAGGACTCGACTTTAGGAGCTCCATGCGCTGGGGATTGCGAGTTAGTCCCTTCAATGGCTGTTTTTAGTATCTAAAAAAAAAAATACATAACTTGAATTTTTTAAATACCTGACTTTTTTCCTCCTCTCTCCCTCCCTCCTGATTTCTGTCCAAAGAACAGAATTACTCTCAAACAGACGTCATTTGTAGTGTCCCTCCCTCCTCCACCCACCCACCCTCCCCCGCTTTTGTTCTGTAGTTTTTCATGTAAGAAGTTTTCTTACTCATCTTCGCCCTCACCATGTCCACCTCTTCGTCTGCACGCAAGCAAAGCTACTACATGTAGATACAACAACGTGAGGCACTCCCTTCTTGGGGCCTCTAAAAAAATCGTGCACACAATTTGCCCGCTGATCGGGGGCGGGGCCACTTGGCTCATGGCATTAAAAAAAAAAGCAAAAAGCCAGTTTTCTTCCACCGATTGAAGTTGTAATTTCAAAATAATTTACTTCAATCAAAACCCACAGTGAACAAAACTCTACATTTTTCCTATTTTGGCTTTGTAAAACACGGCATTGTTCATGTCTTCCGCGCATTCGCCCTTAGGTGGCGGTACGAAGTCTGTGCATGTTAAATGCGCAAGCTGTCCCATCCTGTTGTATTTAGTATCTTTGAAGTTAGTCAATAAACTTGCTGCATAAGATGTTGACCTTACTGTACTCTCATCAAAGTCGAAGCAACTTAATTGTCCACTTATTTAATATCCCGAAATTAATGTCAGTGCTTGCCACGCCAATATTCACAAGCACGAAAACGCAAGATTTTGTGGGCAACAAAAGGCGCATTAACCGAATTTGACTTAATCACGATAACGTGCCAACTTTTAGTGCCAGAGATATGAGGGACAGCGATGGTCAAAGCACTGGTGAACAGGACATCTTAATGAATTACTGGCGGTGTTTTCTGGGCACAGAAGTACAATTAAGGATGGGAGTGTAAAATATTTGTGACACTGAAATTTGATTCCAATTTCTCAGTGAGACTTCGCCAAAAGAAGCGAAGGTGACGGTTCCGTATACTTTCCTTATTTGAGTGCTCAAATACAAGGGAAGGTTCTATTTCAACTATCCATTCCGGTGGAAGTTACATAAATGAAAATCAATGTGAAGAAAGGTTCAACGGCGGCGAGGTAGGGCTACTTCACGCAATCCAGGACGATAAAATGATTAAGTGGTTTTAGCAGGTGGAACAGTGAAAACAATGTAACACCCCACACTATGATTCTGGATGAATTTCAGCAATCTTCCAGAAACAAAGATTTCTACCAGTAATTAGATGTTCCCGCAAAACTTCCAGCCCCGATAGTTCATAAATTATTCTGTCGGAAATGCAGTGTGTGTGTATGGTAATATAAAAACCGAGACCCTGTCTGTCAGGTATATATATATTTGTGTGTCTCACTGTGTCTTGCATGTATGAGTGTGAAAGTAGGTCAGATTCTGAAGATCTTTGTCTATCTGTAATCCCGGCGTGTCAAGTCTGTCTTGGGTCCCATATCTCGAAAATGATTTACAGTGTGTTTTTGTTTTGTTTTTTGTAGCCCAAGGAATTAACCAAATGGTTTCTATGCCAGAGGCAGACAGTGATTTTAACAAGCATTGCTGCAATTCACTTTACACAGAAGAAATGCAGCTGATGGTTCAACTAATATTATGCAAAATGAACAGACTCGCATACCGTAATTCTCTATAGTGCATTAAGCAGTTTTCATCACTTAAGGAGGAATCACACTAAGCCCGGCCAGACACAGTCAGATACCGCCAGCAAAATCTACACCAAAAGAAATAGTGTCGAAAGCTGACCGTGTCCGACAGGGCTTAGTATGATAAGGTCTTCCCGGATTTATTAAGAAAATATAGGGAATTAAGGTATGCATTTCTTGTCTGCCAGCATCTGACTGTATCTGACCGGGCCTAGCATTATTTCTCCCTTAGGATCTATGATGATCGTTTGAGAGCATTTAGAAACTTGTGCGCATTTTCTGTAAATTATAACCTTGCAGCACTTTGACTGCTTGTACTCAAAGTTGGTATGTGGTCAACTGGTCTTCATGGCCGTAATAAAATAGTTTTGTCCTTTGAAATGTCATCTTATTTCGTACTTTGCTTCTTTAGTTAAAAAAAAACCTCACAAAACTCCAAGCTTTCATGATAGAACTTTAATAGTTTTACAAACACAAAGACGCTATTTTCGTTCAAAGATTGCACATTTCAGCTCGGGGACAAGAAAACTACTCTCGCACGGGAAAATTTGTTCTTTTTAAAGAGACAATTACTTTATGTTTTCTGCACAAAGTCAGCAATATTGAATACAGAAGTAACATAAACCGGTAATGGTGCGTTTACTTTAAAATTGAATGTTTAAGATATAATTTTTGTAATATTTCCAAAACACACCAAAGAAATTTGCCGCTTTGAAAAATTCACTTTACCCCATGTGGATTTAGCAAATAGAACTTAAGGTCATGTAAAATCTAAGATTGCATGTAAAAAGAAAAAGTCAGTTTTGGAGAAAATTGCAGGGGACTGCAGGACACGAATTTCTCAGTGCACAACAGCTAGCTGAAGTTTAAGGAAATAGCAAAGAACTTCCACCAACATGTATAATTTAAAGGAGGGGTTATGCCAGCTTTCCATTTGAGCAGCAAACTGGTTTTGATGTTATGCAGATTTTGTGGCCACTTTACGAAAAACCCCAACGAATCAAAACGTCCCCGGGAAAGCAAGATCAAACGTGCGCTTAATGGAGCATGAAACCTTAATAAAGTGTATATACTCAATATACATTTTTCAGCTGATTGTTCTGTTGAAAGAATGGTCCATATAAAACTCTTATCTAAGAACCTATAAAGCTGACACAAAGAGTGAAAGACCTCTCAAGCTCTGCAGCTTTATGGTATTAAAGCGGAAGAACAAAGATCAAGTTTTATGCTTGTAATTAAAAACTGCTGTAAAAGCTTTCTACTAAAAAAAAGTATATGTGCACTGTATAATGAAAACTCTGTTGTCTCTCAGAAATTACATGTTTCATAGTTATGCAATGTAAATAACTCTCTTCGCTTGTTATCTTCGCACGTGTGTACTTTCTTTCCGACCTTAATGTTGTATTTGTCTTTCCTCGGCGTTATGGTGCAGCTTATTGATTGCTCAAACATCGGGGGACGGGGGGGGGGGGGTGGGGGAGTGGGGGGGGGGTTACCATAATAGAGGGTGGGATGTGAGATATCCTATGCGTTTGGAATGTGAAGTTATGTTACATGCCGGAATCAATTTATTGTGACATTGTTTTTGCTATTATTTTCCACGGTTAAAAAAGTTTAGCGCTACCATAATTGTTTAATGAATAGTTTGTTCTTTTTTTTTTATGGACTTCATTTATCTATAATGTAAAGTAGCCAACCCCCGCAAGGGTATCTTGCAGTCCTTGAACCAGCTATATCGGTCAGCATATCTGTCTAACCCCACTTGGCGCTTTAACCACTCAACCACAGCTCCTGTTACCACAGCAATATTTAACATGAGAAAATAGGGCAAATGGCGTCCATTCATATTGTTAATCATAATGGTGACGGGTTTCGGAAAATGTTGAATTGGTAAATGTATTTTGTTTGCCTTGGAAGGGGGAAAAATACGTGGAAAGCACAGGTTCCTTTTTCTTATTGCCGTTCAGCCAAGATGCTCAGCAGAAAATCAGACATTTGCCTCAGGACTACGATGATGATTGATTTGACCCATGGATCATCTGTAAAATCCACCAATCGGTTGACTGAGTATTTCAGTTTACTCGTGAACGATTAAGAATATTAATTTGGCAGTAACTACCTTACATAATTAACCTGCCCACCGACTATTTGGAAAATTACTGAAGGTCATTCAGATTTTACCGAGGCCACAAACCCATGACCTCTCGTAAATTAGAAAGAAAAGTTCTGCCGTTGATCTATGGATAGTCCTAGCATGAATGGCACGGCCAGTCACAACAAAGTAAGCACCAGCCCAGTGCGTGATCAAACTCCGTAAGCATTGCAGGCAGAGGTGTAGACAGTGGTGGGTACACGAGACCTAGGTTTTGCCCCTCTTTCGTAATTTTCACACGAGGATTTCTAAAACTGTGGCAAATACATGCCCTTGCACCACCTTACGGCACATTCTTGCTACACTAATTTAATCCCGTTTGTTTGTTTAACAATCACTTGTAGCTTCACTGTCACCAACCAGGGAATACGACGTCGACAACAACAACAAGAACAAATACAACAACAGCAACAACCAAACAAACAAACACATTGCAATTCTCCCTGTAACAGAAACTGATAAAGTATCAATAAACAATAGATCTATTGCTTTTGTAAACGTGACGGGCCAAATTTAGGGAAACAAAATAAAAAATTAAATTAAAAAACAGCAAGGCTTATAATGCCTTACTACTCACCAAAATGTGAATATAGGTGACAATTTATGTTAACTGAGATGATAAAAGACATTACCTGCCTGGGGCAAGAACATCGAATTCAAGGGCAGGCCAGTCTGTCTATGTAATTTTCGCAGCACCCAAGACCGTTCACAGATCCGGTGTTAATGCAAAAATGTTACATGTTCAATATTCACGATTAAGTTTTCTTCACACACGGAAATATGAAAAAGAAAATACTTTAGTTTTATTTCTTTCTAGTTCTCTGACGCCGATTGTCCTGTTCAAATCACCGGACAGTACAAAACTGATTTAAAAATAGTAAGATCAGCGCAGAAATATAAATAGTAAGCAGGTAAAGTGTTCTGAATATAAAGCAACTGGGCACATGTGGCATGTTTCATACAGTCATGATACGCTGAGCACCAAAGGGTTAATTGATAATATTTTGCACAGGTATGGTTGGAGCAATGTTGAATTTAATACACTGACATCGGACACACAAGATACCGAGACGCATCAACTCACGATATTGCGTTTATCGTTTTGCACGATGCAACGTTGCATCGATGTCAATGATGCAACAATGCACGCCACACCCCTTCGTAATTGAACGAAAAACACCCGTACCCACCATAATTATACGCACGCAATTTGTGGACATAATGGGAGAAGGAAATGGTTCGTCTCGAGGTATTCATGTCTCGGCCAACATTGTATTAATTTCACCCTTTAACTGCCGACTTACTGGTCCTGCCTACACAATCATCATCGTAGTCCTGAGGCAAATGTCTGATTTTCTGTGACCTTGCTCAGTCCAGCATTGTGGCCACGGATATCTCGCAGGATTATCGTCTCCCTTCTACATGCTTATCGCGTATGGGGGCCGGCCTGATACGGCGAGATAACGGGGGGCCCTAGGCTTATTCACAGTTAGTTGTCCGAGATCTGCAATAATTATATTTTACAACAGCTGATAAGTCGGCGGGCCAGACTTGTCTACCACAATCCACAGTAATGCAAAGTAAATCGGAAGTGACACTGATATTAGAAAGTCGCACAGTGACATAATGATGTAAATAGAATCGGTGTAGAGTCAGAATTTGGTACCCGTAATTTTTATGTTAGGATAGAATAATGTGGCACCCTGCCCTGGTTTCTGAAAGTTGTAAATTTAGAGAGAGAGACGCACTTGGAATATGTAATAAACCTGCAAGCCTATAAAAGTGTTTTGTGAGGAGGACAGTTACACACTTTGAGGGCAATACTGCCAGTGATAACTTTACTCTATTCACGAGGTCAGGCACGCCAAACTAACGACCTATCAACATGGCAGTAATGACGTTATTGAAAATAGTTGTTTTCCATACGTTCCATTATTCTTATACAATTCTAAGCCTTGCAGAAAGAAAAGAACGACTGTGCGATTTATTTCAGTTCGTCGTGATGTCTTCAGTAAAAATCTACCTAATCCTGTTTTAAGTGCCACCCAAACCTTTCTATGACTATTGTCTCAAGTTTAGAATTTAAGGAGTTTAGTTGTAAATTATTTCCCACACTCTGCTGTGATGGCCGAGACAGCACTGATCAGGAATATTGTAATATCGCTGCTGTCGTCGTCTTTGTTGTTGTTATTGTTGTTGTAGTGGTGGTTGTAGTGGTGGTGGTGGTGGTGGTGGTAGTGGTGGTGGCGGTGGTAGTGGTAGTGGTGGTGGTGGTGGTTTTGATGTCATTGTTGTTGTTGTTGTTATAAATACAGTAAGATTTGGCAATATGGTAATGGGAATATGAAATACCAGCCCAAGCAAGAAAAATATAATCTTATATTGTATGTTTGAACCTTGGCACAATTGTGGGTTAGAACCCGAAATAAGTAGCTGTGCACGGTTATTAATTCTCACAACACACTTTCATTTCGTTCCAATGTTCCATATGCACTGTGCTGATTTTTAGTCTAGACGTTCATCGACTACATACATTGTAGGAAAAATACAAGTTATTGGATGTTCTTCATTGACAAATTTGTTTCCTTTCTTTTTTTTTTTTTAGTGCATTCTTCAGACCTTCTGCGAATTCTGAACAAGAATGAAGCTTCTGGCACAGGCTACGACGCCGGTGAGAACCTCGGGGCGCTGGCTCGAGTGAAGAGATGGGACTACAATGCTGACGGATGTGGCTGTAGTGTGAGTCTCTTTTTCTCAGTGCTTTTGTTGGTTTGTTTTTTTCACTTTTTGACAATCAAAGTCGTTCTCATTACTGTCCAGTGCACGTGGAAATGTGTGTCTACGTATACGTGAGTAGATCTGGCGGAATAGGGCTTAGGGTGAAATTTTTATACCTTTTCCAAAAAAATCAAAATGAACTATTTTTAAAACGATTTAAAGCAAAATATTTTAACTGAATGCAGAACAAAAAATGGCTAATCTTTCATTTTATAATCAAATCTCATTTTCCAAAGAAATATTTTCCCTCTCTGGAGGGGTTTTGTCCGGAAGTTGGTCTCTCAACCTCAGTCCAATTTCGCCAGATCCACTCACATAAATGACAGATACACACACACCCATGATTCAAACAATGAGATTCGTGTTCTTCCTTGCTTGAGGGCATCTGCGGAGACAAAGAGAGAATGATATAAAAATGTATTTTCAGTTTCTATTATTGTTGTGTTGTTGTTGTGGTTGTTGTTTTAACGACCCAGAGAAGGCTTTCTTGTACTGTTTTAGAAATACAAACTGAATAAGTTGTAATGGAACAAAGAACAAAATATTTTGCAATTGCCCAGATTTAAAACAGCTTTGCTTATTTGTCGAAAAATTTGAGGTAATATCAGGGAGTATGTAGAGAGATCTCACTTCCGCCTAATCACGAAACTAGGTCACGGCGGTAACAAGAATTGAAAGAGACCGTCTTCACCAAAGAAAACGCGCCTATCTGTTTACTGGGGACTGTTCATATTTTTTGGATTGATTGAAACTATTTAGAGCCGTTGGTAAGCTCCCTTTCCCCGTGGAAATGTACAAACGGGTATCGTTTACAGCTGTGACCTACTTTCCGCTCCGTGCTAAGAATGGTTTGGCGGAGCCTCCCGTGTCTCGCGATGCAGATCGAACAACAGTGACTTCTCTCTATACATGGATACTCTCTGGTAATTTGAATGAAGGCTATTAATTTATTCATTTATTTTAAATTATTTTATTTCAATCTGTTGACACAGGGATACCACATAGCTTGTTTTCATGATAGTCATTGCCAAGTGAGGCATAAAGACAGAAACTGGAAATGCGTGAAGAATTGCTGCGGCTTCCGGTGCGTCCCAAAGTAAGTCCGACACCATGGCGACCACGACGATGGCTGAATGTCTGGCTCCTTCTAGGCCCGTGTTGTCAGACAGACTTGCTTAGTTCTTCCTCTTCTCGATAAATCTGGAGCAGGTCATGTGACGAACTTGCTATTTCAAGGTGCAGAATGGATTGTTCATTCATTTTTTCTCACCCCCCCCCCCTTCTTTTCTCTCCAGAATCCAATAATTATTAATTATTCTCAGCTTATAGCACCACGCAGCACGAAAGATCGACGTTTTTTTGTGGAATTATCTCAAATTAAATTACAATGCTACTTTCCCTTACTTGTTTGTTTTCAATTAGTGACTATTTGCGAACAGGATGGGGCACCTGGATGTGAATTACTTTTGGATACTTTGATTTTTAATATTCTAATTATGCTCTAACGTGAAAATTGGTCCTTTACCAAAATTCACGGAAATTACATTGTATACATTATTTTCTGTGTAAATAACATTATGATTTTTTCCATTTAAAGAACAGATATTTTTCTTTGTCAACGTACACTGTAAGTCCGTACACAGTGATCATGTATGCATTTGATATTTAGGCCAAAGTTGGGTTTATTGTTGGACACTGCCCCCCCCCCCGATAATAAAAAAACTTCACAAATTAAAAAAAACAACAACAACAACAAAACAAAACAAAAAAACTACGTATCATTACTTTTGTTGTATAATTCATAAATGAACATATTCAGTGTAAAGAAAATGTACCTTTATATTTTAATTTGGCTTCCTGGTTTTGGCATTTGATTAAATTTCAACCGGTTTACCTGTAAAATTTAGGAGAGAGACATTGTGTTAGGGCTGTTTCCGAATTATGTGCAGAATTCACCGACTGCTATAATTGACTACTGGCGGATGGCAGTCTGGTGTCAAAATAATGTTACCTCCACGCCATAATTGGGAGGTCGTAATCAATGTTCCCTCTAAGCTAAGCGACTGCAGGGCTGCACGTCTGTGCAGTGGCTATACTGGTGCCGTGCATATCTGAACGTTGCCACACACATCGAAATGTTGAATCGAGAAGTTTAATGTCGCGCACCAGCTTTGAATTTAAAACATGTTTGTTCAAAGCATCTGAAGTTCTACTCGGTGATTTGGAAAAAGTGAGAGGGAATGTTGGTCGTTATAATCATTTTTACAGCTATGTTTCAACACCTATTAGAATCTAAATAGCCAACAGTAGAAATACTATTGCAGATATAAATAAATGCAATGGAACATATCCCCCAAGTACAAGATTTGGGAGGGAACTTACTCTGGTATTAGAGTTTCATTGACTCATAACAGGTAAGTAAATCCACGAGAAGACAGATTTCTCATGCAGAGATAGTAGAAATGCATATTATTGTGAGAAATAGACATAGGTTACCTTGGGGAGTGGGGTGGGGGGGGGGGGGAGCATCATATCTTTGAAACATCACTGAAACACCCGCCCCTTCATCGCTGTCTTGGGGGAAACTTTGAAAAGCAAGGGCAACAATCAGCATTGTGGCTTTTTCTTTTTTTTTTTTTGAGTAACAGGTCTTCGCGGGATTAAAATTCAAGTCTTCTTTCTTCTTCTACTGTTCCCAAACACACCAGAAGAACCCCTGTGATACTTAATAATGCACATTGGTAGCGAAGGCATGCCTTTACCATTCTTAACGGAGCCATGTATTTAATATATTAACATAAAATAAATGATTCTAGAGATTATATAGTCTATGTGGGTAAAAAAAAGAACCTTATCAATATTACAGCTACGCTTATAAGCAGAATAATTATTTATGCCACTGAACCCTTGTGACGTAAAATATCGGGTGTTAAACAGTTAAATCTTGTCCAGTTATATCAAATCAACTCTCCTCCTACAATAAAGACCTAAAACACAAATCAAGTCTTATATGTACAGGTGACATGGGATTTCCAGGACACCCCCCCCCCCCCCACAGCCGTCTTAACACTTGGGGGCATTGGGCAGTTGCAGTAGCAGTAGTTTATTAGCAGTGAAAATCCGTATCGCATCACTTTTTTGTAATCAGTATATGTCTACAGCTCTACCTTAAATATCCACTGTAGCAGTTAAAAACAAGTACTGTTTAATAGCCAAAACTTGTTTCATTTCTGTTGTCCATTAATCTTCTTTTTTTTTTCTTTTACCACTGTACATTCAATACATAGAGGGCAACATGCACTGACATTCACCAGGAAATAAAAGGTCATTGCTGGTGTTCTTATATAACTCTTATTTGTAAAGCCAGGCGTGCTGGAGTATGAAAGTTTTTATTGTCTGCCTCTTGTCGTGTTCTGTGGTTTGAAAGAGCCGGTTTTAGTTCCTAGATCATGCATTTTCTCGTTAAGTTCGGCATGAAAACCCATGGCTTTATTATTAGCAAATAAGCAGATAGGTCTATGTGTACAGTTGCTAGCAAACAGAGCAGAAGAAATTAGAAAATTTTATGATCCCTTTTTAATTGATTCAGATAAAAAATCAAGTATCAAATAGAAACTTCTAGCTGAAGGACAGACTTCGAAACGGTGTTATTTCTGGATATGCTTGTTTGCTGAAGACAGACTTTCTCGTTAGGAACACAGCTGGGTAAATAAGAGACTAGATGAAGTATTCACAACTCAGTACCGTCAACAAACATATAGATTTCATGCAGGACGGCACAGTGTTTAATGCATTCATCTCCCCTCCTAACTTTCCAAGATACAAGATTACAACATGAATTTACGGGATGTCAAGGAGCTGAAGTATACGCTCCTTGCGAGATATTTAATTTCCCCAGTGAATGCCGAACTCATTTTGACTCGTTTGACCCAGATGGGGAGACTTTTCTTGAAGTATTACATAGATTCAGTTTTTAACAAAAGCAATTTACTGGTGATATTTGTATAAACACTACAGTTCACATATAGTTAAATTGAATTTTTGTGTAGAATCAGTTAAATTTTGTGTAGTATATGTAATAATATCATAATATCATAGTTTACTACTTAGAAATATGATGTAAAGAAATTAAAGTCATTACTATTAACAAAATATTGATTTATTTTTTATTTCATTCACAGTGACATACACTTCATTTTGATAATGTTAATCATTTTCTACTCTGTGACAAAATGGTTATGTGTTTACTTCTTTGCCTTTGATGAAAATGTGGATGAAAATGTGGCCAGGTGATCGAGCTCCTATATTTATTACTGTACTAAGCTCACTGAGATGAAACTATAATGATCATTCAAGTGCATCTACTGATGGCCTTTAGAGGTAATATGTAAAGATTTTTTAACTCATGACGTTCTTTGGAAAATATTTCAGTTTGTAATTAATTTTTAAAAATAATTATATATAATTTATAAATATATATTTTATGAAAATATTTTCCAGAATTTCCTGTACTATTTGTCTTCAGCGGCCAGAAAGAATGATCCTGTACAGAAACTGACCAATGTATTTCAAAAGAATTGGCACGGGAACGCTGTTTCAAGCACTACGGCGTTCAAAATACTGGAAATTTCAAGTAAATATCTTTAAACTTTGGTCTTTCAATTAACTGTCTATATACATTCACATCAAAACCGTACTTTATATTTTGGTTTTGGTCTTGAATTAGTAGTGGTTGGAGGGGATGTAACAATTTCTTATCTGTAGATTTACTTAGAAAAGAAATGAAAAGGACTAAGAAACGGATTTTCGGTCATCCTTATATTCCGTTTTAAGCAGTGTTTAGCTATACTTAAGGTAGTTATTTTAAGAGAATTATTAGTACTTTTATAATAATATCGACATAGTAAAATTATGGTAAATAAAGTTAATTGTGAGGCATAGTATTGCCTTCAGAATCAGTGAATTCCGGAAACAGTTGCAATCAATATTGAACTTTGGGGGAGTGAAAGAATTTTAGATAGTAGTCTAAGTGCAACTATTTAGACGAGAGGTCGTGAGTCCATTGAACTGAGGTCAAACCACGGTGCTGTTGACAGATGCTCCGTGAGCATGAATCCTGTAAGGTCAAGAAGAAGCCAAACGAGCCACCAGTGGTGACAGATAAGATAAATCATAATGAGTTTAATTTACACACAAATTTGCACAACACAATCAATTCATCCCGGCGAAAAATAACCACACCAGAGCACAAAAACGGAAGCGCTCACGATGGTTAGGTCACATGACATCTCGTTTGTTTTTCCACCGGCGAATGGACTGAGATAGAGCCTGAGTTCAAACCTCAAGACAAACAAAGATGAAAGCAAGAAACTGGAGCAGTGGTTCTAAGCCAGGGGGAAAGCTGCCAGTAGATTTCATGGTAGAAATATGCACACAACATGTATTGTAATCCTGCAGACTCGCTTCTATTTTCCTTTGCTGGTTTTAAAAAAATAAACAAGCTGAATTCTTGTGAAGGAAAGAATACCATTAGACGTAATGTAAGGGGTTATACATTTTAAAATGTTAAGAACCACTAAGCTAGAGCGAATTCGAACGATAAATTATTTCTAGATTACAGCGACCAAAATATTTCGAAAATTAAATTTGATTAGAAAAAATTTTCCAAACTACCAGCGGATGGAAATATCAGTATGATAGCTTCGGTTTATTTATAACTGGCACTTCAAAGCTGGCCTCAAGTAAGTGCTGAGAGTATGGGTGTCTGAATTTACCCTCGAAGTAAATCTTCAAACCAAAGTCATTTTGAATTATTCTTTAAAATCGGCTTCACTGTCAACCTGTGGAGATATCCTTCACTACTTTCCTCATGGTGTTTAAAAATAGATTACGATCTATTGCTTGATATCACCCTGGCGTAACCTCTCGGTTTGTTATCTAGAGCAAAATTGGCTCTCCGGGCATATATGAGTATTTAGCATGTACATGTTGTGGAGGAACATTGGAGGACTTTATGATGCAAATCTCATTAAATAATTCTGACATATAAGTATTTTGAGTTAAAAGAGCAATTCAACAGAGTTCAGAATTACAGTAAAAGCACCGAGAGTAATAGTGGTAAATCAGATGCTATTTCTGCAATAATCAAAAACTGAGAGTGGCAAAGAATCCAGAATGATTCGAATGGGAATTTTTGTTTTTTACTCTTCCATTGTTGCCGATTCTTTTGATTCACAGGGCTGCTATTACTTCTGAGCATAACTATGCAATAATTACTGTTTTCCCCGCAGACTTTGAATTTTCGTGTCTCAGCGGAACTGAGACATAAAATTCGTTAGCCACGGTATCCATGGTTACAGACCAAATGTGGGTAATTCGTAGTACAAAAGCACTGATAATAGTTGAATAACGTTGGGCATCTCGCAGTGCCGTCTTAACACATGGTCACACTGGACAGTTGCCCAAGGGCCCCGAGGGCTTAGGGTGCCCCGTGCATGCAAATTTACACTGGTTTTTGAAACAGGGAAGAAAACCCAGCAGCCTATTGCTTTGCCCAGGGGTTCATAATGACGTTAAGTAGCCCCTGGCATCTCGGTCTCAGATTAATATCAAATGATTAAAAGCAAACTATTTGTAAAATTACTATTTAGATTATCTTTTGTTTACAGAAGACGAGGTTAAAATGAAAGAGGAGACAAAAATGTGTGGGAGAGAATGGGCGACAGAAGGACGTCGAGAAACACCTACAGACTATACAAGAAATGAGAGAGAGACAGACAGACAGCGAGAGAAAGAGAAAGAGACAGACAGACACATAGACAGACAGACAGACAGACAGAGAGAAAGAGAGAGAGAGAGAGAGAGAGAGAGAGAGAGAGAGAGGGGGGTGAGAGTGGTGGAGGGGGGAGTCGGTCCGATTTAGCTCCATCACTATAAATGTCTCAGAGGTCAGTGGCACAACTCGTGACAAGTGAATAAACATGATTACAACCGCTAGTCAATCACTCTTTTCTTATAGCACAAATTGTTTACAGGGATTTGCGAAATATTTCCTATCTCGAGCAATCAGCAACTTCACAACAGTTGGACAGGAAAATTCGGTTAATTTTCCAGTACAGATTTTGATCAAAATCTTCAAGTTAAGAACATAAACAGGATCAACATAAGAAACAACAAACAAGCAAAACGAGTTTAAAAGTTCGAGAAAGGAGTAGTTCAGAATATTTGTTCAATACGCTGAAATTTAGTTAATGGCCAATCCGGACTGTCACCACACGACACCAACGCAATTCGACAGACTTCGGAATATCACACAGGAAATGTTGAAGTCAGTCACCGTACATTTCCTTCAGAATTGTCTTCATTCCCATACCGTTGTCTCCTATTTGTAACGGCAATGGAAATAGTTACCGTGGCCAGAATTTGTGAGAAAAGTGTGGATATTTTAAATTGAAAGAATAACTTTGTGCACTGGTTGATTTTGCCGGTTGTCAGTTCAATTCGATGATCTCTAGAAGTTTCGCCACAAGCGGTTGTTCATGGCCATCTCTTCAGTGTAGTTCTTCGCAACATTTGGAATGAGACAGTGAAGCAATAAAAAGGCATAATCTAATATGAATAGCAACATGGCAACTTTTTCTACAACACCGAAGGATTATACCGACTACTTCGAGGAAACAGTTTCCCCAGCACTGACGTCTAACGAAGCCCAGGGACTTATCTCTAACGACGCCTTATTTTTGATTTGTTTCATTCTGGGCTTCATATTTGAGTCAGTTGTAATGGTGTTTGGCATTTGCACCAACAGCATAAACGTAGCAGTTTTTTTAAAGACTGGAATAGAAGACAGTGTTACCATTTCTTTCTTCGCTTTGGCCATTGCAGATTTTGGTTACTTAATCTTCTACCTTTTCGCGCGTATCTGTTTCGTCCTGGACAACATCTTCTTCTTCAGACCAGTCGTCGATCTTGGTGTTCTCAGTTACATACTTGGTTTCTACTCTGAAATGTTTCGAAATATTTCTATTTTAGTCACGGTTTACACAGCCGTACAAAAATATTGCTGTGTCGCCTTTCCGATCCTGTTTAAGGGCATGTTCACTCGCTTCAAGTCACTGGTTGTAATTGCTATGATTTATTTCGCAGCATTAGTTTATTTTCTGCCAGTGTTTGTTAGCCACGGACTCAAGCCAGTCTTTATGCATTCAACGAACCAAACTGTTTTCACATATTCGTATTTGCCCCACGTTCCTGGTCTGCGGCAAATTTACCGTGTTCTGGATGGAATGGTGATGATCGTAGTGTCGCAGGCAATAGTGACTGCTTGCCTGGTCTTTCTGACAATAAAACTGAAAGAATTTACCAGGTTCAGAAACTCAGTGTCTGGCACTGCTATTGTGTCCAAGGACAATAAAAGTACCCACCCGGTGAAAAGCGTCAAAATACCCGGACGCACTCGTGAAACTTCTTGTGATTCCCGATCCGACAGTAAAGTGACAGAAAGGTGTGGTGGTGCACGTGTCGTTTCTCAAAGAGAAGATGGGGGCAAATTGAGTGGGAATGAATTGCGAGTTATTCAGGCCGTGTACGTGACTACGGTTTTGTTTGTGTGTTGTAACATTGGTGAAATACCACTCAAGTTCAGCGGATTTGTGGAGCCCGAGTTCCAAGACATACCTGGTCGACGTTACTTCAACCTCAACATTCTGATTGCGACGATTCAAGCCATTGCCATTCACATCGGGGCATCATCAAATATTTTCATTTATTTCCATTATAACACGAGATATCGAACAGGGTTTCGTGATCTTTGTCACAAAATATTTCCTTGCACTAAAGACAAAAAGTAACCTGTTGTCAATGCGAAAAGAGGTGAATCAGAATAACTCCCCACATCAAGCAAACAATCTCCAACCTTTAACTCTGTCTATAAACTGGAATTATAAGAGCCTTGAACATGTAAAATGTCAAATGTTTTGACGAAGGTATCGGACTCGATGGTGGAGAAGGTACGGATTTTCATGGCAATAATTATCTCTTCTTGTTTGCTGACCAGCACTGAACTCCTGCGTTACGTTAACTATCTGGGATTCAAGAGCAGAAGAAAGACTAATTTTGAAAAAGCCCAGACAATATTTTAATAACAATTTAAGTGCTGCGTCATTCTTCTACATCATTATAAAAAGAGAGAGACCGAAGAACATGTCACTATCTGGTAACAGACTGTAATCTACAGATTTCAACGTGCCGGCCGAGGCGAGGATGAGATGTCGCTGCCGATGGTCGATACACCAATTCTTGTAGTAGTATGTTTTCCAGAAAACATTAAAATCATTTCTGAACACAGAAGACAATTCCGATTCCCTTGAAACTTCTTAACACGAAATAGTTTAGCATACAACACACCGCTAGAAACTCAGCCTTCTTTCGGGACGCCTTCATGAGAGAGTTAAGGTGTGTAAATCTACGAACAAATCACACATGGCAGTCTACTTTATTACTGCCAATATAAATGTTTCGGCCCAGTTCCTACAAAGTTCGATTTTTACAGGGGAAGATAAACAGTTTGATATTCCTGCAGTTTCGAGAGACGTGCATGAATGGAATGTGACATTTTAACAGCACTCCATGACGAGCTAAGTTCCGTTTTACACTAGTGATCCAGGTCAGGCGGAAAAACACTTCGGAAGATTCAGCTGTCACACAATCAAAGACAAGAATGTTGAAGTTATCCAAGTTTGACTGATCTACAGTCTGATGTAATTCGAATGTCTGCCTTGAATTCATAGAATCATGTTATTTTTTATTCTTTCTGTGTAACTTTTACTGACATGCTTGTAGAGACATCAAGACGGATTGTAATGGCTAAATAAGAGCGTTCTTGGATTCCTTCTCGTTTGCATCATTCTTCAACCACCTTTCATCCTCTGCTATTTTTTTCTTTCTTTCTTCCTTTATTCATTTATTTACCTGAAATTCCCTGGTATCAAAAATCGTGAACGATTCAAAGTTTTCAGTGTTTCAACTCTGTAAAGAGATCGGATTCAAAAGAAAAAAAATGCATCTGAATAGTTTCTAGGCAGTTTGATTCGTTCTGAATCCAGAACGTGCACAATTTTTAGCATTATTTTGATATTTATTGTATTCATTTCTCAGTTTAGTTATCTTTTTCTTGTCTCAACTAGTTGTTTTTATTTTTGTGTTCTAGCAAAATAAAATAGTTGGATCTATCTGTATGTGGGAGCATGTGTTGTGTTTTCTTCTCATTTCGTGCTAACGTTGATTGTAAGCAAAAGGTCGGCAGAGTGCTCGCCTTGAAAGTCTTGGGTCTGCGCTTCGATTCCTTACAGTAAACCCTTTTCTCGTTCTATTTCTGATTCCTCACTTTTCCTTTACTCATTTCTTGGCGTGAAACCAGTGGACAGGCCAGTCCCGCTTAATGATTTGACCTGAAACTGAGAAGGAAAAATCCGCTGCGTCTGTAGGCGATAATAACGATGATGGTTCTAACTATGAGGGTGAAATGCCTGGGGATTTTGGTCTAAGAACTGAGGGTTCTTGTGAGATTGTTGTTACGTGTCCGTACGTACCCCACGTGTTTTGGGCTAGGGGTACGTATTTTAAAGACTTTTGTGACTCCAAAACTAGAGAGCTCCACCCGAAATAGCCTTAACAGCAGCCTTAATTAATTATTCTTTCAGATTTTCTTTTTTGTTTTCCTCCCTGTTTTTTAGTTGAAAGGGTCGGGGGGGGGGGGGGGGAGGGGGGTTAGGGATTCGATAAGATCCAGGGTTGAGGAACAGGGTGCGGTTAGGGATAGGTTCGCATACGTACGCGCAAATGGCGCAAAACGCTTGGGGACAGTACGTACAAGTAACAATAGCTTTCTGGTAATTTCCTCCTAGTTTTACACCGCCCAGACCGGATAACTACTCATGTCAACTCCACAAATGACCCTCTGTTTACCTCGCACAATCTTTCACAAATTTGAAGTGAAGTCTCACCCATATGTCAAAGAAGTCACACGATGTACAATACAATATATACATACATAAGCTTACATACATTTATACATCTGTATATATTTACCTATCAACACACAAACACATAATCCAAGTACAGTAAACATTGCAAAATCTTTTATTTATGAGCAGAAATCTAGCCCCAGACCTTTGACTCTGTAGCAGTAATTAAAGACATAATGAATGACATTTATTAAGATATTTAAAAGCAGATGCCACATCCGAGTGCATGATTTGAACATTCCAGTACATGTTTTGTCATACATAATAATTTATTATCCATATTGGTCCTATATTTTCTTACATAATGCTGTTTATGATTAGTTTCTAACATAGCCTATTCAATGCTTACAGGTGTCCTGTCTTTTCCGCAATGGCTTTTTGACCAAATGAGTGACATCCATCCATCCATCCATCCACCCATCCATCCATCCACTAATTCATCTACCCAGCTTTCCGTCCATCCGTTCATCCATCCATCCATCTATCTATGCATCTATCCACGCAACCATTCATCCATCTATCCAACCAATCATCCATCTATTCAACCAATCATCCATCTATCCAACCATTTATCCATCTACTCACTCGCTCACTCACTCACTCACTCACTCACTCACTCACTCACTCACTCACTCACTCACTCACTCACTCACTCACTCACTCACTCATCCATCCATCCATCCATCCATCCATCTATCCATCTATCATTACCCGGCTGCACAATGCCCATATGTCTCATTTTTCTGAAACTCGCACTTCAGTCCCCGTGCGCAGCCGCAGAGATATCCTTCCGGTTCACGTAAACACAACTCTCCAACTGCCAGCAATGGCTTACAGCGAGTACTGACCAGCATGTTCTTGTCTAAATCTTGAAAGGAAATCACCTGTTGAAAAGACAAAAGACAAGAAAATGTTTACATCTCAACGTCCACAAACGTATTGATCGACTTCTGAAATATCGTAGCCACAACTGGAAGAAATGCAGTGCTAGGTACTATGGACATTAAACATTTGCACATTCATGAAGGGATGTTGTTATGGAGACGTAGTCTAATTACAGAGCAAAATAGAGAAAATACTGAATTCTGTTCACATTTCAGCTGTGCTCGTATCATAGCGGTCTATATAATAAATTATGCCCCCCCTAACAACAACCTCCATGAAGTGCTATTGGAGGCAATCATTATTTACTGAAACACTTAACAGAAACGGTTCAATTTCGGTATGCATGTTCTATGAAAAATAATGTATCGTGGAAACGAACAGTTTCAGGCTCATGTAGTACCCTATGTCTGCTGTATGTTTTTGTTTTTTATTTGTTTCGTGTTTCTGGAATTCATGCGAGTTTTACAATCCAGCTTTTTATTTTTTGAATAGGAAGAATCAAATAAAGGGAGAAAGGAGTAGTAATCTAAACTGAAAACAAAAACAAAAAAACCTGGGGAAAAAGAAGAATGGGAAGAAGAGCTGAGAAAGCCTTGCAAGCTTAAGCCGATGGACTTTATCAAATTCAGAACTAAATAGAATACAAATTGCATCATCTCTAAATATGGAAGAATTCAGAATTGAGAATCGCTATACCAGAAATAATAATTAGGAACATCTTAGCGATAAATTCTACGCGATGACACGTGGGATGTGACGTATAGCCGGAGGGCTAATCAGGTTAGATCAGGGGTTGGGAAACTCCGGTTCGCGGGCCAGATCTCGCTCGCTGTGGGATTTTGACCGGCCATGGAGCAAATATTGGGATACAAAATAATAATTATTATGCTTACCTGGCCCGCGGCTGAGTTTTCTATTATATTGGAATGTTTCACGCGACCGCACTAATGTAAGTTTCCATGTCTCTGAGATTGTCTTCTGAAATTCCTGAGCTTCAGCTCTCCATCACGTGATATTAACGTGATCTTTATTAGCAAAAGTTGTTCGCAATCGGAAGGGTGAAATTTATACATCAAAGCCCATCCTCAGTCAGGTGATGTCGTGAAAATAAAAAGTATGAATCTGAGCAAAACAAATAATTTACATGGCATTGCCCATTTTTAAATACCCCTAAGAAATTTGCCCAGCCTAGTCCGTCCGCCTGGCTCGGCCAGAGTTCTGACCTCTTGTATGTATTGTCCTCTAAAAACAGATTTATAACAAACACTTTCCTGGTTTCGTCATGCGTTTTTCTGACAATAAAATCATCAAGCAAAGGGAAAGAACAAAAACATAGCTTCTGAGAGCGGTTCAGATTCATTGTTTCCCCGCTGTAAGAATTATCAGTGGCAAGTTCAATTTATTCTCTTAATTACCTCTTTTCACCCACTCACATCACTCAGCTGGAGTATGGAAATCAGGGAGATTGTAAAACAGTGCCGATAAAAAAAAAGTATAGAATATCATCAGCTAGAAAGACAAGAACAACCATCGCAGTGGTCACCGCCTGTCCACATGGAGAATGGCGTGCAGCGGCACTACTTTACAAGCGCACTAGACCGCGTGAATATCTGCGGCTGTGTTGTTGTTTCCTAACATTATCCTGACTTCCTGGAATTCATTAATAACAAAAACATTTTTTATAAATAACTACAAATTTCATAGACGTTAACTGATATACATTAAAAGCTATAAAAATTCACTATCACAATCAATTACTAAAGATTTCGTGTTCTGATCCTTACCGCATAAGATGTAGCTATAAAAATCAGTTCTGCTGCCATTCAAATCTTTTATACCATATCAACTGAACTATGAGATGCACAGAAGAGTGGGGGTGGAGGGGTAGGGATAAATTTTATTCAGTTTTGCCCCGGCAACGGCCTCTTCGGTCTGCTCTTCTCGATTTCCGACTACCCAGGTATCTTTAACGTGCACACGGGCCCTCCGAGTTTTTCGTCCTTATCGGAGAAGACCAGGTGCTCAATCCTACCTGCCACAGGCTCAGGGGCAGGAAAAAATGAGAAAAATCACAAAATTCCAACATGCCTGCACCGATAGGGATTCGAACCCGGTATCTTCAGCATGAGAAGCGAACACCTTGCCTCCAGACCACCATGAATTCAAAGACCTCTGAACAGCTGGGTAAATTATTGTGTTAAGAATCAGGTAAGGTGGTTTCAACTTAAAATGATATTTTTTGTCCACACGAGGATTAGTTATATTCATACATACTTTTGGGAGACCCACAAGGTCTATTTTAGGAAACGTAGAGTTTATTAAGCACAAAAATCTGTTTTAATCTTCATCTTAAATATGAAATATAAAGGCCTACAGACAGAGATTGTTTTAAAGCAATGCTTGACCTTTGTTCGAAGAAGCATCTAAAACATGTGGCGTCCTGCGTTTCTTTTTCCTCCTGTCTAAATTTCACTTCTGCGCTCCAGCTAAAGAAATTCTGTATCGAAAAAGCTGACGTGACTGCTGTTCTTCCTCTCGTTGTGCAACATAAAACGGGAACAAATAGAGACAGAATTCAAACTATCCCCTAAACACACGGCATAAACTTTTGCAGGCATGAATACAGAATATTCTTATGGCCTGGAGAATGCATTCGTGGTTATGTATTTTCTTTTTTGCTCAGGAGGATTCCCCCCTCTCTCTCACTGCTACATTCATTTTCTAAAAGATACACAAACATTTTCGAGACAAACACGCAAAACACAGGCAATCTCAAAATGTAAAGAAGATCCCAGTCTGATGCACCGCCTAAAACTGATTATTGATTTTAGCTTGGTCTTTTCTTTGACCCAAAAATCATTCATAATATACATTTTCTTGTACAAATCTCTTTGCACGGGTTTTTTATATTTTTTTTACTTTTTTTATTTTTTATGCGTGCCTCTACATTTTTTTTTTTTTTGCATTTGATCCTAAATCTTTGACAAGCAAGAAAATGAGATACGTTCTTTTACTTTGCTTTTCTGCCCATTTCCCCTGTCACTCAGACTGGCAAATGTTTGGATTTCTTGCCGGCTAGGATGAAATCCTGACATAATATTTTAAATTCTTAACGTTTTCGCTTCGCTTTCTTTTTTCTTCTGCTCATCTGACAGACTGACATTTCCTGCTCTTTTTCCAACTCTCCTATCATTTTTTTTTGCCGTTGCTTTTTTTTCACTCTTTTCTATCTACGTTTTCTTATCTACGTTTTCTTATCTACGTTTTCCTATCTACATTTTCTTCCTTGGCATCAGTTTCTTTTATTATTTCATCATAATCAGTTTTTACTATTATTATTTTCATTATTTTAATTTTCTTTCTAGTCTTCCTCTACTTTCATTATTTTAAATACCGCATTCCCTATTACCTTCGGGCTTTTTCTTTTCCCTGTATTTTCTTTATATCTTCATTATTTCATTATTTTTTTTCTTCATTATTTTCCATCTTTTTTATATTCTTCTGCACTTTGTTTTCTACAGCGCTTTGGGTCTCATTTTCTTAGTTATTTTTGCCTTCATTCTGTGATGAAAATCATCCTCCATGTTTGTTAAACCTTCATTAGTTCCGATTTTCAGGGCTCAGCTCCCGCTAATGGCCTTCTGAAAGGAATTTTCCAGCCCGCAGAAAAATGCCAGATATAAAAAAAAAAAATACAGCAATTTCGAAGGGAAGCCGGTTTTATGATTGTCCTGAAAGTTATTACCGGCAAACATAGCATGGAAGGACATTGTCTGCAAACAAACTATTGAAATGTAAAACCCAAAAGGATTTCGGTGTTTTGAAATGAAATATAGATGATTTTGTAGAATATTTAATGTAGGTGAATGTACAAATGTACGAAAGATTAATATTCTTTTTCGTGTGTTCGAAATGATCTAGAGATTTGGTTTGTTGACAAACATGGTTCGGATAAAATTGGTGAGACATCACGCTTAGGAAAGTTTGTCATACTCTGACATTTAATTATTATTATTGTAATAATAATGATTATTACTTGCATTGTTGAAATAATGCTGACATTAATTGCGGTTGATAAATAGGAAAAATCTTTATGTTGTTGTTCGGAATGATCATGATGAGAATGATGAAGACAAGGATGGTTTTAAAATATAAGTTTCATTACACTTTTTTTAACGTTTGCCATTTTCAGAGAGCATAATATATATAATTATGTATGTGCTTCAGAAAATTAAATCAAATTGGACCGTAAATATCAGTTCTTAAAAAACTTAAACCCAAGGCCAACAAACGTTTTGTTCTTCAAGATCAGGGTTTAAAACGAAAACAACAATAATAATAATGACAGAGGTAATATAATAACTTCAGGGAAAAAACTCCATTTCGTATGGAGGAAGATCAAATAATAATTATAGCTTAGGGCGTTAAAAAAAAAAAAAAAGCAAATAAATAAAACTAGAATGTCCAATATGAAAATTCAACCAAGGTGATGAACTTAGGATTCAAGATCCAATTACAATGCTTTAAAGCTTGCCTCACACAAAAACGTTATCTTCAAAATAGAGATTCTCCACCATCAGCGGTGGCCAAGCGTGGGCGGGTCCACAGGGGCGGTTACCCTGGACGCACAGTTCATGCATAATTATGGCCACTTGTTTTTTGTCTCCTTTCCGCCTGTCCTAGGGTCGTTGTTACGCTACATCGTGGGAAAGCGACTACATTGTCTTTGTTCATGCTGAACTATACATTATATAGGGATGTTTGGCAGTTCGGTCAGACCGTGGGGAAGACGTCTAATTTCGCAATGCGTATCTTTACAGTGTCCAAGTACACGTGAAACTGTATCCATGTATAACATGCATCTATGCAGTGACATCAGCCATCATATTCATATATAGACTCATGTGTGTCGTATTAAATATTAATTCTGTGAACCTTACAGTAAGATTTGCGTTATTCTATGTTATTGTAAAATCCCCACGCACGACACACCAACTATTATCACGAAAGCCTCGCCTTATGCGATCCCTGACCCCAAAAACAACCTCACTGGTATACGAAGGAAACATCACTGAAATATGGGACATAAGGAATTATGGACAGCACGGTCTATTACGGATGTTAATCCTCTAGCGCACAGTGTATCAAATTTGAAATAGGTCACTTGGATCCGAAATGCTCAATCTTTCATATACTTACTCTTCCTATTATATTAAGAAGTATTTTTCCAATTAAATATTTATATTTTTGCATTAATCTGACCATTTAAAATCAGTTGAGCATATTATTTCAGAAGCTTTGGGACTGGCAAATCATCGTTTGGGCACTAGGGGTTAAGAAAAAAGGTGATGCTTTTCGCATCCCAGTAAAATAATAGCGGTACACAGAAACTTGGAGAAGATAGAGCACTAAGAAATTAATCAGAGAAAAGGCGAGGTGTCTACAAGAGTATTCCAACTGACGCTGGGTTTACATGTGTACGGAAACGGAAACGGCAAGAGAGACGTCAAAAACCCTTCAAGTAGTGAAATACAAAAGAATGTTTTTGTATATACTGAAAAGTTGCCTCTACCGTATATATGAAATGGAGTTGCAAACATTGTTTTTTGTTTTCACTAACTGGTGGAGTTTTGACTTTTCCATTGCCGATTCCGTTTCTGTACACATGGAAACCCAGCTGTAGTGCTCAGAAACGCGGTAGTGAAAGAAAGATGAAAAACAAGTAACTCGAGTGGAGCTCGGACCGGCTATCTCTGCCACGGCACCAACCGCGCTGCAAGAAAGAAGAAAATCAACTCCTTGTCGGTTCGGCCAGGTGCATAAATAGTGTTGGGCGTTTATGGTCACTAGAAAATGACTGACCTCCTTGACACAGCATTCTCCCAGTGGACAACCGAGCTGATTCCAGACTGTACAAGTGATGCCATTTTCTCTCGGATACCAAGGTGAGGTAGGGCGCTTGTAGTATTGCGAATGTGCTTTCATGGTAGTCAGCTGGAACAGGATAACAGCACGTTACGGCAGGTTACAACAGTATCACTACAATGCATCGTACAATAACATTCTCATA